>NC_069405.1:19062414-19104825 GCF_026875155.1 Cherax quadricarinatus | reverse complement strand
TGAATGGAAAACCTTTAATCATAAGTTTACGGACATTTGTAGTCTGTTTTAAGCATGTTAATCGTTAGTTTATCGAGTTTATTGAGAGACTTCGGATTTGGGTGGGAGATGACAAAAGTTGTGTCGTCTGCCAACAGAACAAACGTACAGTTTGCTGTGATGCATTTGGAAGATCATTGATGTATAAGAAGAAAAGCAGAGAGACGAGAACACTGTCTTGTGGGACTCCTAAGTCAATAGGTCACATTTTTGAGACATATTGGTGTCTGTTGTTAAGGCTCAAGTTTAAGGTACAAATTATTATTATTATTATAATCAAAAAGAAGCGCTAAGCCACAAGGGCTATACAGCTTAAGGTACAAAATGTTGAGGTTTACTGTGCTGAAAGCTTTTTTAAGATCAGTAAAGAAGCCTAGTGGACATTCTTTATTTTCAAGGCCTGCACTTCACTAATAAATTCACTATGTAACAAAATTTCACTTTTGTCGTGTTCCTGGGAAATAAGCATCATTTCCCAATTCTTTATAACTAATCCCGGCTGGGGTATGGTTTGTTTGCAATCGTGTCATTACGATTTCGTGAGTCTTTATAACTAAACAAGACTGATGTAAAACTATTATATTCTAGGGTTTTGTTTGACAAATATAAAAACGGGCTCACAAACCAGCATTCAGTTCAGCTCTGGCTACCCGAGAAGACACATCAGAAGAAGTGAAATGGCATCAAAAGGCTGCAATCATTTTCCAGATGCATTCTATGTATGTGGTCAATTCATTAAGAAAAGAGCAAAGAAGTTCTCTGTAACAGTATCTAAAAAATGTGTGAAGCTTACAAAGCATATTTTGGCATGCCAGATGGGGACCAAGACAAGACCTGGGCACCTCATGTTGCTTGTGACCATTGTAAGAAAACATTGTAAGGTAAGAAAGCCATTAGTTAAATGAAGGATAAAATCTTGAATAGGAACATTTTTTTAAATGAAATTTATGTAACAGAAACTACAGTGGATAAGTCGTCATCGGAATAAGTAAAGTTTTTGCGTTAAAATATTGGCTCCGTGAACGTCACTGAACTCGGCGTAAGTCATTTGTAAAGAACATCTCCATGTGGCCTGAGTAGCCCGGACATTCCATGTACAGCCAGTGTCCACTGTTTCTACCAGGGGACAATCTCACGCTTTCTACGAACATTTTTGTATTATTCCATTTTTTAGTCTTGTAACTGCTAAATAACCACCTGGCCCAAAGAAAGCTTCTGGTGCCAGTCTTTGGTAAAGGGGGTGAAAACGCTATGTTTCAAGGGATCATTGCAAAATACAAAAGTGAAGTCTTCGGCAAGTGGCCGGGTTGTATAACCCCCATAAACCATCGCCTATAGGGCCCAAGAAAAAGGGCAATCAAAAAAGCTTTTGTTGCGAAGGTGAAAAATTGCTTACAAAACAAGATCGAAAAATACTGGAAGATGGATGACTTGTTGTTGGGTGTGGATCAACAGAAACTTTTATGGGGAATAAAAGTTATGCAGTCAATAATATGGAAAGGAAGGGAGTGTGAATCTTGAAAAGTAAAGCTTGGAACTAGTGCTCATATGGTGAATTTAAGGAAACCAAAGGGGGTTTTTGGAGATTTAAAAATCAAAAGGGGCATACACGTGTGAAAAGGGCATGGTGCGGTGTAGTTCTGACAAAAAAGGTGAAAAAATATATTCGGGAAAAGAAGGGTACTAAGGGGTGAAAAATTAAACCCCAAAAGTTTCAATTGTGAGAAAAAGGCCCGTTTTGGAAAAAAAAATGCCAAAGGACCTTTCATCAGGGGGAAAAGGCACTCCCAGGACACAACATGAAAGAAAGCTAAAATCTTTTTTTGTAGTAAAGCTAGTGGGGGTTTCAAAATGAAGATTAAATGGTGTTCACTCCAAAAATCCAGTGTGTTCAAGAAAAAAAAATGTCGTCTAGAGTAAAAAGTGTATATGTGTAGGCAAAGTAAGGCCCTGGGTCACGAGGGCTTTTCCTTCATTTGGGTTTCCTGGTGTTTTGGCCCCCTGTGAGAAAATACTTCCTGGGGAAAAAAATTTGGAACTCAAGTGCCCGGTAATGGAAATGCTTCGCTCATCCCCCAGATGGGAAAAGTGAAGGTGCAGGAGTTTCATTTTATCAAAGGAAGTTCTTGCCCAGTTTTGGCCCAAAGTATAATGAGAAAAATTTATAGGGATTTTCCCTTAATATTATACTCGGGGTTTTTTTAATATTGCTAAATTAAAATTCCCCTGTTTATAATATTATCGATTTTGGGAAAATACCCCGGGTTATGTTTGTGTGTGGGGTAATATAATATATTTAAAATATTTTTATTTTATTATATATTATATATATATATATATATTTTTAAAATAAAATTTTAATAATATATAATATATAAATTATTAAATAATATATAATATATTAATTAAATTTTTTTTTAATTTTTATATATTATTATAAATATTTTATATATATAAATTTTTTTAAATTTTAAATTTTTACCTATTACCGGGAAATTTGGGGGGGGTCAACGCCCCCGGGGCCCCGGTCTGGACCGGGGCCTCCGGGTGGATCAGGCCTAACAACCAGGCTTTTGCTGCTGGCTGCACGAAAACCAAGTAGGGCCCCACAGCCCGCTGGTGGGCCCCGACTTAGGTGTTTGCCTCCCGTTGAAGACTCCCAGGTTCTTGGGAACCCCTTATGTATGCGGGAGGGGGTTGAACAGTCTCGGGCCCCCGCACTTTCTGATGGTCTCTTAACGTGCAGTGACACCCCCGCTTTTCATTGGGGGGATGTTTGCTTCTGCCAAGTCTTTTGCTTTGTAGTGAGTGATTTTGTGTGCAATTCGGTACTGTCCCCCTAGGATTTTCCCGGGGTATATAAACAGATTCTCCCGCCCCGATTCCAGGGAATACGGGTTTAGGAACCTCAAGCGCTCCCTAATTTAGTATTTTTTCTTGTTATGGGGCCGTGAAGGTTCTCTGTACATTTTAGGTCAGCAAATTTTACCTGCCTTGAAAGGGGGTGTTAGGTGCGCAATATTCCAGCCTAGATAGAACAATACCCGAAGGGTCTCTGGGCTTGGCCCCCCCTAGTTTTGAAGGGTTTTCATTATCCACCGTCATTTTTTTTAGAGATTGGGTTGAACAAGTTTTGGGCCTTGAAGGTGAGCCTCGGGTTTTGACGTTGGTGTTTGCTTATTTTTTGGGGCCAAAATTTTTTTTTTTACCGAAAATTTTAATTTCCTCTGTTTAAATCTGGTAATGAAAATTTTTCCCTCGTTGAACTTTTTTTGCAGCCCCTGAAAGCTTCGGTTGAGCCGCCGGAGCCCTTTCAGGTCTGCAAGCAAGACACTGTCATCAGATTGGGTGTATCTGAAAGGGAAAACAGGGCTGGGGACATCCTTTCTATTTGGTATGGGATGATGAACAGATGGGAGAAGTACGGGCCCCTTGTGGAACAGAGTTTTCACCTAGCTCCCCGGACTTTACTCTGTTGACACTACTCTCGTGTTCTGTTAGTGGGGAAAATTTAGTCCTTTGACCAATTTTTCCGTTTTTCCCTTCACACGCTTTTTGTGGCTATTACCCCATGGCCACATTTTGTCGAAGGGCTTTTGCAAAGTCTGTATTTTACATTGCATTTTTTTTTTCTCTAGTGCATTTGGGACCTTGTCGTAGTGATTCAATAGTTGAGACAGACGGGAGCGCCCTTTCAAACCCATTTTCCCCGGGGTTGTGTAAGATGGGTTTCTGATGGGTGTTTTCTTTTTTTCTTAGGCCCCTTTCAAGTTTTTTTGATTAGGATGTTGTGCTATCGGTTGTAGTTCTTTGCTGTTGCTTTATGCCCCCTTTGTGGAGTGGGGCTATGTCTTTTTTTTTAGTAACTGTGGGACTACCCAGGTCCCTCCCCTCTCCATGGAGGAAAAGGCTCTGATAGGGCTTCTTGCGTTCTTTATGAACCGGGTTTCCCTGAGTTGGCCTGGGGCAGATTTATGGGATGTTAATTTTTTCGTGTTCGAAGTATTTTTGGGTCGGAAAAAACGGATGGCTTTTGGGTTTAAAAAATTTTGTGGGTCTTTAAAAAATTTTTGATCTTCGACTCTCAGTCTGGTTTGCGGTTTTTAAAAACTGAGTCTATTGGGACTTTTTGTAGCTCACTCATTTCCTTCGTCATCTGTGTAGGGCCCCTCTTGTTTAAGTAGGGGCCCCCTAGGATGTTGTTCCGACTTTGATTTGGATAGGAGAAGAAATACTTTGGGTTTCTTTCGATTTCATTTATGGGTTTAGTTCTTCCTCCCATTCCTGACTCCCATAAGTTCCTTTAGCTTGAGTTCGATGCTTGTATCCCCTTTACCTTTTTAGCCCCTCTGTTCTTCTTTTTGTGCTTTAAAGGGGCGCCTGTCTCTTTCTATTTTTAAATTTTCCTCCTTTTTTTTAAGGGAAAAAGCATTGTGCTACCGAGTGCCACCCAAATTTATCTGTTTAGGCAACTTGGGGTCTGTGTTGCTTATATATCTTCCCCGCTTATTTCGGTTGGACTTTTTTTACTTGGGCCCACTTTTTGTTGAAATCAATTAGTTGTGATTGAGTATTTGTTTTTGTATGGTGACTTTCTTATAGTCAATTGTTGTAAGATGGGTCTAGTGATTCTCTAGTTAGAGGCTCTATTATTTGCTGGTTTAATTGAATTTTGTGCAGAATTTAAAGCTCGGTGATGTATTTTTTCATCAGAGCCCCTCCTGGTGTTATTACTGCAACAATATTATTTCATTTTCCCCTCCATTTTAGGTCCCTTTAATTGAAACCCCCCCAGGAGAAAGATTTTTTTGGGTGAGGAGCGGGAAGATTTTACAGACAGGGGTAAATTTTTTTAACAGCTTTTCCTGGAATTGCTGGGATGTTGCCCCGGAGGTTGTACTACCAATGACTATTTTTTGGTTTCTCGACCTTTACTGCTATAACTTCCACTACATCATTTGAGGCTTTTAGCAGTTCTGTGCAAAAAAAGTGACCTGAAAGTACAGACCAACCCCCCCCCTTTTGCCCGTTCACTTGTCACATCTGATAGGTTGTAACCCGTTTTTTACCTGGTTTACCTGGGAGAGTTCCGGGGGGCAACGCCCTCGCGGCCCGGGTTGTGACCAGGCCTCCTGGGGGTAGGCTGTCCCCCGGTGTTTCGCTGGGCACGCAAACCCCCGTACGACCACAGCCCCTGATCAGGGGAATGACTTTTTGTGCTTGTCAGGATATATATATATATATTATATAAATAAAATATATATATATAATATTATATTTTATATATATTATTTATGTATTTATTTTGATTATGTGTTGTTTAGTAGGGAAAAGCTGGTAAGAGTTGAAAAAAGGGATGTCCTTGGAGGGGTATTTAGCCTACTATTCCCTCTCCCTTTGGCGGTTTATTCAGTAGGGTTTAACTGTGTTTTTTTCATTCGTTTCCTTGCAGTGAATTGCTGCTGGAACTTTATGATTGAACTGGACTAGTGAATACCTAGTGAAACCAAAAGTTTTTTTGAAGTGGGTGTGGGGCCTACCTTCACTCTGCCTCCCCTGGCCCCCCCTCCTTCCTCGATTTGGAACCCCCCTTCGCCTTTATTTCCCTATGGTCAGAGGCGGTTTTTGCCAGAACGTAAGTGTTAGTCCCCGTGTCAGTTCTTGGCCGCATCCATCATCTCCGAATGTTTCCCCTGGTGCCTCCGCCTGGAGTTTACCGGGGAAGAGTTCCCGGGGGTCAACCCCCCCGCGGCCGGTCTTGCCCAGGCCTGCTAAAAGCAAATATCAAGTGGTTGACATGAGTTTAGAAGCACATTCAAGAGGCTTGAAAGCGCACTCCAAGCGCCAAACGAAAGGCAGCTGCATTACAGCTGTCCTAAGGCCAAGCAGTTCATACTTCTACGGTGCTGGCTACCATTGTTTCCTGAGTGGGTTAGTTTAAAAACAATTTAACGAGCATTTTCGTCTGACTTTTTAAGTGGGGCATCAAGGTTCACCTATAAACATAGTAAGTTTGTGTTGATTTGCTTGTGCACAGAGTGAACATTCGTCTGTCATACATGTGCTAGAAGTGTTAAGTGCTGCAGGTTTGTTATAACTATTTGCACGAGTGGATTTCACTGACTTTGGACATTGTGCGACCATCAGTACCTATGTAGGCTTAAAATGAGTGAAGAACGTCTGGCCTGCTGGATGACCTTGAAAATGGCACTATAAGACCCGCATGCCACTTACACCCATACTGCATGTGTCTAGTGAGGTGAATGTCCCTTCCTCAACTTTGCTATTCACCGGTATCCTTTAACTCGTCGCCATTATCTACATATGGGATAAGGGCGGATTTAGCTGATACAGGATAAACAGCACTCCAAGCTAGCCAGTGAAGGCCAAGTTACACTGCAGTTACATCTGTTCTGAATCCCATATTGCCTGTGTCTAGCGAGGTGAATATACCTTCCTTGTCCATTCTATTCACTGGTATCCTGTAACCCATCGCCAGTGTGAAACTGCTGGCAGCAATGAGTATAGCTGATGGTGTTGATGTAGAAGATGGTGAAGGCAGATTTGAAACATATTTTAGTAAACAGGCTCGGAAAAATGAACGAGGCTTCCAGAGAAAGCTTGCTGCAAGCAATACAGTGGGCGCACACCCTCCCAAAGCTGTCAGGTTAGATTTCCCTAACAACACTGATCAAGAGACCAAGTGTAACTGGTTTTTCGAAGCTAGTGTAGACAACCTAGAGAAAACGATCAAGTTTGTCCATGATGAGAATAACTACGTCTTTGTGCCTAATGATTCAGCATTTATAGACAAACTTCTCACTCACGAATATGCCAATATCAAACTCCGAGCTGCCCCACCAAGAGCACCTAAAGTGCTTATTGTCATCTAGAACGTCAACAAGCAATATCTCAATATCTGGCGTCAGAGCAAGTTGCAAGCCTCGTCGACTTTCCAACGATCTGATATTAGCTGAGTGGACTGGCCAGGGGACTCTGGCATGCTATATTCACTCTCGTGCAGCCCTCAACAGGCGCTATAACATTGCACTGTACAGACCTCCTCAACGTCGATGTTATAAGTGTCAACGTTGGGGCCACATTGCCAGGAAATGTCCAGCTAAGTCACACTGGTGTGCAGTGTGTGCCAATGCTCATCCTTCTGAATGGTGTTATGATATGATCAAACAGCAACAGACTGTTGCTAAACAATGTATCAATTGTAAGACCTCAGGAGTTACAGCAGCTCATGCTGATTGCAGTGTGAGGGCTGCCCACATCACAGCCACCCGCACCTCACCATGTACCCCTCATTATGGCCCCCCAGGACTAACAGGTACCTCGAGTCTGAACACTGGCTCATGCCTGCCCTCAGACAATGGGGTTGAGCACCTCACCTGGGGAGCACGTCAACAGACCTCCATCACGTCGGCTGTCAATACCAACCTAGCTGAGTCAGCTGATAGTCAGCCAAGGAGCTCAGCTGACCGGGGCTTCACGTCTCCAGATGTTCCAAGTCTTGCTCCTGTGGTATACAACCTGATGTCGCGCATAAGGGTACTGGAAACACAACAATTTCTCCTGAAACAACTTGAGCAGCACAAGGAAATATGTGTAGAGTGTACCAATAACAAGAGTGTCACAATTTCCAAAAGCGAGTGTAAGGCTGCTGAACAAGGTGGTGGTGGTGGTGGTGGTGCCCTTAATTACAGTAATGACGAATCCAATAGTTATTGTGGAAATTTATTTGGTCCCTAAAGTTCCACAGGACAGATCCAGCATGGCCGTATGGGACGGCTGAGCTGGGCAGCCCTTAAACCCTCCCAAACAAACAAAGCATTCTCTGGTTGGTGATTGTTGGTAAGCTTATTTATTTATAGATTTACCCTTCAGGGAAGGAGTAGGTAGTTCTACTGATAGTATATTAATATCAGGTTTACTAAGGCAAATGTAGATAATAATAATGTAGACCTAAGACCTTAACATAGGTAGTAATAGGCCGTTAATATAGGCAAACACTAGGATAAGTTAGCTAGGGAGAACTGGCAGCCCTAGTTTGAATGAAGAGACGAGGGTCTGCAAGAGGGACCAGCTCATTCTTCTTAAGACGGACACCATCAAGACAAGACGTGTCGTGATCAGCAGACGGCGCCCCCACGTGTCTTCACATCTGAGACTTGGGGAAAATCTGGTAGAGGCACCTCGATGTACCGTAGATGACCTCCGTCAGGCTCATACAGTAAGACAAGACCTTCACTTTTTTCTCGTTAGATTACTGGCAGTGTCTGGGGAGATTGTGAGTGAGTCAACTGTGGGCCCGGTTGCAAACAGGTTGAGAATGCCCAGTAAGTACCAGTGTCTCAGAGCAGTCTAGAAGTAGTGTCTGAGTCTGCATAGTTATTACTAGGGGATACATACCCTCTTGGATATAGGAATTTCTGAGGTGCAGGCAGGACACTAATTACGATTGAATATTGCAGGAATTAATGCTCCCGGTTGCACGTGGTTTCTGAGGGGGAGTCCAAAGGGGCTAAGGCTAGCTTAGGGAAGTGAAGATCAGGATATATGCTGCAACACCAAGTAAGTTATTTCCTTTTTTACGTGCATGCAGGCGAGGTTTCTTGCAATAACAATCATTTGTGAAAATTGTCCTTAAGCCACTTGTGAGGCTGAGGTACCCACCTCAGAGCTGGGTTTGTCAACAGAGTTTGCCAGGGTAGGCGACTCACTTGGAGGCAGTCCACACAAATTTTCACAGTTATGTTGAAAAACTATAATGAGCATCATGATGAGGGCAGTGGTGTCTATGATGTTAGTAATATTTTATGAGATATATAAGTGGTGGTCCCAGAGTGTGATGAGGGCAGTGGTGTCTGTGATGCTGGTATAGTGATGATTGTAATATAAGTGGTGGTGCAGAATGTGATGAGGGCAGTGGTGTCTGTGATGTTGGTAATAGTGATGAATGTAATATAAGTGGTGGTGCAGAGTGTGATGAGGGCAGTGGCGTCTATAATGTTAGTAATAGTGATGAGTGTAATATAAGTGGTGGTGCAGTGTGTGATGAGGTTAACCACATTGACATTAATCCTGTATAGCCCTTGTGGCTTAGCGCTTCTTTTTGATTATAATAATAATAATTGACATTAATGTTGAATACAATACTGTTGATAAATGTAATGAACACAATGTTGGTAGTGGTGTTGGTGATGACAGTTATAGTGATGCTTGTAATGTTAGTGGGGGAGGGAATGTGAGTGGTGGTGCCACCTATTATACATTCACACATGAACAGCGTCGTGCTCTGAGTAAGCAGAGACTCCCACGAGGCCTTACAACTGGAAGTGCACTTAAAAAACTCATGGACAAGGGTAACACCGTTAACATTGATAAAGTCTGCTATTTATATGAACAATTTTTTCATTATGCTGAGAAACTCAACAAGATCCCAGGACTTCTATAATGGATCTAAACTCGTATAAACTTTCTATATTAAGTTGGAATATTGCATCACTTAGAAAAAGACTTCCTGACCTTCATCATAAAGTAACCACTGAACCCATTGATGTTGTGTGTCTACAAGAGTGCAGAGACCCTGAAAATTCCCAACCCCCTAAATTGCCCTCATTTGTTTTCATATAACCTCAAATCTACTAACCTTGTGTTCTATATATTAAAAAATTTACTCCCCATCAAACTTCTTGTACATAAGGAAAACAGAGGGGGTACATACCCGGTTTTTAGGATTTATATAAGGGAACTCTGCTCTCAACATATTTAACTTGTATGCTCTGCTGATAAGTTTAATTACTTGGAGCTCCCAACTTGTGCTCATTCTGAAAACCCACTCTCATTATTGGCGATTATAATTTCAAGACACAAAAGCATTGGAAAAACACAATTTGGTAATGTAATAGTAATCAACTGTTGTCACTCTTAAACATTTATGATAATGTGCAAATTGTAGGTGACCTTGAACCCACACATATCTATGGAGGCGTCCTTGATCTGTATCTTGGCTTCAACATTACTTCTGCCAGCTGTGAGTCTTCCATTGTAACAGATATAACGTCTGACCATTTCCCACGGCTAACCTCACTAGATATTGGTAATACTATCCTTCGTGGTGGGATATTCAAACGGAAACGTTTTAATGTTCCCCCTGATCAGCATGATGACTTTGTTGCACATGTGACTGACTGGTATAATTCCTATGAGTGTTCCTTTGTTGAGACCTTTAACAATGACCTTGTGAGCAGTATTCAGAACTACTTAGAACTGCCACTGAAACCTCATGGTAATGTAAACCCATCTAACTTCCATAATAATCATACCTCCTATAAAAACCATACCTATTACAACCATACCTATTACATTGAAACGTACTGCTCGCAGACTAGGCCCAGCCTATAGAAAACCATCGTACCCCTGGAATGCTGAAGCTCTTCCAAACTGCCCTTGCTGCTGCCAGAGAGCATATGACAGAACTGCTGGAAACAGACTGGGAACAATTTGGGCAATGGTCTCAATGCTCAACCCCACTTAGTGGGCATGGGAAGGACATAAATTGAATTAAGGGTAAAAGAACTGGGCAGATCGCACACCTCATCCCTTACATAGGGCGAATGAGTTAGTCAGTGCTTGGGCTGCTACATCTAGCTATGACAATCTTACCAGTATCACACAGGAAAAATTAAATGACAAATATGATGCAAGGGGGAGACTTGTTTGGGTTTATGCCCCAGCAAGGGAGATGACTTGCAACATTCCTTTCACTAATTGTGAACTTGATGCAGCACTAAGGGCAACTCCACGTCGCCTGGTGAGGATGGTATTCTTACAACATACTCAGATTGCTGTGTCGAGTACCAGGTAATCCATTACTTGAATTATATAACATGAGCTAGGTAACTGGGGAGCTCCCTCAATCTTGGACCAACAGCCTCATCATTCCAATTCTAACCCCAATCAACAAAATGTATTTCGCCCAATATCTCTTACTAGCTGCTTGTGAAAAAACATTTGAGAGAATGATTTTTAAATCGTTCATGTACAGAATCAAAAAATTTTTTTGTCTCCCCAGTTGCATGGTTTCATGCATGGAAGGAGCGTGCATCATTGCATTACCACCTTTCTCACTCTGCACACTGACAGCTCATACACTACCTTTCTTGCCCTTAAATCTGCTTTCGATTTTAGCCAAACTGACTTTATAATCATTAGTGAACTTGCCAGAATGGATGTTGGAGGATGGCTTCTCCACTGGATTAAAGGCTACCTGTCAAACATTAAGTCTGTGTTGTTCCAGGGACATAGAAGTATAACTAAAGACTTTGAATTAGGAACCCCACAGGAATTTGTGTGCTCAGTCCCACACTATTCAATATTCTAATTAATGCCTTACTTAATGCTATGCCTAGCCAGCCCCATCATCATATGATTAGTTTTGCTGAGGATATAATGATTCACACCGGATTCTCCAACACCCAAAACATCCTTAACCATGTACTAGCCTCGTGTCAGGACCTGGGTTTGATAATCTCTACTGATAAAACAAAGATACTCAACAGGCGTCCTCCTAGACAGAGAGGCACAGTTCGTCAGATCCAGTTGCATGATGGGTCTCTTCTAGAATATGTAAGCAGATACAGGTATCTAGGCTTTAAGGTTCCACTACTTGGACCTGTTGTAACGAGACTTTGTCGCCAATACAAAGACTGAGTGCACTTAAGAGTTGTGGCAGGGTTTCACCCCAGGTATGGTGCTAATGTTAAAATTGTGAAAATGATGTACCTTGCTTATATTAGATCATTGGTTGATTATGCTGCACCACTACTTGCTCTTGTGTCTGACTGCAAGCTTGGAGGGCTGGAAAAACTGCAGAACGAAGCAATGAGGATCATTTTAGGATGCCCTCGCACTGCCAAAATTTTAAATATGCAAAAAGAACTTGATATCCCAAGCATCAGAGATGTGTTACTGAAAGAAATATCCTAATTGGGTTAATATGCTAGGCAAGCCCATTCAAACCCCTGCACCCGAAGCCCTCCAAACTTTCCTCAGCACTGGGTGAACACCCCTCCAGATGGATCGAAAAAAATGGTGCCGACTCCGCATGAATCAGATACATGATCTATGTCAAGTAAGGGAACAGCGGACTTCTCCGCTCCATGGGATATTACCCCCTCCAAACTACCATTCTCCCTTTCCCCCAAAAAATACTTCTTAAATCACAACCAAACTTCGCCTTGAAGCAAACATGATGCCTTAAGCTGTATTGATAAGTTAGTCACACAGCACACACTCTCGCAAATTATTTACGTTGATGGTTCTGTTCACCAATCCACTGGTGCAGCTGGTAGTGCTGCTGTTGTCGTACAGAGTGATGGTTCTCTTAAAGAAATTGGAGCACTCATTAATAACTAGGCCTCTACCCCATACTCCTTGCACTCAAATGTGTCCATGTATCTAAGATTGACACTTTAATTGTAACTGATTCTCTGTCATCCATAAATGCTCTCAACTCATTAAGTATAAATTGTGATAAGATAAGATTTCGTTCGGATTTTTAACCCCGGAGGGTTAGCCACCAGGATAACCCAAAAAATCAGTGCTCATCAGGGACTGTCTACTAATTTATTTCCAATTGGGGTCCTTAATCATGTCCCCAGGATGCGACCCACACCAGTCGATAACACCAGGTACCTATTTGCTGTAGGTTTAACAGGAAAACAGGTTAGGAAACGTGTCGAATGTTTCCACCCCGGGAATCGAACCGGGCCTCCCTGTGTGAAGGGGGGCTTTAGGGCCCCCAGGCCATGCTTGTGTCAGAAGCCAGACACAGGTATGGTAAGATTGTGGACAGTGGAGTCAGAGGCACATGCTGTGGGATTCCATTCACATGGTCTTCAGATGCATGATAAAACTGATAAATTGGCTAAGCTGTTGCTTCAAAGAGGGAGTTAGATTGCATTTTTGGCTTGTCAGTTAGCAGTTTGAGAAAAAATAAAAAAGAAAAGAATACAACTGAATTGTATTGACTTAAGATCAGGGAGATTGACACCAATGAGTCCATCTATCATTTTTCTATCATGCGGAGGAGCCCCTGTCTATGGTGCATAACAAAAAAAGCAGACTCTTGGATGTCATACCCCCGGCCCGGTAGGTTACAAGTATCTTTGGCATTTTTAAATCCCCCCACCAGATGTAGCCAAACAAAATGTAAACTTTGCCAGGGGATATTGCCCCTTGCGTCATATGTACGGAGTACGATAAAATTAAAAGAATTTAGGGGAAAACTCACTCAGAAAGTTAAAGAAATGGCCAAAGTATTTTATCCACAGTGGTTTTTTAAAACCCATTTGGAGAAATTCCCCTGACTTTGCTAGCTGTAAAAAAAGCATTATCACGTGTGTGTGTGTGTGTGTGTGTTTTTTGTGTGTGTGTGTGTGTGTGTGTGTGTGTGGTGAGAGGTGTGATGTGTGTGTATGAGTGTGTACTCACCAAATTGTATCATTTAATTGTGGTTGCGGGGTCGAGACTCAGCCCCTGGCCCGCCTTACCCGGATCGCTACAGGATCCTCTCTCTCTTTTTTCCTGAGCTTTTGTCATCCCTTTTTCTTAAAAATTGTTGGTTCCTGCCTCCACTACTTCACTTCTAGGTTTTTTCCACTTGCGAAAAACTTATGACTGAAGAAATTTTCCCTAACGCCCCTGGACTGTCTGAGTCTTCAGCTTCCATTTTGTGACCCCCTTGCCCCTGTGTCCCCTCTCTGGAACATCCTATCTTGTCCACCTTGTCTTTCCCCCCGCAGTATTTGTATGTGTTTATGTCCCCCCTGCCCTTCTGTCCCCCAGGTCTTTCAGCCCTTTTTCCCTTAACTTTCCCTCGTACGAAATTCCCTTGAGCTTGGGACTAGCCTTGTTGCAACCTTTTTTATTTCTCTAATTTTGACGTGCTTGCCGGGGGGGGGTTTTTCCAGTTGGGTCCCCTTCTCCGTAGGGCCCCCAACATACACAGTTACAGAGTCTTGAACGATTCCTTTTTAAAGGTATGGGAAAAACGCTTTTCTCAGGTTTGCCAGGCCCCCCATATGTGCAGCGGTTATTTGGTTGATGGTGCCTCCCGGTGTTGCCGGTGTTATGGTCCCCCCAAGGTCTTTCTCCCGGGAGTGGGGTCTGTGTCTTTGTCCCCCTGCCTTACTTGTCTGCGGTTTTTTGCCCCTCCCCAATCTTCATGACTTTGCAGGCTGGATGAATTCGAAAAAGCCAGTTACTGGACCACTGCCCACCCCTCTCCGGTTCTTTGCAGTCCTGCCTCATCCTCGTCCGTTTTAAATTTCTTCTCATAAATTCACGTATCTGCGAACAGGGACATTTCAGAGTTTTTCCCTTCCATCTGTCTTTCACATATATCAAAAAAAAGACTGGTTAAAACTCCCCCCGTGGGCCCCCGTCGAAAACAGGCGCCCACTGTGATACCTCTTCACGTCCCCCCCCATTGACTCGTTGCTGCCTCCCTGTTAGGTACTCCCTTATCCATTGCAGTGCCCTTCCTTTTACGTGTGCCTGATCCTCCAGCTTCTGCACTAATCTCTTGTGTATGTGCGTGTGTGTACTCACCTATTTGTGGTTGCAGGGGTCGAGTCCTAGCTCCTGGCCCCGAGTGTGTGTGTGTGTGTACTCACCTAGTTGAGGTTGCGGGGGTCGAGTCCGAGCTCCTGGCCCCGCCTCTTCACTGATCGCTACTAGGTCACTCTCCCTGAGCCGTGAGCTTTATCATACCTCTGCTTAAAGCTATTTTATGGATCTGCCTCACACTACATCGCTTCCCAAACACAATTGTGTGTTGTGTGTGAGTTTGTGTATGATTTGGTGTGTGTGTTTGTGTGTGTATGGGGTTTGTGTATGAGTGTGTGTTGTTTGTGTGTGTGTATGAGTTTGTGTATGAGTGTGTGTGTGTGTGTGTGTGTGTGTGTGTGTGTGTGGTGTGTGTGTGTGTGTGTGTGTGTGTGTGTGTGTGTGTACTCACCTATTTGTATCACCTATTTGTGGTTGCAGGGGTCGAGCCACAGCTCCTGGCCCCCCCTCTTCGCTGATTGCTACTAGGTCGTCTCTATCCCTGCCCCCATGAGCTCTATCATACCTCGCCTTAAAAATTGTAGGGTTTCCCTGCCTCCACTACATCACTTCTAGGTTATTCCATGGCCTGACTACTCTAGGGACTGAAGAAATACTTCTAACACCCCTTTGATTCATCTGAGTCTTCAACTTCCAATTGTGACCTCTTGTGTCTGTGTCATCTCTGGAACTTTCCCGTCTTTGTCCACCTCGTCTATTCCGCGCAGTTTTTATAAGTCTTTTATCATGTCCCCCCTGCCCCTCCTGTCCTCCAGTGTCATCAGGCCGATTTCCTCAACCTTTCTTCATAGGACAATCCCGTAGCTCTGGGGACTAGTCTTGTTGCAAACCTTTGCACTTTCTCTAATTTCTTGACGTGCTTGACTAGGTGTGGATTCCCAAAATGATGCTGCATACTCCAGTATGGGCCTGACGTTTGATGGTATACAGTCTTAAACGAATCCTTTACCCCGAGGTTTCGGAACGCTATCCGTAGGTTTGCCGGCGCCGTATGCTGCAGCAGTTATCTGATTGATGTGCGCCTCAGGAGATATGCTCGGTGTTATACTCACCCCCAGATTTTTTTCCTTGAGTGAGGTTTGCAGTCTTTGGCCATCTAAACTATATTGTGTTTTGCGTCTTCTTTGCCCTTCCCAATCTTTATGACTTTGCATTTGGCAGGGTTAAATTCAAGAAGCCAGTTGCTGGACCAGGCTTGTAGCCTGTCCAGGTCTCTTTGTAGCCCTGCCTGATCCTCGTCCGATTTTATTCTTCACATTAACTTCACATCATCTGCGAACAAGGACACTTCTGAGTCTATCCCTTCCGTTATGTCGTTCACATATACCAAGAAACAGCACAGGTCCTAGGACTGACCCCTGTGGCACCCCGCTTGTCTCAGGCGCCCCACTCTGACACCTCGTCAGCATACCATGACTCATTGCTGCCTCCCTGTCAGATATTCTCTGATCCATTGCAGTGCCTTTCCTGTTATGTGTGCTGGTCCTCTAGCTTTTGCAGTTAACCTCTTGTGAGGAACTGTGTCGAAGGCCTTCTTGCAGTCCAAAAATATGCAGTCGATCCACCCCTCTCTCTCTTGTCTTACTTCTGTCATCTTGTCATAAAACTCTAGTAGGTTTGGTGACACAGGATTTTCCTTCCTGAAACCATGCTGGTTGTCAATTATACACTTGTTTCTTTCCAGGTGCCCCACACTCTCCTCCTGATGATCTTCTCCATGACCTTGCATCTATACACGTTAGTGATACAGGTCTGTAGTTTAGTGCCTCATGTCTGTCTCCCTTTTTAAAAATTGGGACTACATTTGCCATTTTCCATACCTCAGGGAGTTGCCCAGTTTCAAATGTTGTGTTGAAGATCTTTGTTAATGGCTCACACAATGTTTCTGCTCCCTCTTAAAGGACCCATGGAGAGATGTTGTCTGGTCCCACCGCCTTTGAGGTGTCAAGTTCGCATAGCAGCTTCTTCACCTCCTACTTGGTTATATATTACCTCATCCAGCACTTGCTGGTGTGCCCCCCTGTTCTGATTTCTTGGAGTCCTACTGGTTTCCACTGTAAATACCTCTTTGAATCTTGTGTTGAGCTCCTGACAAAACCTCTCGGTCGTTTCTTGTGAATTCCCCATCACCCTTCCTCAGTTTGATTACCTGGTCCTTGACTGTTGTTTTCCTCTGATGTGGCTGTACAACAGCTTCGGGTCAGTCTTTACTTTTGATGCTGTCATTTTCATATTGTCTCTGAGCCTCCCTTCTTATCTGTGCATATTCGTTTCTGGCTCTTTGGCTGATTTCTTTATTTTCCTGAGTTCTCTGTTTCTGTACCTTTTCCATTCTCTAGTACACCTAGTTTTTTGCCTCCCTACACCTTTGGGTGAACCAAGGACTCGTTCTGTTCTTCCCATTATTTCTGTTTCCCTTGGGAACAAACCTCTCCTCTGCCTCCTTGCATTTTGTTGCTACATAGTCCATCATTTCTTGTACTGGTTTTCCTGTCAGTTCCCTCTCCACTGAATGTCTTGAAGGAAGTTCCTCATGCCTGAGTAGTTCCCCCTTTTGTAGTTTGGTTTTTCCCAGCCTATTCCTGCTACTCTCTCCACTTGGAGCTCAACTATGTAGTCGAAGCACAGAACCACATGATCACTAGTTCCCAGGGGCCATTTCATACATGATACCCTCGATGTCCGAACTACTCATGGTGAATACAAGATCCAACCTTGCTGGTTCATCCTCTCCTCTCTCTCTGGTAGTGTCTCTAACATGTTGATGCATGAGGTTTTCCAGTACCACATCCATCATCTTGGCTCTCCATGTTTCAGGACCCCCATGGGCCTCCAGGTTTTCCCAGTCAATCTCCTTGTGATTGAAATCACCCATAACTAGTAACTTTGCTCCCCCCATGTGTGCTCTCCTGGCCACCTCGGCTAGTGTGTCGATCATTGCTCTGTTGCTCTCATCGTATTCTTTCTTGGCCTCCTGCAGTTCTGTGTGTGTGTGTGTGTGTGACTCAACAATCAATATTTGCACCAATAACTCATTATAGTTGTGACCGGGTGTGGAAGTGTGAATTGCTCATTACTCTATAATTTGATAAATTAGACACATGGGCAACATCAGTCCATACAAAGGAGAATCTTGAAGAACAGGAGGAGAATGAGGTAATCAGTCCCTTAACCTTGAGTCGATGTGGTCAGTCCATCAATCTTGAATAGAATACGGCATACGTGCGGGAGAAGGAGCTTGTAAACCGTTGGTAGGAGAGGTGCAGCAGTCATAGGTGGTGTCACATTTGTTTAATGTGGAAGTAGGTCGTGCCCAAGAATTAGGCAAGCGAAGAATTCCCAAGTATTAAGATCCCAAGAAGTTGCAGTGTCTGACAGGTTTGTAGATTGATTCAAGATTGATGGACTGACCACATCGACTCAAGGTTGAGGGACTGATTACCTCATTCTCCTCCTGTTCTTCAAGATTCTCCTTTGTATGGACTGATGAAGCCACTGTGTGGTGAAACGTTTTCTCAATAAAGATACCCAAGAGTTGCCCATGTGTCTAATTTATCAACATGTCGGTTCTCTGAACCATTCATCTACAAACCTGTCAGACACTGCAACTTCTTGGGATCTTATTACTTGGGAATTCTTCGCTTGCCTAATTCTTGGGCACGACCTACTTCCACATTAAACAAATGTGACACCACCTATGACTGCTGCACCTCTCCTACCAACGGTTTATAAGCTCCTTCTCCGCACGTATGCTGTATTCTATTCAAGATTGATGGACTGACCACATCGACTCAAGGTTCAGGGACTGATTACCTCATTCTCCTCCTGTTCTTCAAGATTCTCCTTTGTATGGACTGATGAAGCCACTGTGTGGCGAAACGTTTCCTCAATAAAGATACCCAAGTGTTGCCCATGTGTCTAATTTATCAACATGTCGGTTCTCTGAACCATTCATCTACAAACTCTATAATTTGTTCATGATTGTAGCCATGCATAAACGTAAGTAACCATTCTTACAGGGTTCATTACCTTTGTAACTTGTGAGTTCATTACCTTTGTACCTAGTTCAGCTATCAAAACTTTGGGGGCCCAGTCCCTGGACCCATTATGTACCTCTGTAATCTTTTGACTGCCGCCCACAGGATGGGTATGGGGTGCATAATAAAGATATTAATCTTAAACTAACTCTCTCTGCCGACTCAGTGTGCATTGACTGAGCTACCCCTCTAGTACTCCGCCTTATTCTCACTTGGATAGAGAATTCTGTTGTAGAAACTCCTGAACCAGTGTGAGGTTCATTCTGAAGTGAAGTCTGCGGACAGTTATGTAGTGTTACCTTCAGTTTACAATGTGACGGCCTGTGTCAAGTTTAGAACTTTAAGTGATATATTCCTTATGCCAGGGAGTTGCTCAGTGTATATACTCTCAACGTATATACTTGCTTAACAAGTGTAGTGACCATATTGACATAGTCTCCAGAAGGAGTCTATGATGTGCATTCTATGTGGAAATTTGTTTGGTCCCTAAAGTTCCACAGGACAGATACGGCATAAAAAGACCCCAGAATGGCTGTTATGGAACGGCTGTGTTGGGTGGCCCTTACACCCAATCAAAACACACACACACCTGGGTTGGCGAAGGTGGTTGGAAGGTACTTCTAAATTGACAGATTTACCCTTCAGGGAAGAAGTAGGTAGTGTATATTGTTAGAACACTAATATTAGGATTATTGAGGCAACTGTAGATAAAAATGTAGACCTAAGACCTTAACATAGGTAGTAATAGGCCGAATGTAGGCAAACACTAGGTAATGTTAGCTAGGGAGAAATGGCAGCCCAAGTTTGAACAATGAGGCATGGGTTTCGAAGACGCCAGAGCTTCCTTCTAAGACTAGACATCATCGTAGCAACTAGTGCCGTGACCAGCAGGCGGCGCCCCCACGTGTCTTCACATACTAGACCTGGGGAAATCTGGTGGAGGCACCTCGATGTACCATAAATGCCCTCCTCTGTCAGGCCCATACAGTAAGACAAGACCTCCACTTTTTCTTAGGATCCTGGCCAGTGTCTTGGGAAAGTTGTGAGTTGAGCTGTAGGCCTTTGTGCAGCTGGCAGCGCATGCATGCCCAGTACATACCGGCATCTCTTGTCAGCCTAGAAGCCAGTGTCACTTTCTGCATAGTATTCTAGGGGATTCACCCCCCCCTTGGAAATAGGAATTTCTCAGGTGCAGGCAGGTCACTAATAACGACTGAATATTGCAGGAAATAAGGCTCCCAGTTGCACATGGTTATGAGGGGAAGTCCAAAGGGGCTAAGCTTAGGGAGGTTGAAGATCAGGATATATGCTGCAACACCAAGTAAGTTAGTCCTTTATACATTGCATGTAGGTGAGATTTCTTGCAACATCAGTCATTTATGAAAATCTGTCCTATAAGCCACTTGTGAGGCTGAGGTACCGACCTCAGGGCTCGGTGTCAACAGAGCTTGCCAGAGTAGACAACTCACATGGAGGCAGTCCAGACAAATTTTCACATTCTATTTAAGTGTTTTCTTATGTGAATGAAAGTTTCTGACAAAGTGATATTTAATAGATATTTATGAATATCTAAAAATTATTTAAGCTTTTAAATAAAAAGAAACTAGAAAAGACTGAGTAACTATTATTTGTGCCTTACATTTCTAAGTTTGGAAGTATCTTCTCATTCTATGAAGTGTATTGTTACAGAGTGCACTAACCTGGCTAAAGATTAAGATTCGAACCGTAACAAGTGGGGGCCTGTTTCGGGAGCTTTGAACATCTTGACCATGGATCGTGACCTATCACATTTGGTGAAGGACTTGACTCCAGATACGCTGAAGACTTTACCACTACAACAATGCTGGCAAGTGGCTAGATATTTGCGAGTTTCTTACATACAGCGAGTACCGTCCATTCTATAATACAGAACATACTGTTTTCTCAGCCCTTTGACACTGTCCCGAGGTTGCACTCGCATGACAAGACACCCTTGGAGGAATCTTTGCCCTAGGAGTAACTCATTTGGTGGCTTCATTAGAAGGCCTCACTTTGGGAGCAGAGGCTATGTCTCAGGACAACGTGCCACCTGATTCGTGTAATGAGAGCCCATTAGCTAGTCCTGGTCTTGTGGGGACGACCGGAGATGGAGCTCGTCCCAAGCTTCACCTAGAGGGACACACTCCTCCCACTCCTCCAGTACCTTTGACTCCTCTCACACTCGAACACTTTCAACGTCTGGAACATCTTATAAAGTTGCAAACAGAGCAACTGGAATCCCAGTGCCTGCTGTATAAAGAAGAGTTCGAGAGGGAAAACATCCGATTCGAGAGGCAAAAAGAGGAGGAAAAGAGTAAGTTGTCCGCTACTCCAACCTTGACCTTTGACCTGCATAGGGCAGCCTCATTAGTGCCCAGGTTTTGTGAAACAGACTTGGACACTTTGACACATTTGAGAATCAGGCACGAGGGATGAGATGGCCTCGTGAACATTGGGCTACCTTACTTCACACCACACTTAAGGGTAAGGCTCAATCATGTACTGCAGCTCTCCTGTATGACAAGTATGCAGATTACAAGGCAGTTAAGAAGATCATTTTAAAGGAGTATGACTTACTTCCCGTAAGTTATCAGCATACCTTCCGCTCTCTACGAAGACTGCCCGGCCAAACCTGGGTAGAATTTGCCCGGCAAAAGAAGGTGGCTCTAGAGCGATGGCTGAGGTCATCTGGGTGTGATACTATGGAGCATCTGATACAGTTGATCTTAAAAGAAGAATTTCAGAACTCTCTGATGGGTGATGTACGCTCCTTTGTCATCGAACACCAGACTGCAGATGTGTTGGCCTCTGCTTCTCTAGCTGATCACTTCGAGATAACCTCTCAATTGACAAAGGAAAAAGGGTCTAGAGAGAGAGCCAGGTTATGTTCTTCTAAGAGTCAGCCTTTCTCTCCTAGGAAAATGGATCAGCAGACCTCTCCTCCTCATTCAGCAAAAGCCTACTCGAGTGTCGTCCATAGTAATGGTAAAGGAAGACCATCTTTTGAGAGAGATACATCAAGAAGAGGCCCAACTTGCTCTTATTGTCAGAAACCAGGCCACTGGAGGCGCTCGTGTTTCCAATTAAGTCGAGATCGTAGGTGGTCAGGTTCCAAAACATTACCTGTACAGATGACGTCTTCCTACAAATCGAAGTGCCTAATACCCTCTGAGTTGTTCGCAGACAAAGTTTCGGAAGCCATGTTGCCTTACTTCTTTAAGGGTAAGGCTGGAATTACAGAGGACCAAATGGTGTACATAGTATCCTATCAGGATACGGGAAGCTACCTGACCTTACTGAGAAAAGGAGTACTTCCTCTAAATGATGACACCTATATTAACCTGGATGTTCTACTAGAAGGTTACAGTGGCACCATCACAAGAGTACCACTTCATAAGGTGTATGTGAACGTAGATTCATATCAAGGTGAAGCTGTTGTGGGCCTTTCTGATACTGATTTTCCCATTAAGAATGTGGATCTATTGGTGGGTAATGATTTAGGAAGAGGAGGAATTTGCTGAGAACCTTATGTTATAGAGAAGTTCTCTGGAGAGAATTACGTAATTGAAGGGTGTAAGGAAGGTCCTCGTCTATTCCCTCTTACAGCTATAACAAGGGCTATGGCTAAAAATTTGGAACCACTGCCTACTCCTGATGAACCCTCAGATTGGGGTTTGGATGCTCTGTTCAGTGCCAGTGATCAACACATTCTATTTAAGTGTTTTCTTATGTGAATGAAAGTTTCTGACAAAGTGATATTTAATAGATATTTATGAATATGAGATGGGAAGTACAGTGCCTGCACTCTGAAGGAGGGGTGTTAATGTTGCAGTTTAAAAACTGTAGTGTAAAGCACCCTTCTGGCAAGACAGTGATGGAGTGAATGATGGTGAAAGTTTTTCTTTTTCGGGCCACCCTGCCTTGGTGGGAATCGGCCAGTGTGATAATAATAAAAAAAATATAAAGTATTTAAGCTTTTAAATAAAAAGAAACTAGAAAAGACTGAGTAACTATTATTTGTGCCTTACATTTCTAAGTTCGGAAGTATCTTCTCATTCTATGAAGTGTATTGTTACGGAGTGCACTAACCTGGCTAAAGATTAAGATTCGAACCGTAACACCAACTTATACCACTCCTCTCCTTCAGCCCAAGGACCAGCAGGCCATTTCAAACTTAAAAAAACTGTACACCAAAGCAGCATTTCAAAAGTGCTTTGAAGTGATCTCTGGCAGGTAAGGCTTGGGAGGGAGTAACTTCCAGGACTTTGAACTCTGATGGAGAAAATTGTGGCCACAATGTGTACAAGAGAGGGAATTTGAAGGGTTTGGGGCTGACCCTGAGGAGCATATGCCAATTGTGGAATCTATTGTGGCATTGGGGAATTCCATGAGGTTGGATGTGAGTTTGGAGGATGTGGAAGAGTTGGTGGAGGACCATGATGAAGAGCTAACCACTACAAAGCTGCAAGACCTTCATCTGCAACACCAACAGACCACAGCTCAGGAATTTGCTTCAGAGGAGGAGGAAGAGTGTGAGGGAAAAGTTCAACAGATAGGAGTAGCAAGTGAATATATGATGACAATAGTTTGATTGGCAGTCTGCTTGTTAAGGTAGGGTTAGTGTCTAGCTCCAGCAATGCCCCCACCCCCCTCCTTTCTCCACACTGAAAGGTGACGTGTGGGACTCCGACCCAATGGATAATCACTTGACTCGCAGTTCCCAACACATCTGTAAGTAAAATGCCTCAGCTCCTGTTTTATTTGATATATTAGTTGAAATCTTCACTTTTATCTAATCTTGAGACTTAGTTCATCCTGCGTTGACTTTCATGTTTAAAAATCTTATCTTTAAATCCTCACCATTCTTTTAAATGCCTTACACTTATCATGGAGAGTGATTTATCGGGCAGTGGTAACTTTCATCTCTTTCTAGCTTGGACTGTCAGCTAGGGTCATCTGGCAGCTACAGAGAAAGTTTGAAGGAGAGGAACCTAACCAGGTTATGAGACGTCACCCATGATCTATGTACCATATTGTAGCTACACCCAGGCAGCTACCCCCTCATCTCTGCAGTGGTGAAAGACCTGTATTCCTATCATCTTGACGGATCATTCAAGGCTAGACATACTGTGACTGAATAGTCGTTGGGTTGTCACTCACCAGCCGTGACCCACCCCACATCATCAAAAATGGCTACAGTTTCTACAATGTGCTGTGTCAACAATATCGACATGATCTACCATGATACCTGTACAAATTAGTGTTGAATTCAATTATCATTTTTTTCTATTTCATTTTTCATTTTTCTTTCAAATGGGATAACAGCTCATCTTTACGTGTTTTACATTTTCAATTCTTACAGTAAAGTGTTATATTTGTATGTTATTATTTTTTTCTATTATTTCTTTTCCTAAGGAGGAGCCAGCCTTGGTAATACTAACATAAGATCTTACAGGGCTGAGTAAGCCTTCACAAAGAGTGATGGAGGAAGTTGCCTTCTTCAAAATTAAGGACATTTGTTCAAAGTGGAATGAGGGTGCCAACATTTAGGGATGAACATCATCCTGACACAGCTGTTGCAGGCCGTGTTGGCAACATGTACAATGACAAAGTTGTGTCACATTTTAGGGAAATCTTAGAGACATGCCAGAAACAGAATTCTCTGGACAATATTTTGTGTGACAGGGGTCCAGTGACTCTCAAGCTGGTCCTAGTGGCATTAAAAAAGAAAGAAGGGAAGTAACCCCAAAAAAGGACTTGGTACCTGAAGTCTTTATGGAAGGGGATTCCCCTTCCAAACAATAGTACACCTCCATCCTCTCCCCTCCTCCCATCTCATCACTCATCAATAAGTCTTCAATAAAGGTAAGTGTCATTTTTGGTAGTGTTTTACTCTGCATGTTTCCTTGTTTTCTGTGTAAGGAAATGTATATTTCATGTAAAAAAATATTTTGCTTAATATTTTTGGGTGTCTGAAACGGATTGTATTTCCATTATTTCTTATGGGGAAAATTAATTCGGAATTAGTCAGATTCGGGATAAGTCACTCTCTCTGGAACGGATTAATTAAGTAATCCGGGGGTCCACTGTAATTCTTTTGTTCTTTTATATGATGGTATAGAGGAGAAAAAAAAAAAGATGAAGTTTGCTGTTCCCAGAACATAGCATGAACTCATTAATCACTGAACCAACTGCTACTTCTGCCTGGTGGATTCTTCCAAATGCGAAACTGGGAAAATGCACCTGCTGTTTCTTATCCAGACCTTCCCTCTTCTATTGCACCAGTACCACACAGTGCTGATCTTCCTGTACCTATACCTCCAGAAATAAGTCAATCATCAGAAGAAAGCAGCAAATCAGGAAATGAAGAGCACAGTGAACAAGACTACAATAAGATAAGATAAGATAAGATAAGATAAGATTTCGTTCGGATTTTTAACCCCGGAGGGTTAGCCACCCAGGATAACCCAAGAAAGTCAGTGCGTCATCGAGGACTGTCTAACTTATTTCCATTGGGGTCCTTAATCTTGTCCCCCAGGATGCGACCCACACCAGTCGACTAACACCCAGGTACCTATTTGCTGCTAGGTGAACAGGACAATAGGTGTAAGGAAACGTGTCGAAATGTTTCCACCCGCCGGGAATCGAACCTGGGCCCTCCGTGTGTGAAGCGGGAGCTTTAGCCACCAGGCCACCGGGCCACTCACAGATGCAGCTGTTGGGAGGAATCCTTACTACCAAAACCAACAGACCTCAATGACCTTATCAGAGTCTTGGTTTGACAAAGTCAAATGCTGAGCTTTTGCTTTCAAGGCTCAAGGAATGAGACTTGGTGGATGAAAGTGTGCAAATGACAAGCCAAAGAAAACATCACTAACATTTCTCAAACTTCTTCACTAACGAAGATGTAATGATGTATCGGGCCTGTTTGATGCAACTGGAATTCCATGCAATCAAGATGAGTAGAGATTCTTCATTGACAGCACCTCCAGAAGCCTAAAAGCTGTACTTCTGTACAATGGGAACAAGTATCCATCCTTGGCTCATTCAGTGCATCTTAAACCTTTCAGGGTCCAGAGGCCAAATTTCAAAGGGTGCACCAGTGTCCAAGAATTTTCAAAAAATAATTTTGTTATTTTTTCTTATGAAATGGTAGAGAATCTTTTTCTGAAAGTAATAAAACAAAAAGTACGAAATTTGATGGAAAATTGACGAAATTATGCGCTCGCGAATTTTGATGTGTCTGCAATATTTAGGCATCGGCAATTTTGTGGACTTTGACTCCCATTTTAGGCCAATTACATTATTCCAGTCGACCAAATTCTTAGCTATTTCACTAGTATTACTTCTATTCTATCGACTGAGCACAAGAATTCGCCAAGTCAACTGTTTCAACTACAAAATAAAGTGATCGGAAATTGGTAATTTGGCCAATTTAATGCAAAGTTCAAAATACTCCAATTTCAAAATAGGGTCCAGAATAAACAATGCAGGCATTCCTGGCACTAAACTAACATTTTCTCTGTTCATTAGTTATGTTTCCAGGCTTTACTAATGAATTCCATTTTGATTTTTTATTCACATAATGAATTTTTATTCAAAACAATAGAAGATTTACTGTTATGTAATATTGTTATGCAATATTGTAATAATTGTATAAATATCAGCACATTTGTGAACATATACTAGACCCACTAGCAGGCGTGTATTAGACGTGTGAGGTCATTTGTTTACTCTTGAACATCGGCAAAAATGTAACATTTCCGCTACTTGGAACTCAGTTTCAAGCCATTTCCAATACTAAAACTAATCAAAATCATCTCTATTTCTGTAATATATCTTCCATTCTATCCAATGAGACCAAGAAATCGCAAATACAACTATAAAAAACATACGAAAAAACACTGCAAAGTCGCTGTTTTAATAAAAAATTACGGTCTCAGTTTTTTTCTCTCATTATGCACTATGTGCTGCAGGATTTGTTTTATGTGGTGCACACATACCACATAGATGTATTCTCTCATATCAAGGCCAAAATTTACCGCTCACAGTTTATCAGAGTGAGCTGAGCTCATGACGTAGATCTACGGTTTGGACCCTCAACGTAAAGCCATAGACCTACGGCACGGACCCTCAAGGGGTTAAGGAAGCTTAGAACTATGATAAGTATGGCTGGAAGGTTATTGGAGGCTTCAAAATGGTGGCATTTTTGATGGGACTCCAAGGAGGTTTCACCAAATTTCCCTGTTATCTGTCATTGGGATAGTAGAGACAGAGCAGCACATTACCAGAGGAAGCACTAGCCTCAAAGGGCTGAGTTCTCAGTAGGAAGACATAATATCAAACATAAACCATAGGTGGATCCTCAAAAGGTTCTGTTCCCTCCATTACACATCAAACTAGGGCTAATGAAACAGTTTGTTACAGTTCTTGACAAAGAGTCTGCAGCCTTCAAGTATCTTCAATACTTCTTCCCCAAGCTATCAGAGGCAAAGGTGAAGGCTGGCATCTTCAGTTAGGAAAATCAGGGAGTGCTCCAAAGAAGCTCACAGAGAAGGAAAAGGAAGCCCGGAAGAATTTTGTTATTGTAGCACAGGGCTTTCTGGGCAACAACAAGGCTGACAATTATGTGGAACTTGTTGAGACTTCGGTAAAATGCTATGGTCAGATGGGATGTAGGATGTCCCGCAAGGTCCATATCCTTGATGCTCATCTTGACAATTTCAAGGAGAATATGGGAGCATACTCAGAGGAGCAAGGGGTGTGTTTCCACCAAGATATAATGTACTTTGAACACAGATATCAGATATCTTATGAAAACATAATGGGAGACTACTGTGGAAAATTAAAATTACCTGGATAAACCTCATAAGATACATACCAGTAATTTAATAAAAGTAACAAAGATAATTATTCTTTATCAAGGCTAAAGAGACATGTAGGAATTTTAGGACATCCTAGGTCGCAGAAAATGTCCCCCTTCGATACCTACTACTCTCTATCTCCACCCCCTTCGATACCTACTACTCTCTATCTCCACAAGTCACTCTGGACCTATATTAATTTCAAATGAAATATACATCATCAGGAATTATGGTAAAACATTAATATAAATATGTGGACTGTATGTTAAATTTGGCTAATGAATATATACATTGAAGAATAATAACACTCACCAATTTGTCTGGTGCATCATACACAAACCCCTGCCTAAAATATGAAGAAAAATATTGGCCAGAACATAAATAGACATTACTTAACTGGGGTATGGTGCACTCATTATCTCAGTATCTGAAAGAGAAATTCAGTATGTATTTTTATCCCTTCAGGAAGCTTGTAATTGACGAGTCTTCGATTCTGTTCAAAGGAAGACTCTCTTTCAAGCAGTACATACCAAGCAAGAGGAAACGTTTTGGTATAAAGTTGTTTGTGCTTTGTGATTGTTACAGTGGTCTGGTATTGGATATTATTATGTGCACTGGAAGTTATACATTGCAAAATACCAGGAAGTTATTGGGCATCTCTGGTGATGTGGTTAGAAGAATGATAGAACCATACCTTGGTAAGGGGCATATATTATATACTGATAACTGGTACACAAGCCCCTTACTCAGTGTTTTTTTGTGAGTGAACATGACAGATGTGTGTGGCACAGTGCATGCAAATCGGAAACATATGCCCAGGTTTAACGCTGGCACTCGTAGAGGTGAGGTGCAGGCGTTTGCTGCCAATGATATCATGGCATTTCGGTGGCATGACAAACGAGATGTCACACTGTTGTCATCAGTTCACCCTAATGATATGGCAGACACTGGCAGGCAGCATAGAGAGAGCAATGAACCCATTCTAAAACCTGCAGCTGTGATTGATTACACCTTCAATATGCGTTTAGTGGACAAATGTGACATGCAGATTGGGTTTGCTGATTGTGTTCGCAAGAGTTGTAAGTGGTACATAAAACTCTTTTTCCATCTTCTGGACATTTCCATGCTAAATGCTTATATGTATAAGATGAGGACCAGAAACAAACCACCATACGGCGAATTCTGTTCATCAGTCATCAGACAAATAGTATTCAAGTACCAAGGAACAACACCTACAATAGACCACCCACCAAATTTTCAACAACTTCCTTCTCGTTTGAAGCATGGTGATCACTTCCTGGTAAAACTGCCTGCTACTGCTTTCAAGAAAAAGGCTCAGAAGAGGTGTTACGTCTGTGCACATACAAGAAAACGCCCACAACAATGCAGAGACACTCGTTTTATGTGTGAGGAATGTAAAACCCCACTGTGCATGACACCATGTTTCAAAGACTTCCACAGGCTGCAGAACTTCTAGAAACATTCCCTGTGACTGTATATGTGTATATAAAATATAAAAAAATAGTAATAAACAACATTCATATCGCTTGTTTGTGTAAATATTTTTTGTAAACAAAACAATGACAACAGTTTTTATGCCCTTATTGTGTAGTATTGAAAAAGAAATAACTTATAAAATACTGATCATACTGGTCTCACAGACCATAAAAGTTACTTGAAAAAAGAAAAATTAAAAAATAATAGAAATTAGTACATAAGAAAGTAAATAAAAGAATAATGGGTGACAGCAGTTGGCGATGTTACCACATGGTGCCCCTTTTTCGTCAACTTCACGCCTCCATATTTCGGTAAGTATTGATGGTAAAATTTTTTTGTTTAGCCTATAATGTTTAGAAAAATAAACTCTATTTTTTCATAAGAAACAATAATTTTTTTTTTTTTTTGAAATTTGGCCGACCCTGAGAACAAGTCTCTGACAGGGCCTGTCGACCCTGAAAGGGTTAATAACATCCATACTTATTCATGTGCTTACTACATACACAGAACAATACACGCAAATATAAGCCCTCCACTCAAACTTCTCCTCACCAACCTAAACAGGACACATGACCACAACACAAGACACAGATCTCTTTTTGATATACCTCGTGTCCATATCACACAGTGTAAAAACTCTGTGCACATAAATGGCCCCAAAATATGGACTTCATTGCCAGAAGATATTAAAGTAACCCAGTCTGAAAATCAATTTAAGACTCTTCTCAAAAGCCACTTAATTACCCTAGGCTAAATGCTAAATACTCAGTACACACTTACTCACCTATGTACTCCCACATAACTGAAACAATCACTTTGAACCTTTTATCCATTTGTTGACAGGAATATAATTGAATCATTGTTTTCACAAAAAGCATTTTTGAATATAAATACAGTGGTCCCTCATTTTTCGTAGTTAATCCGTTCCTGGAGTTGCTACCATTAACGAAATCTACGATTTGCGAATCAATTTTCCCCATAAGAAATAATGTAAATACAATTAATCCGTTCCCGACAGCCAGAAGTATTAAAACAAAAAAATTTTTTACATGAAATATACATGTAGTACATAAACAATACAATGGGAAATGATGAATGAAACATTAACAGCATAACACTTACCTTTATTGGAGATTCTTCTTAGTGTATGGGAGACAGGAGGAGGAGATTATTATTATAATCAAAAAGAAGCGCTAAGCCACAAGGACTATACAGCGCTGCAGGGCAGGAAGGAAGTGAGGGCATCAGGTGGCAAAAGGGAGATGGATGAGCAACAGGTTACGGATAACAGCGGGGCAGTGGATGGTGAAAGGGTAAAGGGCAGCAAGAGACTGAACCAGAAAGGGCTGAGGGGAGTGCGAAAAGTATCATCAGAGTTTGTGGGGGTAAATCGGTCGTTGTAAAGAAGTCAATGAGAGAGTCAGGATTAAAGGGGGGTTTCCATCAGCAAGAAGGGAAGGTAAAGAGAGAGTAGTAAAAACGAAGACGACGTTGGAGGTAATTCTGCGTGCTCGTTGATAGAGAGGGCAGTTAACAGAATGTGGCAAATCGATACTGGAACTTGACACTGCTCACAGAGGGGAAAACGGGGTTTGCCTCTCCATGAGATACCCATGAGTAAGACGAGTGTGGCCAATGCGAAGGCGGGAAGAGGGGTGGTCTCCCAACTTCGGCACTGATGACAAGAAGACGGCCAGAAAACCTTTGCTCGGTTTAATAGAATGAAGTTTTTTTACCGGCAGAGTTGACCAACGTTGTTGCCAACGGGTGCGAAGGTGGGTAGCTATTGCAGCAAAATAGTCCAGAAATGGAACACCTCGATAGGAAATTGGTAGATCATATACTGCTGACCGCGCAGCAGTGTCTGCCTGTTCATTGCCTGTACGTCGACATGACCAGGGACCCAACAAAAAACAATATCTTTATTTTTGGTTTAGAGATACGGCGTACCCAAAAAGTTGGATACGGAGAACTAGGGGATGAGATGTATAAATTTTTTCGTATAGCCTGTAGAGCACTAAGGGAGTCTGAGACTACTACAAATGATGACACAGGCATAGATGCAATACGAATAAGGCTGCAAGAATGGCATACAGTTCAGCAGTAAAAATGCTAGCTGAAGATAGTAAATGCCCTCGTACGACGCTGTCCGGAAACACTGCTTTTGAATCCGACGCCGTCTGAAGACTTAGAGCCATCTGTGTACACAGCGGTGGCATGAGAATGGGAGTGGAAGTGATCAAGAAAAAGAGAGCGGGAAAGCCACCGTAGGCAGTTGAGTTTTTCGAGCAAGGGAGTGAGAAAGAACAGACCCGAACAGCTGGAACTTCCCCAGGGGGCAGGAAAAGTGAGATGCTACATGAACTAAAAAGGTGGTAACTGGAAGGGAAGACAAGAGTGAATGTAGGCGAAGAGAAAAGGGACGGAGCAAACAGGGGCGGCGAACGAATAAAGAATGTCTACTAATATGGGTTTGACCTTCTATAAAGGGAAGGATTGTGTAGATCGTGAGAGCGTACATAGTAACAAAGGCAATGGGCATCACGGCGATCAGACAAGGATGGAACATTTGCTTCTGTATAGAGGCTCTCAACAGGGGAAGAGCGAAAAGCACCAAGGCACAAACGTAAGCCTTGGTGATGGATAGAGTTAAGGCTAGAGAGAGTAGCAGGAGAGGCCGGGGAAAATAAATTTTGGTCACCAAAAATCGAGTTTCGTTAAAACGAGGGCTGAATGTAGGCGAAGCAGAGTTCGACGATCAGCTCCCCAGGAAAGATGAGCAAGGGTTTTAAGAAGGTTTAGCCGGCTGTGACAAGTTCCCTTCAGAGAGGTAATGTGAGGTTTCCAGGTTAACCGACGGTCAAAGAGAAGGCCTAGAAACCTGACTGTATCACGTTCGGAGATAGGGGAGCCATAGAGATACAAAGGATGATCGGAGATAACAGAGCGTCTAGTGAAAGTAATTTGGTGAGTTTTGGTTCTTGAAAATTTAAACCCATTTTGTGGGGGGCCAAAAAGTGAAACACGGTCGACCGCATGCTGGAGAGAAACTGCAATAAGGTGACAGTCAGCGCCTGCACAAGCAATAGCGAAGTCATCAACAAGTAGTGATGACCAAATATTGGGGGAAGAACAGAGGCCAAATCATTTTTTAGCAAGGAAAAAAAGTGTTGTGCTTAGAACACACCCTGAGGGACACCTTCGCTTGGACAAAAAGCCCGGGGGAAAGGAACATTATTGACTCGAACACGGAAATGTCTGTCAGTTAAAAAGTTCTTAAGGAAGGATGGTAGTTTTGCCTCGGAGGCCTAAGGAATGGCCTGGGCCAAAATATTATACCTCCAAGTTGTGTCATATGCCTTCTCAAGGTCAAAAAATATGGCAATAACTGAGTGATTATTCGCAAAGGCATTACGAACATACTTTATCCAAGCGTAGTAAGGGGTCTACGGTAGAACGACCCTTACGAAAGCCATTTTGGGACTAGCGGGAGGGGACTGTTGTGAGTCTCTAAATACCACATTAAACTTTCGATTTAACGAGGCGTTCCATCACTTTGCAAACTGCACTTTAAAGCGATGGGGCGATAGTGGGAGGCATCATGTCCTGTAGTACGGTTTGCGGAAAAGGGAGAACAATGGCAGTTTTCCACAGCGGGGGAAGACTCCTTGTGGCCCAAATAAGATTGAAGAGGTGTAAGAGGACTACAAGGGTGACCGATGAAAATTTGTTGTAACACGAAATGAATTTTCATCAGGCCCAGCTGCCGATGATGGGGAAAGCTGAGAGCTTTTGCCTCCAGTTCTTGAAGTGTAAAAGGCACTTTATTACTGTTCTTCTCCGAGAGAAGAAAAGTCCAAGGGTACTAACTCTCTGTCAGACTTTGAGGAAAGAAACGAGGGGCATAGAGGGAGCCCTCGGGAAATACGGACCAGATGTGTGCCAAGTTAAATGGCAACGTCGAGAGGGTTTGCTATATCAACACCAGTGACCCGTTAGAACAGGAGCCGGGTCAGGAGAGTATTTACCACTCAATTTCCTCACTTTTTTCCGGGATGCACTCATAGAAGAAGCAGAGGTGATTGGTGGAAACTTTAGTCTCGCCAACAAGTGGTTTAGCTTCACGGATGACACGGCGAGCGATCGCACGCTTCTGCTTAAAAATCAACAAGTCTCTCAGCAGTTCTATTGTACCGGTACCTGCCCATGCAGCACTTTTTCAAACGTACTGCACGAGCACAAGCAGGAGACCACCAAGGCAACGCACTTCTGAGAATGCCTGCCTGAGGTTTGGGGTATAGAATGAGAAGTTGCGGTATAAACTGATGTCGAGAAGATGTGTAGGAGCTCATCAATGGAGGATGAAGAAGGAACCTCACTAAAAGCAGTGGGGTTTGGGGAGTAAAGATCCCAATTTGCCCGATCAAATTGCCAGCGAGGGCTACGGGAAGGGTGAATAGGAAGGAGAAGTAAGAATGATCGGAAATGATCGTTTGTCATGTAAGTCTGGTAGACAAAACCATTTGAAGTCTAGTGCAGTGGAGGAAGAGCAGACTGATAGATCGATGCAAGAGAGAGTATGAGTACGAGGATCAAAATGGGGGGAGTACCCGTATTTAAAAAACATGGAGGGGGGTTGAGAGGCAAGAAAAGCCTCCAACTGAATGCCAGTGAGTCACAATGAGACCCCCCCCCAGAGGAAATGGTGGGCATTAAAATTTCACCAAGTAACAGAAGGGGTTTGGTGGTAAGGATGAAACAAGAAAGGCAAAGCTGGGATAGAAAATGCTCGAGAAGGAGAGAGATATAAAGAACATATTGTAAACCACTTATTCAAGTGGATACGGGCTGCAGTGTAATGCAGCGAGGTATGGACAAATAGTTGACAGTACGGAATATCATTGCGTAGAAAAAGGGCACTTTCATTAAAGGTCCCATCTGAGAAAGGACCCGAAGAATACAATAAATTATAGCCTGAGATAGGTTGGGAAACAGCGAGTGTAATTTTGGTTTCTTGTAAGCAAGCACCAACAGGGGAAAAACCCGGAAAGCAACATCTGAAGCTCACCCCGATTACCCTGAGGCCCCGGATATTCCACTGTAAATAGGCCATGATTGGCGATGAAGAAAATATCAGGAATCTGTAGGTAAAGCACCCACGACTAGAGGGGTTAGAAAAATCAAAAAGTGTGGTGGCATTGGAAGATGTTCAAAATAGCGAAGGAACGGAGCGTTGCGAAGAATGGGGTTTTGAAAAAGGAGGAGGGAAGAGAGGAACAGGGAAATGAATCGTGTCCATTGAAGGTTTAGTCTCTGCAATATATTCTGAAATGGCTTCAAGTGTTTCTGAATTCAAAGATGTATGGGAAACCATATTTTGGGGATAGGAGGAGGAGGGTGAGTAAAGATTGGGACAGTAATGGACTGTACCAAAGTAGAGGGGGAGGGAAAAGTGTAAGGGACTGGAGATGAAGTGTGGGGGGGACAGAAGAGGTAGAAACCTGGGAGGTGACAGAAGAGGGAGAAACTTGGGAGGGGACGGGGGTGGAAAGGGATAGTAACGAGGAGGAGGGGAATCTCCACACTTGTAATAGAGCCAGAGAGAGGGGGAAAAACTAGGTACAGAGACTGGAAGGTAACGTTTTGGGGTGGAAGAAGGGAAGGAAGGGGCAAAGAAGATTTTAGCAATGTGGATTTTTGGACTTCTGAGTAGGGGGCGATTGGTATTAGGTGTGTACGAGGTCTTGTCGATACTGGGGCTTGTGGGGGAAAGGAGCGAGAAAGTGAGAACAGACTGAGTTGTAGTCGGGGACGTCAGAGCCCAAGGAAGCAAAAGGATTAGATGCCGTAATGGCTATGGGAGGGGGTAACAAACAGAGGGGGCTGCAGAAGATGGGACCCCAGAAGTGGGGGGATGTTTTGGGAAACACGAGAATAAGAAACACGGGGTAGTCTCCTTGGAGGCGGAGATGAGTAACTGCCATAGCATAAGGGGGACCTTCTGCCTCTTTGAGGCAACGGATTTCACGTTCATTTAAGTAGACCTGGCAACGGCGGGAGTACGAAGGGTGAGCTTCATTACAATTAAGGCAAAATGGAGGTTGCTGCAAATGTATTAGAATGGTTGTCGGCACCACAGGACTGGGCATTCAGCCATAGATCTGCAATATTTCGCTGGTGACCAAAACGCAGCAATTTCTACATTGTTGCGGTTTTAGGTATCACCTTTCGAACTTGTAACCGATGTCCCCCGACATATACAGAGGACGGGAGTTCTCGGCTGTCAAAAGTTAAAACGAGCCACATTGCAAGGGTAACGTCTCCGCCCCCGGGCAGGAAGGACATAAGTGTCTACTTTGAGGATTGGAGATCCTGGAGTTCCAGCTGTTCAAAAATGTCATTGCCACATGACGGAAATTCTGTTGGACTATGGGATGGGGCAGAATGGACAGTACCACTACAAGAATTGAGAAAGATGTTTTTTTAATAGTGATAGGAGTAGTATCGATATTCGAAAGGAGAGAAAGATCATGAGCTTGGGTAGCATCTGGACAGTGACGATGCGCGTACCGCTCTTGAGAGCGTGAAATGAAATATCTCTGCCAACATGACGCAGGAGCGCTTTGGCAAAAACTATGGTCAGAAAGGTAGGCAGAAGAAGAAGTTGGGCTTAAAGTAAAGAATTTAGTCCAAATTTTGTGGTCCCAAATGAGCGTGGAGAGGGGAGTGCTTTTAGTGTCGGTCGTTTCCCAGTTAGAAAAGGGGAAAGGGAACGACGGAGCATCATCAGGAGATTGACGTTTGGCGTTTAGGAGTAGGACCGGAGTTGGTCCGGCATGAAATGGAGTGGGCGATTCGAAAATTGCCGTACCGTAGAGGGGAGAAGCCGGAAGCATAGTCAAAAGAAAAGCGGAAATTCAGACAAAAACGAAGGAGTCAGTCAAAGCCCCGGTACCTGAAGCGAGTGAGGAAACAGCACCAGAAGAGGTAAGGGCATCAGGAGTGTCCGAAGAGTGGTCTAAACACAAGGCAGGGGCAGATGGGGTGCGGTATCAAGAAGGGGCCGGGGGGTAGTGGGGTTTTATGGACTAGGGCTGCCATGGTTAGGTTACTCCCTTTTCTTTTTGTTTTTAAGAAAAAAAAAGAAAGAAGAAAAGAAAAAAAAACAAAAAAAGAATAAAAAAAGGGGGGGGAGCGGGGAGGAATAGTTCCCAGGAGGAATGAAAGGGCCGGAAATCTCCCTCCGCGCCCAAGAGGACCGACACCGCTAGTAGGCAGATGCAGCATGGAACCCGTGCCATACCTACCCTTCATGCCCGTAAACCAGCAATCGGGATTTGCAACCTCACATCTGCCGAGCTACCCGGTGGACAAAAGAGGGGGGCGGCCGGATATCCGCCACAAAGCATACCTCCTTCAGCCACCACCCCCGGAATCCGAAAGGTGGCTTCCAGAGATACACCCGTCGCCCAAAAGACACCCAAAGCTACTCCGGGATACCGGGAGGGATCGGGACATCCCTAGGCAATCCAGATTCCACGGCAAACTACACCACCGCCAAGAAACCTCAACGGAATGGGATCGACCCCGGTGTCCTTTCCCCTACCTAGGAACTAGCGCGCCTGTGGGAGAAATCACGAAGGCTAAAAAGAGGAAGGGCAAAAGGGAGGGGTGAGGAGGAGGAGGAGGAATGGAAAAAGGGGAGGATGGGGAGGATGGGATAGGGGAGGGGAGAATGGGGGGTAATTAGGTTCGGTCTGAGGAAGAAGACCGACAGGGCTAATTCCTCAGACCAAGAGCCTCTTCACCACGCCAAGGAGCCCCCCTTGAAGAGGAGGAGGAGGAGAGAGATTGGATTGTTTATAGTTTGGAAGGAGAATCCCCTTCCATCAACACCTCAGGTACCATTTGCTTTTCTGGGGTTGCTTCTCTTCTCTGTTTCTTAATGCCACTAGGACCACCTTGCGAGTCACTGGAGTCCTGTCTCGCAAAATAACTGTGGAGAGAGCTCTGTTTCTGGCATCTCTTTAACACTTCCCCAAAATGGCCCAAGACTTTGTCACTGTACATGTTGCCAACATGGCTTGCAACAACTTTGTCAGGGTGATGTTTCTCCATAAAGCTTTCCATCTTGCCCCACATAGCAAAAATCTCCTTAATTTCTGAAGAAGGCACCTTCTTCCATCTCTCTTCCTCCTCCTCTGCAACAAGATTCTGAGCTGCGATCTGTTGCTGTTCTGCTGAAGCTCTTGCAGCTCCTCAGTGGTGAGCTCTTCGTGTGGTCTTCCCCCAATTCTTCCACATCCTCCAAACTCACATCCAACCCCATGGAACTCCCCAGTGCCACAATTGATTTAACAACAGGCATCAGGGTCAGTCCCAAACCCTTCAAAATCCCTCTTGTTGACATAATCTGGCCACAATTTTCTCCAGGCAGAGTTTTGAAGTCCTGGTAGTCACTCCCTCCCAAGCCATACCTATAAGGGTTATGCAATGGAGGATGCTGAAGTGTTCTCTCCAAAATTCCCTTAGGGGGGGCAAGTGAGTGTCTGTGGTCACAGTCAAGCACTGTGAAACATTGCTTTGGTGTGAGTTTTTTTTAAAATTTGCAATGACCTGCTGGTCCATGGGCTGGAGGAGAGGAGTGGTATTCAGGGGCAAGAACTTTATTTCGTTGAACCCAAACTCCTCGAAAATTAGGTAATCCCAAATTTGGAGGATGAGCAGGTGCATTGTTCATTAGCAGGCACTTGAGATCCAATTTCTTTTCCAGGAGGTAAATTCTTCACTAGGGCCAAACACTTCATTGAAAACCCCTCAACAAAATTTCCCTCGTGACCCATGCCTTACTATTAATTTCCAAAACACACACAATTTACTCTTCATAACATTGTTTTTCCTGAACACTCTGGGATTTTCAGAATGGTACACTAGTAATGGCTTCACTTTGAAATCCCCACTGGCATTAGCACAGAACATTAGCGTCAGCCTGTCTTTCATAGGCTTGTGTCCTGGCATTGCCTTTTCCTCCTGTGTAATGAAGGTCCTCTTTGGCATTTTCTTCCAAAAGAGGCCTGTTTCGTCACAACTGAACACTTGTTCAGGTTTCAGTCCTTCAGCCTCTATGTACTCCTTGAATTCATGCACATATTTTTCAGCCACCTTGTGGTCCAAACTGGCAGCCTCACAATGCCTTACCACACTGTGTATGCCAGTACGCTTCTTAAATCTCTCAAACCAACCTTTGCTGGCCTTAAATTCACTCACATCCCAATTATTTTCAGCCAATATCTTTACCAGATCGTTGTGCAACTGCCTAGCCTTTTCACAAACAATCAAAGTCATAAGAGTATCTCCTGCTAATTGTTTCTCATTTATCCACACCAATAATAACTTCTCAACCTCTTCGAGTACTGGTGATCTCATTTTTGTCAGCATAGTTACCCCCTTTGCAACAACAGTGTCCTTGATTTCCTTTTTCTTGGCCACTATGGAACATATGGTTGTGTAGGGTTTCTCATACATCCTGGCCAGTTCGGCCGCACTAGTACCACTTTCATATTGTTCAATGATGTTTTTCTTAAATTCAATTGTATTTCTCACCTTCTTTACCACAGGCTTGGTACTAGGAGCTTTCTTTGGAGCCATGGTAGCTTATTTAGTACTTGCAAGCACTAAAATAAAAGGAATATTATGAAATATTTCGCTGGAGCACGTGAGGGGACCTTTGCTCACTGGTAAACAATGCCAGACTGGCTGCCGCCCCAGCTCACACCGTGCGTACACGTCCCGGATGAAGTACTACTCGTTAGTCAACCTATGAAAAGCGAGCCTATGTTTATACGAAAATATTCCTATGATTTCCAAAATCTATGATTCCCGAGAACTACGAAAAGTGAGGGACCACTGTATATCTTTGTGTTATACAAATTTTCCTTCATTTATAATTAATATTCTACTGTACAACTATGAAATAATTACTATCCTACTGTACAACTATGATATACTCCTTAGCGTTAAGTAGACTGTAAGCCAATAGCGGGGTATCACATAGTCGCCGCGCAGAGTAAAAAAAAATAAAAAATTGAGTTATTGTTACCAAAACATAGCTGAACTTTATGTCTAATATAATACAAATTCACTGTCTGAGATCATGCCAGAGCGGGCGGAGCTAATATGGTCAAGGGACCAATCGGGAACCCCTGGGAATAGTGCCCAAAATGGCCGACACCTCCAGCCAACAAAATATTCCATACTCACGCTAATATCAATTATAAGGCTTGTTTACCTATCACAATTGATCTAATATGACATAATGCAATATAATAATAGCATAGAAACATAAAAAGTACACCAGAAAAAATAATATATAGCATAATATGACGCCCCAGAGGAAAAAAAATTCTAGCGATATATCCCCTGAAGGTGAAAAGACCCATTCTCTCATCAGTGATGAGAGAAAACGTAGATATACAATGGTTAACTGTAATAAACACTCGTAGGTCACGGAAAAAAGTGTAAAAGAAAGCGAATTTTTCGGGGAAAAAAAAAATTCCTGGGCACCTGGGGTGCCGCGCGCTGCGGCCTATATTTTGGAAGTAAGTTATTTACCTATTAAGGGGGATTCCATCCTTATTTATGAATGGACTTGATTTTCACAACAAACATAAAAGAATGATTGCTTTACAATGTAAAGTGTTCCTTTCTGAACTTTCCCAAATATTTTTAGATTTATGTGGCCAACAAAACCGACATCTTCCAAAACGTCAAAAAAGTGATGAAACTATTTTTTTTAGCATGAAGATGAGGTTTATTTTAGAATTGGTACACTTTTCTTGATGGAATTAGAAGTGTTCTATCAGCAGCAAGTGTCAAAACCACTTTTCCAAGTACCACTAAGTACAGGTCCGCTGCAAAATGCAATTTTTCGTAAATTTTGCATACAGTGGACCCCCGCATACTGTTGGCATCACATACCGTTTATTCCGCATACCGCTCACTTTAATTGCAAAAATTTTGCCTTGCATACCGCTCAAAAACCCGCTCACCGGTGTTCGTCCGAGACGCGTCCAATGTGCGCCTTAGCCAGCCTCACATGTTCCGCCGGTGGCATTGTTTACCAGCCAGCCTCCGCGGTAGCATCCAGCATACAATGTAACATTTCATATTATTTTCAGTTTTTTTTTGGTGATTTTATCTGGAAAATAAGTGAGCATGGGCCCCAAGAAAGCTTCTAGTGCCAACCCTACAGCAATAAGGGTGAGAATTACTATAGAGATAAAGAAAAAGATCTTTGAAAAGTAGAAAGGGGAGTGGCGTGTCTCCGGCGGGCCCCAAGGTTTGTATAATAAACCCCCAAATTTCAACCATCGCTACTATTGGGTGGTACAGTTTGCTGTTTCTGCGGGCATTTGTCAGCTGCTGCTGCTGTTTGTCCCATCGTTTTGCTGCTGTTTGTAGCATCGTCTGCTGCGGCGTGGGCACCCGTCTGCTGCTGCTGTACACTGCAGCTCCCTGCTGCTGCTGTACATTTTGGCTGTGCTGCTGCGTGCATGGGTTGCTGCTGTTTGTAGCATCGTCTCCCTGCTGCTGTAGCATCGTTTTGTTTGTGCGGGTCAGCACGGGTTTTGGTGTGGCTTTTTGGGAAAAATTTATCCAAGAAAAAATTTAAAACCCCCAGGGGATTTTCCACCCGGGATAACCCAAAAAAGTTTTCTTTAAAAGACGGGTCAAAACTTATTTCCTTTGGGGCCCTTTTAATTTTCCCCCTCCCGGGATGCCCCCCCCCACCCCCGTCGACTAACACCCAGTGAAACGGGAAAAAAAATGCCGGGGAACTAGTCCCTTCATTTTGGGGGAAATTTAAAGCCAGAAAAGGGTTTGGTTTTAGAGTTTTTAAAAAATTCGTAGTGACATACACGTGTGATAAAGGCCTGTTTCGGGAAGAAAAAACCCAAAACAGGAAACACCAGTCCCTCAGGGGGAAAAAGGGCCAACCCCAGGAACACATGCTCTTTTCATCATTGCGCATCTTAAAAAAAGGTAATTTTCCCATTTATTCTTTAAATTTTAAGTGACTAGAAAAGCACAATAATACTGGCATGTACTACTCTACTTATTTCTGAATCCTTCCTTTTTTAAAAATTTTTTTAAAAATTTAAAAATTTTTTTTAAAAACTTTTGGGTGGTTTTGAGGTTAATTTTTTTCCCCCCCAAAAAATTTTTTTGGGGGAAAATTTCCCCACCCCCATCCCCATTATTCCCCCGCAAAACCCATGACCCTCCTTCCCCTTTTCAATTAAAAATGGGAAAAATCCCCGGGGCCCCCCCCACTTACTTCTTTCCTTTTTGGCCCCGTACCCCCCTTTAAACCCCCCACCCCACAAATTTAAACTCGAATAAACCCTTCTTGGGGACACCAAAAAGGGTTGGAAACCCCCTTTTGAAAAAAAAAAAGGGGCCCAAGATGTTCCCCTAATTATAACACCAAAAGTGTTAATTTTCCAAGGCCGGGTAACCAATTTGTTTAAGGGGTTGGGCCATAATCCCCCCAGACAATAATAGGGGCCCCCCTTTTCTTTTGCTTTCCCCCCCAAACCCCCCCCAAACAGGGGTTTCCCCCCAAAATCTCAAAGAAATGTTTGTTCCCAAATAAAATAAAATTAAAATAAATAAATAAATAAAAAAGGGCTGAGGGGAGTGCTAAAGGTATCATCATCAGAGTTTGGGGAGTAAATCAGCAGTCAAAAAGTCAATTGAAAGTCCAGATTAAAGGATGGTCCATCAGCAAGAAGGGAAAGGTAAAGAGAGGCAGTAGAGCGGAGACGACATTGGAGGTAAATTCTGCGTGCTCGTTGATAGAGAGGGCAGTCTAACAGAATGTGGCTAACCGATACTGGAACCTGACAATTCTCAGAGAGGAAAAGGGCGCCTCTCCACGAGATACCCGTGAGTAAGACGAGCGTGACTAATGCGAAGACGGGAGAGAGTAGTCTCCCAACCATGACACTGATGACAAGAAGACGGCCAATTGACCTATACTACTCGGTTTAATAGAATGAAGTTTGTTATTGAGCAGATCAGACCAACTTTGCTGCCAACGGGTGTGAAGATGGGTAGCAATTACAGCAAAATACAGTGGACCCTGAGCTAACACTATTAATCCATTCCTGAGAGCTCGTCTTTAGACGAAATTATCGTTAGCTGAATTAATTTTCCCCTAAGAAATAATGGAAATCAAATTAATCCATTCCTGACACCCTAAAGTATGAAAAAAAAATTAACACATGAAATATACATTTTCCTACACACAAAAA
>NC_069405.1:19047414-19057414 GCF_026875155.1 Cherax quadricarinatus | reverse complement strand
CTCAAGGACCTTACCAGTGATTGACAAGAGTGACACTGGTCTGTAGTTGCTGATTTCTGCTCTGCTCTTCTTTTTGTGAACAGAGACTACATTTGCCTCTTTCCATAGAGAGGGCCATTTACACTGTACTAGGCAGTGCTGAAAGATGCGAGTTTAGAGGTGCTGCTAGCTGGTCTGCACATCTTCTCAACAATCTTGGGCTCAAACTTGTCTGGGCCCACAGCCTTTTCTTGGTCCAGCGATTTAAGAAGGAAATGCACCTCCTCCTGCCTTATTGTCACCACTGACAGTTTTGACACAGTTCTTGCAGCTAGCCAAGGAGGGACCCTTGCTGGATCAGTAACTTGCATTTTGGTACAAAGTGTTCAGCAAAGAGGTCCGCCTTCTCTTGACTACTAGTAGAGGTGGTCCCATCCTGTCGATTTAGAGGTGGAATAAGTTCATCAGGCAGATAACCTTGTCTGTCCTTGACCAGGGACCACCAGGTTTTGGAGCCTACCCTACCTGATGCAAGCTTTCTTTTAGTGTCCACCTCCCATTTAGCAATGGCCCACTTTTGAACATCACCCATATGCCTACAGGCTTGCCTGTGCAAGTTCTGTTATAGGTGGTAGGATGTCTCTTATACCTTCGCCATGCTTTGTACTTAGCAGTAGCAGCCTCTCTACAGCGAAAGCCAAACCAAGGCTGATCTGTAGGCTTCGTCACATATTGCCGGTGAGGAATGTGTTCTTGTTGTAGATTAAGGATGTGTCCAGTGAAGGCTTTCAGGGGGCAGTAGGGCAAATTTCCGCGCGCGCTCACCGAAAAATCGAAAAAATATGGAAATTGAGTTATATACAGTGGACCCCCACATAGCGACCTTAATCCGTGCAAGAGGGCTGGCTGTTATGCGAAATGTTCGGTATGCGAATGAATTTTCCCCATAAGAAATAATGGAAATCAAATTAATCCGTGCAAGACACCCAAAAGTATGAAAAAAAAATTTTTTACCACATGAAATATACATTTTCCTACACACAAAGAGAAGGATACATGCACAATAGTAGAGTAGTACATGCACAATATATATTGTGCATGTACTACTCTACTAAATGAAGAATAAATGACACCTTTATTGAAGATGCAGCAATGACTGATGAGACACTGTGTCCTGGGAGTGCCTTTTCCTCCTGAGTACTGTAGGTCCTGTTTGGTATTTTCTTCCAGAACAGGCCTTATCACACTGTGTATGTCACTACGATTCTTAAATCTCTCAAACCAACCTTTGCTGGCTCTAAATTCACCAATATGAGCACTAGTTCCAGGCATTTTCCCTGTTCACCTGGGTGTTAGTCGACTGGTGTGGGTTGCATCCTGGAGACAAGATTAAGGACCCCAATGGAAATAAGTTAGACAGTCTCTCGATGACACTGACTTTTTTGGGCTATCCTGGGTGGCAAATCCTCTGGGTTAATTGTTTCTTGGTATTCTCAATAAGCCACACCAACAACGGTGCTACAGCAGCAGCAGCAGCAGCTGACGGTGGTACAGCAGCAACAGACGATGCTACAGCAGCAGCAGACGATGCTACAGCAGCAACTGACGATGTTACAGCAGCAGCAGACGATGCTACAGCAGCAGCAGCAGCTGACGGTGGTACAGCAGCAACAGACGATGCTACAGCAGCAACAGACGATGCTACAGCAGCAGCAGCAGACGATGCTACAGCAGCAACTGACGATGTTACAGCAGCAGCAGACGATGCTACAGCAGCAGCAGCAGCAGCAGACGATGCTACAGCAGCAACTGACGATGTTACAGCAGCAGCAGACGATGCTACAGCAGCAGCAGCAGCTGACGGTGGTACAGCAGCAACAGACGATGCTACAGCAGCAACAGACGATGCTACAGCAGCAGCAGACGATGCTACAGCAGCAACTGACGATGTTACAGCAGCAGCAGACGATGCTATAGCAGCAGCAGCAGCAGACGATGCTACAGCAGCAGCAGCAGCTGACGGTGGTACAGCAGCAACAGACGATGCTACAGCAGCAACAGACGATGCTACAGCAGCAGCAGACGATGCTACAGCAGCAACTGACGATGTTACAGCAGCAGCAGACGATGCTACAGCAGGAGCAGCAGCTGACGGTGGTACAGCAGCAACAGACGATGCTACAGCAGCAACAGACGATGCTAACAGCAGCAGCAGACGATGCTACAGCAGCAGCAGATGATGCTACAGCAGCAGCAGTACGATTTCTACAGCAGCAGCAGACGGTACTACAGCAGCAGGAGCAGCTGACGGTGGTACAGCAGCAGCAGCTGACAGTGCAGCAGCAGCTGACAGTGCAGCAGCAGCTGACAGTGGTACAGCAGCAGCAGCAGCTGTACCACCAATAGTAGCGATGGTTGATTGGGGTTTATTATACAACCTGGCCAGCTCGGAGACACGCACTCCACTTTCATACTTATCAATGATCTTTTTCTTCATCTCCATAGTAATTCTCACCCTTATTGCTGTAGGGTTGGCACTAGAAGCTTTCTTGGGGCCCATGGTCACTTATTTTCCAGAAAAAAATCACCAAAAACACTGTAATAATACGAAATGTTCCGATTGTATGCTTGGATGTTACCGCGGAGGCTGGCTGGTAAACAATGCCACCGGCGGAACATGTGAGCGTGGCTCAGGCCGCACATTGGACGCGTCTCGGACGAAGGGCGCTGAGCGGGTTTTTGGGCGGTATGCGAGGCAAAATTTTAGCGATCAAAGCGTCCGGTATGTGGATTGTCCGTTATGCAAGGCGTCCGGTATGCGGGGGTCCACTGTATACTGAAAAATAGCTCAACTCTTTGGCAACACAATGGTACCAGAATGAATGTTCTACGACGTTTCTACAAGAAATTATAGTCATTTATATCAGTTATGGAAACGGCGATGTTGGTACCGAGTCTGCTCACGGCCCCTATATATTTCGGAGTTGTTTCCTTGTTTTTTATCGCCTTTTCTTGCATTATTCTTTCTAATATAATAACTGACTATTTGGCATCATAAAACAGTAGGCGGGACTTATCCGCAGACTGAGCGACAGCTGGGAACCAGATGGGAACGCTCGGCAGTGTTCCAGCGCCTGAGGGCCAGCCAGGAATCGCCCATTATTACGCTTATATCAGCTTATATATCAACTCTACGGCTTTTTTGTCTATCAGAATTGATCTAATATGATATAAAAAACACTCTAAAAAACCATACAAACAGTTATATACTCTAGACTGAATAAAAAAGGCCATAATATGGCCCAAGATTAGGGAATATTTCGATATAAAAGTGTAAGGGTCACCCGTCATCTTGGAAAGAGAAAAGGGTTTTTAAGGGGGCTAACTGCACTAGAACTCAGTTTACTAAGAAAACACCCAAACAACGCGTTTTTCCCGGAAAATTTTTTTTTTTTTTTTTTGGACGGGGCCGGCCGGCCTCCGGCCTTATTGGGAAGAAAATTTATTCACCTAATGTCCAAACTTCCGCTTTATTACTGAATTAAATGGAATATAATACTCAAAAAAAGTTTAAAATAATGATTTTTTTTTTTTTCGGTGCCCAAATTTTTTGGAAATATTCCAAATATTTTGGGATTTAGTGGGAAAAAGGGGAGATTTTTTTGCAATATTCCAGGAACTAACAAACTTTTTTTTTTTGTGAAATAAAGTAAGTTTATTTGAAAAAAGGGTCAACAAAAATTTAGTATAACATTGTTCTCTCGCACCAAGTGTCCAAAAAACCCTTAGGCCCCCATATAAGAGAAATTTTTGGCCAAAAGGGCATTTCAGTAAACAGTATTTTCAGTTGTTTTTGAGGTATATTTTTTATAAAATTTCAAGAAAAGTGAAACGATTTGTTTGGTACCAAAACTGGGGAAAAAAGGACAGTAAACAACAGGTTACGATGTTGCCCTATTGCCCCCCCTCATTGGGTTGCAAAATCCCCTTTGGGGAAGAGCATTCCAATCGGTGGTGGGGAGCTCAAGCAAAAGGGGGTGGCCCAAATTACCTCTTTCCCATAGCCCGGTTGTGTTTTGGACTCCTCACCTCATTTGTGGTCTTAAGTTCGTAAAAACACCTTGTGGTCAAAGATCCAAAAACCCCAGGGGTTGCAAATAATATGCCTTCTGCCAAAATCACTCACAATGGGTCAAGGGAGGAGCCAGAGATATGAGTAGGGGAAAACAACAAAGTTTTTCATGTCAAACACTGCAAGAAGGTCCAAAGTCCCTCTTATAAGGTGCTGGTTGAGGTCACCAACAATATAATATGTTGACAGTTGTTTGTACAGAAGGGAGTCAATATTTTTATTTTGGAATTGATGGGGGCTGCAGTTGCCCCTGAGGGCGTAAAATTGCCATGCTAGTACAGAGGTACTAGTTTTATACAAGCTTGAAAACATCATTTCAAGATGTGTAGGGGGGGCAACATCAATGTGCTGGGCTGAAATTTTAGAGAAGCACACAGAACACCTCCTCCTTTCCCTTTCTGTCTCTTCTCATCCAATCAAGTGTCTGAGGTCACTTCAAAGCACTTTTGAAACATAGCTTTTGTGTAGATTTTTTTGAAGTTTGAAATGAGTTGCTGGTCCATGGGCTGCAGGAGAGGAGTGGTATTAGGAGGCAAAAATTTTCACTTTGATATAGCTCATGTCCCCAGAAATTTGTTCTGCCAAGTCTGAAGGATGACCAGAGCACTGTCTAATACCAGGAGGCCCTTAAGGTCAAATTTATTTTCCAGGAGGTAATTTTTACACAGTGAGGGCAAACACATGGTGAAACCAGTCATAGAAAAAGTCCCTAGTGACCCATGCCTTATGTGTTTGCCCTCCACAGCCCACAAATTAGCCTTGAGGACATTGTTTTTCCTAAACACACTGGGAGTTTCAGAGTGATACACCAACAAAGGCTTCACTTTGCAATCAGCACTAACATTACCACACAACAAAAGAGTAAGCCTGTCTTTCATAGGCTTATGTCCTTGGAGTGCCATTTCCTCCTGAGTAATGTAGGTCCTGTTTGGCATTTCCTTCCAAAACAGGCCTGTTTTGTCACAATTAAACACTTGTTGGGGTTTCAATCTTTCAGCCTCTATGTACTCCTTGAATTCCTGCACATATTTTTCAGCTTCCTGGTCCGAACTGGTAGCCTCACCATGCCTTATCACACTATGTATGCCACTACAATTCTTAAATCTCTCAAACCAACCTTTGCTGGCCTTAAATTCACTCACATCACCACTAGTTGCAGGCAACTTCCTAGCCTTTCACATATGATCGCTTAAGAGATGCTATCTCCCGATATCTGTTTTCTGTTTATCCACACCAATAACAGTCTCTCAACATCTTCGAGTACTTGCGATCTCTGTTTCGAAAACATACTTGCACTTTTTTCAAGAAACAGCTTCCTTGATTGCCATTTTGTTGGCCAAGATAGTAGCGATGGTTGATTGGGGTTTAGTATACAACCTGGCCAGCTCCGAGACACACACTCCACTTTTGTACCTTTGCAATTATCTTTCTTTTATTTCCATACTAATCCTTACCCTGTTTACCACAGGGTTGGCACTAAAAGCTTTCTTGGGGCCCATGGTGACTTATTTTGCAGTTACAAGCACTAAAACCACTTTGATAATATGAAATGTACTAAATGTATGCATAGATATGACTGCACTGGCTGGCTGGAAAGCACTGGCAGCTTGAGGTGCGCTCAGGCCACACATGGAGGGTTTGTACCAGACGAATCACGTTGAGTGAGTTTTTTTTATCGCTACCCAGGCCAAAATTTTTATGCTCAAATGCTTCGTTGGGCAGATTTAACATCATGCAATGTGATTGTTACCCGAGGGTCCACTGTAGCCCAAAGAATGGAACACCTCTATATAAAACTGGAAGGTCATGTACTGCTGACCGCACAGCAGTGTTGCCTGTTCACTCCCCTGTATGTAAACATGACCAGGGACCCAACAAAAAAAACAATATCTTTATGCTTGGTAGTATATGGCATAACCAAAGTTGGATACAGAGAACTAGAGGGTGAGGTGTATAAAATTTTTTTCGTATAGCCTGTAAAGTTTTAAAGGGAAAGCCCTGAAAAGCCACAAATGAGACACAGGCATAGATGCAATATGGATAAGTGCTGCAAGAATGGCTACAATTCAGCAGTAAAAATGCTAGCCAAGGTAGTAAATGCCCTCGCATGACACTATCCGGAAACACTGCTGGGAATCCGACGCCGTCAGAAGACTTAAAGCCATCTGTGTACACTGCAATGGCATGAGAATGAGAGTAGTGTGGTAAAGAAAGGACAGCGGGAAGCTACCGTAGGCAGTTAGGCTTTTGTGCAAGGCAGTGGAAAGAAAAGACATGAACAGGTGGAACTTCCAAGGGGGGTAGGGAAAAGTGAGATGCTACATGAACATAGAAAGGTGGTAACTGAAGGGAAGACAAGAGCAAATGTAGGCGAAGAGAAAAGGGACAGAGCAAACAGGTGCGACGAACAAATAAAGATGTTTTACTAACATCAGTGACTATTCCATATATGGAAGGATTGGGGAAAGATCATGAGAGCGAACACAGTAGCAAAGGCAATGGGCATCATGGCTATCGGACAAGGATGGAATATTCGCTTCTGCATAGAGACTCTCAACAGGTGAAGAGCAAAAAGCACCAAGGTAAAAAACAACATCCCTGGTGATGGATGGGATTAAAGGGCCCTAGAGAAAAGTAGCAGGAGGAGGACGCCAAATAGATCTGGTCACCATAATCGAGTTTCGATAAAATGAGGGCTGAATGTAGGAGAAGGAGAGTTCGACAATCAGCTCCCTATGAAAGATGAGTGAGGGTTTTAAGAAGGTTCAGCAGGCTGTGACAAGTTGCCTTCAGAGAGGTAAGGTGAGGTTTCCGGGGTTTGACCAGGGTCAAACAGAAGGCCTAGAAACCTGACTGCATCATGTTCAGGGATACTTGAGCCATAGAGGTGCAATGGATGATCAGAGATTGAAAAACGTCTAGTGAGCCCCTGAGAAATACAGACCAGATGATACCAACTTCAATGGCAACGTCAAGAGAGTTTGCTATATCAACCGGCAACCACAGAACAGGAGCTGGGTCAGAAGAGTATTTACCACTCAGTTTCCATACTTTTTTTCCAGACTGCACTTGTAGAGGAAGCAGAGGTGATGGTGGAAACATAATCTCGCCAGCAAATGCGTTTAGCGTCATGGATGACACGGCGAGCGACCACACGCTTCTGCTTAAATCAAAAGTCTCTCTGTGGGTTTTTATGTACCGGTTTCCTGCTCCACGCAGCACGTTTCAAACGTACTGCCCGAGCACAAGCAGGAGACCACCCAAAGGGAAAGCACTGTTAAGAATGCCTGCCCGAGGTTTGGGGTATAGAATGAGAAGCTGTGGTTAAAACTGAAGTCGAGAAGAGGGGGTAAAAGTCATCAAAGGAGGACGAAGAAGGAACCTCAATAAAAGCAGTTAGTTTTCGAGTAAAATTCCCAATTTGCTTGATCAAACTGCCCGAGTGGGCCACGAAGAGTGGTGAATATGAAGGAGAACAATGATTGGAAAATGATCGCTGTCATGTAGTCCAGAAGAACAGACCAGGTGAAGTCTAGCACAGCGGAGGAAGAGCAGACAGAGATCGATGCAAGAGAGAGTATAAGTACAAGGATTAAATGGGTGGGAAATACCTGTATTTACAACATGGAGGTGGTGAGAAGCGAGAAAAGCCTCCAACTGAATGCCACTGGAATAACTGTGGACCCCCCCAGAGGATACGATGGGCATTATAATCGCCGGAGTAACAGAAGTGTAAGTGGTAAGGACAAAACAAGAAAGGCAACATCTGGGATAGATAATGCCCAAGAAGGAGAGAGATATAAAGAACAGATTGTATACCACTTACGCAAGTGGATACGGGCTGCAGTGTAATGTAGCGAAGTTTGAAGTACGCCGAGGTCAGTGGTCACATGCGGTCATACCTGCCTAAGCTCTTGGGAGTTAGCATGGGCTGTTACCAAGCACCATGGCTTGTTGTAGTGTTTTAGAATCTCAGGTTCAAGTGTTGAAGGAGATTCTACTTCTTCAGGAGGAAAATAGGAGGCTGAAGCTTCGCACAGATGAGTTTGGGAGCGAATGTGAGAAGGATTTAGTGGTAAGGAGGAGATGGTCACCAGCAGTGATAGTGGCAGCCACTTTAAGTGGCAAGTGGTTCACAGTTCAGGAAGAAGGAAGATGAGGAGAGTTAATAGAGAAGATGTGAAGGTAGGAAATCAATTCTCTGTTCTCCAAGACGAGTGTACTTCAGTGGTTAAGAGGTTGAAGGTACCACTGATTCTCCTGCTAATCAAGGTAAGAATATTTTAAAAGTAGGCAAATCTCAGGTAAGATATATGGACCGTGCATTTTGTAACAGAGACAGAAAGGTCAGACAGAGAGTGTGCCTTCCTGGAGCTGGTGTTGGTGACATAGTCAGCAGGTTGGATTTAAAATTATGGGCAGGTAATGAGAAACAAGCCCATTATCTGTCTTAGTGGGTGGGGGTAATGACATTGGGAAGGGTAGGAAGAGAGGGCTGCTGGATAAGTACAGGGTTAGCCACAGAAGTAGTTAGGTCTAAGGGAGGGATTCCAGTCATATGTGCATCTTGCCTAGAAAGGGAGTGGGGTAATGAATGGATGTCTAGGGCAATTGGTATAAATTGCTGGCTAGACAGGTACTGCAAGGAAACTTGCAATTCCCATTCATTGATAAAATGGGACCTATTCTTTTTGGGAAACGTGATATGTATGCAAGGGATAGGGTTCATCTCTTGGGGATGGGTGGTTGCATTAGCCAATTCAATTTAGAGGGTAATTGATGATTTGGGTTAGGAATTTAAACTGACAGATTATAGAGGTATGGGTGTTTGTGGGAAACAATCAGGCTGCAGCATTAGAGTTAAAAACAGCAGTTATTACCGGGATACCTCAGGGATATGTTTAAAAGACAATATTCAAAATAAAGTTGCTAGTAATGGCAAATTCAACTGATCAACAAAGAGGGATAGTAGATGGCAACGAGTGACTAGTCCCTTAAGGTTTACTATACAAATAGTAAGGAGTCTCAGAAAAAAAGATAGATGAGCTAGGATTACTTGTAAGTGTAGGTACTATTGATATTATTGGTATAACAGTGACCTGGTTCAACCTGAAGATAGAGAAATGCCTTCTGAATGCAACATACAGGGTTTAAAACTATTCCACAGATAAAGGGTCAACAGGAAGGGTGGTGGTGTGGCGATGTATGTCAGAGAAAATTTAAATTGTTGTCTTAGACATGATATAAGATTAGAAACATCGAACACGAATCTGTTTGGCTAAAGTTTCTCGAGGGACATGACAAAAATTTAATTTTGGGTGTGATTTATAGGCCCCCAAACCCTTTATAGGGAGGGCAGTAGTAAGCTGTTATGGGATTGAAATTCATAAGGCATCTAGATATGAAAATGTGATAATGGGAGATTTTAACTTTATACAAATTGAGTGGAACAATATGACAGGAAAAACTTGAGTCAAGTGACTTTCTTTATACGCTTCAGGATTGCTTTTTAGAACAGGTGTGAAAGAACCAACTAGAGGAAACAATCTGCTTGACTTGGTTCTTGCCAACAATGAATCACTAATTAATAATCTTGAGGTTAATGATGGGGCTTGGGGAAAATGATCACAAATCATTAGTTTCAATATATCATGGAATTACCCAGATAACTGCAATCAAATCTCTGTCTCGGATTTTTCGCTTTTGGCCGACTTCATGAGACTGAAAAATTACCTGGGTGGGCTAAATTGGGATGTCCTGACTATGGGTCGGTAGGTGATCTTGGGGTTCCAAAATGAGTTTTAAGGATGTTCTAGCGCCCAGAAATTTTGTTCGAGTGTGAAATTAGATCTAACAAAAATGATCCCCAAAAGGGAAAAAAGTTAAAAA
>NC_069405.1:19029871-19046914 GCF_026875155.1 Cherax quadricarinatus | reverse complement strand
CTATTTTCAAATTTCTTTACTTAATCTTCAAATAAATAAGATACATGTGATTGGATATTTGGTATACTTTGTTAAGAACAAGTTTTAGATAACTTTTTTATTAGGTTTTTTAAATTGGTGCCTAAGATTTATTTATACTCATTGTAATAGTTTAATGACATCAACTTCTCCTTTGATCTAATTTGGGAATTGATAATATCTTAAAATAGAGGCTTTACTAAATTGAAGCATTCACTTTTTCATGCACTACGAGTACAATCACTCGCCTATAGACTTGAGAGAAAGTACAGTATTGTACAGTCTCTTCTCTATAGACAAAGTACAGTACAGTCATTCTTCATTTGACAGACCATCTACTGCTCACTGTTATCTAGCATTTAATCAGATTAGGTATTGTTGAGTAGTGTGATAAGATATTGCAATGTATATTCTTGGGTTTTAGATGTTCAGTTTTTTATTTTGTGTTCATTTGAGATTGCTTTCTTTCTCATTTAATTGTAGTAGAGAAATATTAGATTCACATTTAAAATTATTTCACATGATGCTATGTTTTGTTTGTACTGTATATTACCTGCTGCTGATTGTTTTTAAATTTTTCAGAGTAAAATACTATTTGGCAGTAAGTCATAAAACTAATTTAAAATATTATACCTTTGCAATTTCTGAATAGATTGTAGATCATTTTTTATAGTGGTCTGATTTATGATGTTACTTATGTTATTGTTTGACAAAACTGAAGTTTTCATGTATGATTTATGACTATAGCCCCATATTCCTCATGTAGTTTACAAAATCTTTTACTGTATTCCTATTGAATTATGAGCAGTCACATATAGCTGTGATGGAACGGGTTGGAACTACATAATTGTTTAAATATTATTCAGCAGAAAAAATAAGCCTTTTAATTTACAGAAACACTGGCTTAATAAGGCACAATAGGATGCTTAGGTGTGTTCTGTTCTGTGTCCCCCCCCCCTGTGCATTAGGGGCAGCAGGAGGGACAGTATGGGCTCGCCGCCCGGAGTAAAAAAAAAAAATCGAAAAAAATACGAAAATTGAGTTATTGTTACCAAAAAATAGCTGAACTTTCTGGCTACACTGTGGTATGATTATCATCTTTATATGATGTTTCTAAAAGGAATTAGTCATTTATAACATGGATGGTGAGCGCCTTGTCTAACAAGCGCTGATGCGCATTTTTTTTTTTCCCTGTGTTATTTTTATCATTTTCTTATATCTTTATGTCTAATATAATACAAATGCACCATCTGAGATCATGCCAGAGCGGGCGGAGCTAATATGGTCATGGAACCAATCGGGAACCCTTGGGAATAGTGCCCAAAATGGCCGACACCTCCAGCCAACAAAATATTCCATACCCACGCTAATATCAATTATAAGGCTTATTTACCTATCACAATTGATCTAATATGACATAATGCAATAAAAAATAATAGCATAGAAACAAAAAAATAACCAAAAAAATAATATATAGCATAATATGACCCCAGAGGAAAAAAAAATTCAAAGCGATATATCCCCTAAGGTGAAAAAAGACCATTCTCTCATCATGATGACAGAAAACGTAGATTTACAATGTAAACTGTAATAACACTCTAGTCACGGAAAAAAAGTGTAAAAGAAAGCGAATTTTTTTGGAAAAAAAAAAAATTCCCGGGCACCTGGGGTGCCGCGCGCTTCGGCCCATACCTCGAAAGTAAGTTATTTACCTATTTAGGGGGATTTTATCCTTATTTAGGAATGAATTGACTTGATTTTCACAACAAACATAGAAGAATGATTGCTTTACAAGTTTAAATGTATCTTTCTGAAGTATCCCAAATATTTTCAAATTTGTGTGGGCAACAAGACCGACATCTTCCAAAATGTCAAAAAAGTTATGAAACTTTATTTTTTTTGATCATGAAGATAAGGTTTATTTTAGAATTGGTACATTTACTTTGATGGAATTAGAAGTGTTCTATCCGCAAAATGTCCAAAAACACTTTTCCAAGTACCTCTGAGTTTATGGCTCGATGCCAAGATGTAATGTTCGTAATTTTGCATATTTTCATTTCCTTTTTGGCCGATATGTTTGAAACTTCAACACAGCATACTCAATATAATGCTATGCATAGTATAAGTGGCTTTGGCATGCTGCTCTTATCTGTATTTTTTTTTTTTTGTACCTCTGTAAGTGTGCTCAAATTATAAATAAATAAAAAATAAATAAATAAATAAATAGTACACCAAAAATGAACGTAATCGGTTGGAAAATAAAGAAGTCGAATTTTTAATGTCCAGGGGCCCCATAGGGGCAGCAGGTGGTCCGCTCCATGCGAGCGAAAAAAAAAAAAAGATTATGAAAATTTAGTTAATCATATAGAAAAATAGCTTATCTGTTTGGCAACACTCTGGTACAAGAACCAATATTATATGATGTTCCTACAAGGAATATGTCATTTGTAACAGGTAGGGTGACACTACCATAAATAAATAACTGTGGTACATGTTCAAGAAACTCGTGCACAGGAGACTATATTCATTTATAAAGGCACAAAACATACTCAACCCCTGCCAATTTGGATTCAGGAAAAATAAAAGCACTAATGATGCAATTGTAAAAGTGCTAGATCTGCTTTACACAGCATTGGAAAATAAGGAATATCCACTAGGAATTTTTATTGACCTAAGAAAAGCTTTTGACACAGTAGACCACGGCATCCTGCTTCATGAACTTGACCATTATGGTATAAGAGGCCATGCGTTTGCATATTTCAAATCCTGCCTTACTAATAGGTATCAGTATGCCACCATTAAAGACATAGCATCATCAACATGGCCACTTGATACTGGAGTTCCGCAGGGAAGTGTCCTTGGACCCTGCCCTTCCTCATTTACATCAGTGATCTTCCAAACGTATCCCAACACCTGAAACCCATTCTCTTTGCTGACGACACGACTTATGTCATCTCTCACCCTAATCTTGCCACCCTCAACACCATTGTTAATGAGGAGCTGCTCAAAATATCGACTTGGATGATAGCCAATGAACTTACACTTAACACTGACAAAACCTACTATATTATGTTTGGTAGCAGAGCAGGTGTTGCGCAACTTAACATTAAGATCGACGACACTCTAATTGCCAGACATAATGAGGGCAAATTCCTAGGCCTATACCTCGACAACAACCTGAACTTCAGCACCCATATCCAACACACAACAAAAAAAGTATCCAAAACAGTTGGGATCCTCTCCAAGGTACGATACTACGTACCGCAAAATGCCCTTCTCACACTATACCATTCACTCATTTATCCATATCTCACCTATGCTAATTATGTTTGGGGATCAACTGCAGCAACTCGCCTAAAGCCAATAATAACCCAGCAAAAAGCCACAATAAGAATAATCACTAAATCCCATCCCTGGCAACACCCCCCCCCCCCCCACTCTTCATAGATCTAAACTTACTCCCTGTTCAGAACATCCACACTTACTACTGTGCAATCTACATCTACAGGACCTTAAATTCCAATATTAACCTTGACCTAAAACGCTTTCTTGATAGTTGTGACAGGACCCACGGGCGTAACACCAGACACAAACATCTCTACGACATTCCCCGTGTCCGACTAAACCTTTACAAAAATTCAATGTATGTCAAAGGCCCTAAAATCTGGAACACCCTACCTGAAAACTCTAGAACTGCAGACACGTTCATCACCTTCAAAACTACTGTTAGAAAACATCTTATCTCCCTGATACACCCCATCAACTAACTACATAAAAACCACCTGGTGGTCCACTTACACTCACTCACTCACCCATTTGACTATAAGCACAGAAATACGAATCTTAATCTTAAAATAATGATTCCTAACTAGTCATAAGTTTGCTTGTGATACTCCAATATAGGAACTATGTATTGTTCCAAAACAAAAGCATTCACATTGCTAAACTCACAAACTAGTATTTAGTCACTTAGTATTTAGTCAACTTACTCCATAATTTGTAATAATTTAGGGTTAAGAAGTTAATCTAAGTTTGCCCGAAATGCCTAGCCATGCTAGGTGTCCTAGTGGCCCCCTCTGTAATTAGTATTTTATTACATGTAAACCACACAATAACCAAAATCTGTAAACCCCTCATTGTAATCCTTATAGAGAATAAACTTGATTGATTGATCAGAGGTATCATATTACCACTGAGGGGGTAGGGGATAGCCATACCTCCACTAATCCCCTCATGGGTACTTGTATTAGAGAAAATGTAGTGTAAACAGGGCTAACTATGATATACACTCATAATGCACCATAAAACTGAAAAAAAGCTATTTTCTCAGGAAAATTCCAATTTCGGCGCATGCGCTCATTTTCATTGATATCTCAGGAGTAAGTTATTCATTTATTTCTTGCCATACTGCCATTAATAATGATAGGAATACAATGAATTTCACAGACAACATAAAAGAATGATTGTTTTACAAACTTGTGAAATTATTTTATTTTTATCATAATTTGTTTCTGAGTTGTGTGAGTACATGCCTATGGCTTGCCATATGATTTTTGTTAAATATTATTTTTCTCAGTTGTTTGTTGGTATAGCTTATTGAAACTTGGGCAAAATATACTCTGAAAATGCTTCTTGACATACACCAAAAAATGAAAGAAATCGGACAATAAATAACGAAGTTCATGAAAATCCCCGTGCTGCCCCTTAGGACCCCCCCTCATGGACCATTAGCTCTCTTACAATGTTTCTTTTTTCTTGTCCTTAGACTTCTTCCACTTCTACTACTGTTACCTCTCTTCACTCCACTCTGACTCTTGTGTCGCCACTATTTCTCTCTTTCTCACTGCTACTACCTACTACTTCTTTAGAGCTAGAAAAGTAGCAGTGTTGAAGGATAAGTTACGGCAGGAAAAGAGGGAATATAAATGTATAAATTCAAGGATTATGTGATTTAAAATAAGAGTTGGATGTGAAAGGGGGTTATAGTAAGTGTTCATGCACCTGGAGAAGAGAGCAGTGTAGAGGATAGAGAGATTTTGGGAAATATTGAGTGAATGCCTTGGGAGTTTTGAACCAAGTGAGAGTGTACTTGTGGTTGGGGGTTTCAATGCTAAAGTGGGTAAAAATGTTGTGGATATAGTAGAAATTCTAGGCATTAAAGTTGAAAATAAGAATTTGGTAATTATCCTAGTATACAAACCACCATCAGCAACTGCTGGGGAATTCACAGATTAGTTAAGTAAGATAGCTGTCTGGATAGGCTAGAAAATCCTACACCAAATATTTTACTCCTTGGAGATTTTAATCTCGCTCATGTAAAATGGAAAATGGCGCAACGTAATGTTATACCAGGAATATCTCCCAGGAAGGAAACCCAGGAAAAAAGAGGTTCCCAGGAGAATTTAATGAAGGTTTGTGAAAAAGTTATCTTTAAACCAACTGAACTGATCCCACCATTAGAAAAAAAATTTACCGGGATTTCAAATTCACAGAAACGGGAGGAAACTGATCACAAAGAGAGATAAGTTACCAAATGAACTATATAGTCTCATCCATAACATGCTAGAGGGCTGAAGTTAGTTATTTAATCGGGGTAGGTTAAACTGTCATTACGATTTTTAGTCATGGGATGTTCAGTAAGTTTAATTTTAACAACCATAGAATTGACTGGGAAAAAATGAACCAAGAGCTATCAGACATACCCTGGGAATCAAACATAAGCGACCTAAATCCCCACCAGTGCCTAGAGAAGCTGAATACAAAAGCATACAAAGTATGTATGAAACATGAACCATTGAGGAAACCCAGAAGAAGATCAGATATAGAGAGAGAGAGCATAGAAGATGGTACAGAAGAAGAAAAACGGGTTACTGAACTGCTTAAAAACACAAATATGCTACAACAGAGGAAAGATAAACTTAGCAGAGAGATCACTGAATTAGAGCAAAAACTTAGGATGTCATACCTCACAGAAGAAGTACAAAGGGAACAAAGGGCCATACAGGATATTGCAAGAAACCCAAAATATTTCTATTCCTACACAAAATCCAAGCTAAGAACTACCTGTAGAATTGGACCACTACTGAGAGGAGACTCGTATACTGACGACGAACTGGAAATGAGTTAAATCCTGAAAGAACAGTATGAATCAGTGTTCAGCATCCCACTAAATGACAGCAAGGTAGAAAATGCAGAAAAAATTTTCATCCAGAAGAAGGCCGCACAGACCAACTAAATGACATTAGTACAAATCCCATAGATTTCAAAAAAGAAATGGAAAACATGCCTACTCACTCAGCACCTGGACCAGATTCATGGAATGCTCTATTTATAAAGAAGTGCAAAGTACCACTAGCATGAGCCCTCAGTATTCTTTGGAGAAAGAGCTTAGATCTAGGTGAAATACTGGAGGCCTTAAAGGGTTAGACATAGCTCCTTTGCATAAGGGAGGTAGTAGAGCACTAGCTAAAAATTACAGACCAGTAGCCCAAAGGTGTTTGACAAATGCGATTATGGAGTGATAGCGCACAAAATGAAGGCCATGGGCATTACGGTGAAGGTAGCCCGATGGATTTTCGGTTTCCTAACACACACAACACAATAAGTAGTAGTGAACAGGGCAAGATCCAGCATCAGCGAGGTCAAAATCTCTTTGCCCCAAGGCACGTCGGGCACCTCGGCTGTTTCTCATCCCATATCAACAAGACAAAACATTTTTGCAGATGACATTTAAAAAAAAAATGAAAGTCATACCATAGAGGAACCCCTGAAAAATCGGAAGACATAAAAAGGTTTCCGTGGGGGGGGCACATGATGTTAAAGGTGTAAATTTCCCGCTGCTTTTTAAAAAAAGAAAACTCAAAAGGAGCACTATATACAAAACTCAAGAAGGTCACCCAAAAAGAATTAAGGAAACAAAAAGACCGGAATAATTATGCCAAGACCTTTCTTTTAAAACAAACAAACAAAACAGAAGAGGGGGGGGTGGGTTTAAACCAAAAAAAAAAAAAAAAAAAAAAAAAAAAAAAACGGGGGGGGGGGGGGGGAAAAAAAAAAAAAAAAAAAAAAAAAAAAAAAAAAAAGAAAAAAAAAAAAAAAAAAAAAAAAATTTAAAAAAAAAAAAAAAAAAAAAAAAAAAAAAAGGGGGTTTGTGATAAAAAAGAAATAAAAAAAAAAAAAAAAAAAAAAAAAAAACAAAAGGGAAAATGTATAAAATCTCCCAAATTTCAAAACCCCCACCAGGGAAAATGAAAAAAAGGCGGCCGTTCAAAACCCAAAGGGGGAAAATGAAAAAATTTTTAAGGTCCAATAACCTGGCTGTAGGATATTGGGGAGGGGCCCCAGCGAAATTTAAGGCAAAAGGAAGGGAAAACCTGGCTCAAAAATGAAAATCCAAATTTCAAAATATATAAAGGTAGAGGTAAATTTTCCCGGGGGGAAAAAAAAAAGGGTGGGGGTTTATTAAATTTTTTAAAAAAACAAGACAAACATCACGACAGCCAGGAAGATGACGGGGTGGGTATTGAGAACTTTCAAAACAAGGGAAATAATGCTGATGGTGACACTCTTCAAATCACTAGTGCTCCCTCACTTAGAATATTGATCAGTGTTGACGGCCCCGTTCAAGGCAGGAGAAATATCTGAGCTGGAACAAATACAGAGATCGTTTATGACTCACATTGAGCCTGTAAAGCACCTAAACTACTGGGAATGCCTACAAGTCTTGAACATGTATTCATTGGAGCGGAGGAGAGAGAGGTACGTGATAATATATACCTGGAAGGTACTCGAGGGCTTGGTCCCAAATCTGCACACTGCCATAACATACTGGAGTGAAGATATGGGAGGAAGTGTAAAATAAACCCAGTGAAGAGCAGGGGTGTGGTGGGGACAATAAGGGAACACTGTATCAACATCCGGGGTCCCAGACTGTTCAACATCTTACCAGAGGATATCAGAAACATGGCTGGAACCAGTTCAGAAGCCTTCAAGAGGAAACTGAACAAGTATCTTCACCAGGTGCCAGATCAACCTGGCTGTGATGGATATGTGGGGCAGCGGGCCTCCAGCAGTAACAGCCTGGTTGACCAGGCAAGTACCAGACGAGCCTGGCCCATGGCCTGGCTCAAAGAGTAGATAAACTCTCGAAACTATTCAAAGGTATATCAAAGGTAGTAGGTAAATTTGGGGTGCCTGGGGTAAATGAAAATGGGGAGCCTTTAATTGAGCTATGTGTAGTAAGAGGTTTGGTAATAAGTAATGCATATTTTATGCAAAAGAGAATAAATATACAAGGTATGATATAGCACGTAATGAAAGTAGTTTGTTAATTATGTATTGGTGGATAAGAGATTGATGGGTAGGCTCCAGGATGTACACGTTTATAGAGGGGCAACTGATATATCGGATCATTATTTAGTTGTAGCTACAGTTAGAGTAAAAGGTAAATGGGACAAGAGGAAAATGGCAACAACAAGTAAGAGAGAGGTGAAAGTGTATAAACTAAGGGAGGAGGAAGTTCAGGTGAGATATAAGCAACTATTGGCAGAAAGGTGGGCTAGTGCAAGTATGAGCAGTGGGGGGCTTGAAGAGGGTTGGAATAGTTTTAAAAATGCAGTATTACAGTGTGGGGCAGAAGTTTGTGGTTATAGAAGGGTGAGTGCAGGAGAAAGAGGAGTGATTGGTGGAATGATGAAGTAAAGGGTGTGATGAAAGAGAAAAAGGTAGCTTATGAGATGTTTTTAAAAAGCAGAAGTGTTATAAGAAGAGCAGAGTATATGGTGAGTAAAAGAAAGGTGAAGAGAGTGGTGAGAGAGTGCAAAAGGAGAGCAGATGATAGAGTGGGAGAGACACTGTCAAGAAATTTTGCTGAAAAAGGGAAAAAAAAATTGGATCGAGATAAACAAGTTAAGAAAGCCTAGGGAACGATTGGATTTGTCAGTTAAAAACAGAGTAGAGGAGTTAGTAGATGGGGAACTGGATGTATTGGGTAGATGTGGGGATATTTTGAGGAACTTTTAAATGTCGATGAAGAAAGGGAGGCGGTAATTTCGTGCACTGGCCAGGGAGGTATAACATCTTTTAGCAGTGAAGAAGAGTAGGATGTGAGTTTGGGGGCGGTGCATGAGGCATTACATAGACTGAAAGGGGGTAAAGCAGGTGGAACTGATAGGATCATGACAGATATGTTAAAAACAGGGGAGAATATAGTGTTGGAGTGGTTGGTATTTTTGATCATGTTAGATAGGAGTGAATAGAGACAAATGGTTTTTGGGACCTGACGAGCTGTTGGTGTGAGCAGGGTAATATTTAGTGAAGGGATTCAGGGAAACCGGTTATTTTTATATAGCCGGACTTGAGTATGTACTGGAAATGGGACGTACAGTGCCTGCACTTTAAAGGAGGTGTTTGGGATATCGACAGTTTGGAGTGATATTTTATATATCTTTATATATGCTTCTAAACTGTTGTATCTGGGCACCTCTGCAAAAACAGTGAGGATGTATGAGTGAGGTGAAAATGTTCAATGAAGTTGAAAGTATTTCCTTTTTGGGGATTTTCTTTTTTGAGTCACCCTTACTCTGTGGGAGATGGCCAACTTGTTGAAAAAAAAAAAAAAGTATGAAAGAGGGGAAGGTACCTAGGGATTGGCAGAGAGCATGTAAATTTCCTTTATATAAAGGGAAGGAGGACAAAAGAGATTGTAAAAATTGTAAGGAATGAGTTTATCTGAGTATACCAGGTAAAGTGTATGGTAGGGTTATTATTGAAAAAATTAGAGGAAATACAGAGAGTAGGATTGTGGATGAGCAAGGAGGTTTTAGAGTGGGTTGGGGATTTGTAGATCAAGTGTTTACATTGAAGCATATATGTGAACAGTATTTAGATTACGGTAGGGAAGTTTTCATTGCATTTATAGATTTAGAAAAGGCATGTGATAGTGGATAGTGGAGCAGTGTGGCAGATGTTGCAAGTATATGGAATAGGTAGTAAGTTACTAAAGGCTGTAAAGAGTTTTTATGAGATGTCCTGTCTAAGGGCAATGTGTGGTGTAAATATTATGCAGAAACTTCGAAGTGTGGAAATTAGGAGAAGGTGTGGAGTTAATAAAAGCATTAGTCAGAGTGCTGAAGAGGGGCTGTTGAGGTGGTTTGGTCATTTAGAGAGAATGGATCAAAGTAGAATGACATGGAGAGCGTATAAATCTGTAGGGGAAGGAAGGTGGGGTAGAGGTCATCTTTGAAAAGGTTGGAGGGAGGGGGTAAAGGAGGTTTTGTGGGCAAGGGGCTTGGACTTCTAGCAAGAGTGCGTGAGCATGTTAGATAGGAGTGAATGGAGACGAATGGTATTTGGGACCTGACGATCTGTTGGAGTGTGAGCAGGGTAATATTTAGTGAAGGGATTCAGGGAAACAGGTTATTTTTGTATAGCCGGACTTGAGTAATTGAAATGGGAAGTACAGTGCCTGCACTTTAAAGGCGGGTTTTGGGATATTGGCAGTTTGGAGGGATATTTTGTGTATCTTTATACATATCTGCTTCTAAACTGTTGTATTCTGAGCACCTCTGCAAAAGCAGTGATTATGTATGAGTGAGGTGAAAGTGCTGAATAATGATGAAAGTAGTATTTTCTTTTTTGATGTCCTTTCTTGTTGGGTCACCCTTCCTCAGTGGGAGACGGCCGACTTGTTGAAAAAAAAATATATACATATACATGTTATAACTTACATATTCTGGCTCCCTTAAACCTTTGTTGTTAGTCATGTAACTGTTAATGGCAAGTTGACCCGAAACTTCAACATGTGTTTTCTTTCTCATATGTGTCATTATTTGTTTAATAACCTTTTATTAATTGCAGTTTAATAACGTCTCTTAAAATTACTATGAAAGAGTAAGATGTGATTTCCAAAAATTTTTGCTGCATTAGTATTTGTGTAGTATTGTACTGCTCCAGTCCTGCCTCTTAAACCTTTTGACTTGCATTATATTGTTGATGCCACTTTTATCCATTGGAAAACATTCAGTTCTTGAGATAGTTAAAACAATCTTCCTATTTTTTCTTATTACTTTTGTCTCAATCTGTATTTTGTATTATTTTGTATTATCTTACTTACATATTCTTACTTTCATTTTGGGGTTTTCTTTCTTTTTGAGTCACCCTGCCCCTCAGTGGGAAACAGCCAACATGTTAAAAAAAAAAAAAATTCTTTCTGAGTTAATCCTCATTATTTCCACATACACTTGTCACAGTGCAAGATAATGCCAACTGTGTCAGCTGTAGCGAAGCTAATACTTGCATGGATTGCCAGCATTGAACACTCAGGCTGTGAATATCCTTACTTACAAACTCCATGAGAAATAACATTTTAAAAATAAGTTTTTTATGAACCCTGATCTATGGCTACATACTTGTGACATTACCATCCTTTGCACTGTCGTTTTCTATTGAAAAATAGGTTATGAGTTACAAACAGTTCATTCATTAGTCAGAACTCCAGGTATTTGGTTCATACGTTTGTTGGGAGCTCACCCTGTATGTGTTTAGCTTTTAACAGAATTTTTTTTTTCTTTGAGTCTGTTGAGATATTTGGGGAAGATTTCAGACAAAGTCATCCCATCAAGGAAAGGCAGGTCTCAAAGAAAAATGATATCAAAGATACAGTCAAACTCTGAAATTCGTTAGCTTTGAAATTTTTGAGATTCATTTACTGTACATACAGTGGAACCTCGGTTTTTGTGATTAATTCATTCCAGAAAGTCTGGCAAAAACCGAATTGTACGAAAACTGAAGCAATATTTCCCATAAGAAATAATGTAAATCCTATTAATCCATTCCAGACACTCAAAAATATTAACGAAAAATACATTTTTTAGAGAATAACTATAGTTTTACATACAGAAAACAATGAGAAATAAATATAAATGACTAATGAAATGGATAGATGAACATTTAACATAACTTTTACCTTTATTGGAGACTTGTTCACGTATGGAAGACGGAGAGGAAGGGAGTGGGAGGAGAGGTTATTGTTTTGGACTTCAAGTGTCAAGGCCCTATCTGGGGTTACTTTCCTTCTTTGTCTTTTACTGGCATTAGGACCAGCTTAAGAGTCACTGTACCTCTGTCACACAAAAAATTTGTCCAGAGAGGTCTGTTTCTGGCATCTCTTTAAGATTTGCCTAAAATGGGACAAGGCATTATCATTGAATATGTTGCAGATACAGCTTGCAACAGCTTTGTTAGGGTGATGTTTCTCCACAAAACTTTGCAACTCACTCCACTTTGCACACACATCCTTAATCACTGAAGAAGGCACATTCTTCCCTCTCTTTTTCCTCCTCTGAAGCAATTTCCGCAGCTGTGATCTGTTGCTGTTCCAGTTGAAGGTGTTGTAGCTCTTCAGCGGTTAGCTCTTCCCTGTGGTTGTCCACCAACTCTTCCACATCCCAGCCACTCAAATCCAACCCCATGGACTTCTCCAAAGACGCAATAGATTCCACAACAGGCGTAGTGTCATCAGGGTCAGCCTCAACCCATCAATTGCCTTGCCTTTTCGCAAATTATTGACTCCTAAACACTATTTCCCACTCGGGGTGATGCTCACTCAACAATAAACAAAGGCAGACCGAGTCACTCAGTGCTTGAGTGGCCGAATGATGTGGGTGGGCAGGCGGATGCATTCAATAAGGACCATTGTCTACTCTATGAAAACTGAGGTGATGTACGAAAACTGGGACAAAATTTTGACGGAAAAAGTCATAGAAAACCGAGTCCCACGAAAACTGGGGCATACAAAAACCAGGTTCCACTGTACAGTACTACATGTTTTTACTGATTTTGATTGTGGCACCCATTTTCTTTTGGCCCAATGCATGACCCCAGAATTGAAAACTAACCATAGAATTTCATTCAAAATGTGTTTCAGATTATTTTTTTTTACATCCAAGTCTTTGTTTTGAATGTTAATATCAACCAGTTTAGCACATACAGAGAAAAATAGCTAAAAACAAATGAAAGCCAATCAAGCCATGAGAATTTTCTGAAAATTGCTGATTCTACACTTTTTCTCACTTTTAAAGCCATTGTCTCTGGTTTGCCTGCCCATAATGCTCTGCATACAAGGGGCTTTTGGCATGTACACCCAATCACTATATTTCTTTGTACAACTATGTATCATGTCCAAATAAAAAATAAATAAATAAATAAGGCCATTTTCCTCATAGTTTTGGTTCAGGATGACATTTGTCAATTTGTTTATTGAAATAGATATAGTTTTTGATATAAGTTATAATTGAAGGAGTCTTATATAGCACTCATGTTTAGTTCACAGTAGGCTTCAATAACAGGAATACTTTTGATAGTCTGTTTAGTGTAACATTAGCTTGCCTAAAATTTGTACAGTACATTAGTTAGGCTTATTGTAAAACTGCTCATAATTTTTTCTTACTAATTGCAGCGGCTTGCATCTTGATTGGTTCCATGATCATTGCAAAGGCAACTGTTTATGCATCAGTTATATTACACAGATTGATGCTAAATAATATCTTGCACAGCCCAATGTCCTTCTTTGACATGACTCCCATTGGGCGAATTGTGAATCGTTTTGCTAAGGATTTGGACACAGTTGATGCACTTCTTCCTTCCAATCTAAGATCATGGTTGGGTTGTTTAATATCGGTAAGCAATGGGTACAAAGAAGATTTTAGCTACTTCAGTTACAGTGCTGGCTTTAAATAATTTATTGAGCTAATTTTGTTATGTATTGTTCATTTTTAAAAAATATTTGTTAGCAGCCGTGATTTTGTTCTGTTCGCTTCTGTATACTGTATGTGGTGCAGTGTTTTAGATTGTTGAATGGCAGTTCAGTAATTTCTTGATTATTTCTATAGTATTTTTAACCCTTAAACTGTCCAAACATAGATCTACATTTACATGTGTAGCTCTCCAACCTTGAATTTCTCCAATTGAAAGCACGTAAAAAAACGTAGATCTATGTTCAGAGCACTACGCGAGTGAACATAGATCTACATTTGGACAGTTTAAGGGTTAAATGCATATTACAGGATCAGTGTTATATTGACATTATTATGTAATAGATGGCAGTGTTATGTTGATATGGTTATACAATAGATGTTACAGTATCATTGTTTTGTTAACATTAAATCAACAAACTTCATCGACAATATGTATGTTTTTTTATGTATATTTGAGAGGGTGCCCTGTGGCTCAGTTGGTAGTGCACTCAGCTCACGTACCAAGTGTCTGTCCTTTGATCCCTGGCACTGGTGGAAATGTTGGGCATGCTTCCTTACATCTGCTGCCCCTGTTTGTCCAGCAGTAAGTATGTACCAGGGAGTTAGTCAACTGGTATGGGTCGCATCCCATAGTGGGCAGTAGTATACCTTAAACAGTACTGGGCGTTGAAATGAGCTGAGGTAGTATAATAACTTTTAGCCTGTAAAATTGATGTGTAAAAAAAAAATAGTGATCCTTGTATTTAGATTTTTAAAATGTATGAAATATATTGGGTACATTACATACAGAAATAGGAGAATGTAAAAACAGACCTCATGAAGAATATAAATTATGAAATACTAAACCCTTCAGATAAAGGAAGATAGATCTAGGAATCATCATTGACCAAAGATTGTTGCCAGAAAATCTTATAATGAAATCATGAGAATCTCTTATAAGATTTGCAAACTGAAAATAACCTTTAGATATGTAGATGGGAAATGCTAAAAAAAAAAAAAAAAATCTTCACCATATACTAGACCAAAATTGAAATATTCAAGAGTGGTATGGTGTCTGCATCCAAAAAGAATGTAGACAAGATGGCTACCAGAGCTAAAAGATGTGTGCATTACTAAGACAGGCAGAAGGTATTGGACATGTCCTCACTGACTGATTAGAAAAGAAGAGTCATAATAACCCCATTAAAGATTTAAAATATTTTGGAAAGAATTGATAGGGAAGATTTCCTAATGCCATCACCAGGGAGAATAAGAAACCACAGTTATACACTAAAGATGTAACAAAAGTATATCAGAAAGCCTGACTCCATGTGGGAGTCAGGCTTTCCCTCTTTATATCCACATGATGGGATGTTCATGGTCAAGAATTGACAGGTTTTCCTCCATCCTAGTCTTTCTTAAGTAACACATTCGACGCAGTTGACTGTCTTAGTAGATTCAGGTTATTCAAAGGTGTGCTGCATCATATCTAACCAGTGTTTCCTTACCATTCATTTAGACTGTTCTGTGGCTTTCATGTCTTAGCTAGTCCCTCATTGTTCATGACTTCATTTTTGAGTACGCCAGTGTGTGGTGGACACAGCCCAAGTCTTACTCCTGGATTTTCCTTGGGGCCCTAGATTAGATTGTCACATCTTAGTCATGCAAGAAATGACTTAAAACTTCAGAGGTTTTCACTTTCATCCATATTCAGGGTTCATCTTGGGTTCAGGGTTCAATCCTCCCTTGTTCAGTCTAGGAGGCTACCTGACAAGGTTGATGCATGGCCCTCCATCATTTGCCGGTTCTAATAAATTTTTACATATTTTTTGTCCACCTGGAAGGAACAGGCTACTGATAGGTGGTGTTGCCCATGGGTCTCTCGGTAATGCAGCCGATCTTTGCCATAACCTTCAGAAAATTTAACTGTGTAAAAACATCTGATGAATCGATAGGTCTTGCAGCAGTTATGATTACTGTGTCATCATGAAACCACAGAAATATAGTATTGAGAAACTCATGCTATATTTTGCTGGCTACCTGCAGAATGACCTTGTATAGTACTGTCTGTGGAAAGAAATGTTGACAGAACTGTGTATAAAATGTTGGATCATAATACAAATGTACAGTTATGGTATGGTGTCTATATCTTGAAAATGAGTGTAACACTGTATCTACAGTAAAAAAAAAAAAAAGTTTACTGAACATAAATTAAGGACAAGACACTGGAAATGTCTTGGAAGGACTTGGATATAAGGTATGTGTTACCGATGAATAGTGGAGATAGAAAATGGTCATTTTGGGACATACTTAATGGAAACATTGCAGTCCTAGGGCTTCAGTCCAAGGTCCCAGGACCAAACTGATTCTGTTAAACATGTCCTAAAGTGAATATCAGTAGGGTAAACATGAACTTTTATTATTAAAAGGATTTAGCAAATGTTTTTCACAACTAGATAGACTCATAGCTTGAAAAATGTTCATAACTGTAAAGGAATCCAAGATGTGTGCTATTACTAAGCTATGTAAGCTTGAACATTAAAATGGTATAAAATACCGACAGGTTGTTAGGTAAGACACATATGCAACAGTTAGGTATCTTTATTTCGAAACGTTTCGCCTACACAGTAGGCTTCTTCAGTCGAGTACAGAAAAGTTGATAGAAGCAGAAGATACTTGAAGACGATGTAATCAGTCCATCACCCTTAAAGTTTTGAGGTGGTCAGTCCCTCAGTCTGGAGAAGAGCATTGTTCCATGGAATGAAACAATACTGTTTCATTCCATGGAACAATGCTCTTCTCCAGACTGAGGGACTGACCACCTCAAAACTTCAAGGGTGATGGACTGATTACATCGTCTTCAAGTATCTTCTGCTTCTATCAACTTTTCTGTACTCGACTGAAGAAGCCTACTGTGTAGGCGAAACGTTTCGAAATAAAGATACCTTACTGTTGCATATGTGTCTTACCTATGTAAGCTTAAAAAAAAAAATAGTTTACTAACTAGTAAACCATAAGCATGAGCTCTTCTGCAACTAGGTATTTATAAATTCTGTACACTGTGTCATCATACATACTCAGCAAAATTTTACTACATATTTAGAATACTCCTAGGTAGTAGGTTGGTAGACAGCAACCGCCCAGGGAGGTACTACTGTCCTGCCAAGTGAGTGTAAAATGGAAACCTGTAAGTGTTTTACATGATGGTAGGATTGCTGGTGTCTTTTTTTCTGTCTCATAAACATGCAAGATTTCAGGTACGTCTTCCTACTTCTTCTTGCACTTAGGTCAC
>NC_069405.1:19002935-19029371 GCF_026875155.1 Cherax quadricarinatus | reverse complement strand
GGGAAATGGCCAGGGGTTTTAAATTTAACCCTTAAACTGTCCAGATGTACATCTGTGTTTTCACTGCCAATTCTCCAAATATTTTGGAATTTTTTTTTAAATTAAAGAGGGCAATTTTCTGTGTATAATAAGACTAAAAATAAAAAAATTAGGGTTAGTACTTAATGAGATATAAGGTCGCGAAGTTGGCACTGGATGCGGAGTCCTGCTGCTTGCAAAAGTGTTGCCGATATACCTTTTTTTTCTCGTTTTTTATTTTAATTTATATAATTTTTATGTTCTGATAATTACAATTTATAGTAGTTCTTGTGATTTATAGCCAATCTTTGTTCTGACACTAATATTAGGTACTGAAATAGTATTCAAATATTCACAAACACACTAACAGGTGAACATTTTTACCTGCCTTGGTCACATACTATTGTCTAGAAATATAAACAAAGTATTTATAGGTCCCAGCAATATTTTAGACATGCTGGAGTATATATGAAACTCCTTGAAGCATGGTGCAAGACGAGTGTCACTCCACTGTTGACAGTGCCACAATGGAGTGACACTTGATGATTGTGCGCTGCCTTGGCTTTATTTGTTTTCACAGTTACACATAAACATATCTCTGTCTGCTTATCTGTCTGTCTGCCTGTGTGTGTCTGTCTTTCTGTCTCTGTCTCAGATAGCTGCTCATGAACCAACAGGTGTTATACACGATGCAGAGTTGTCATGTTTGATTCCTGATCAAGTGAAAATGCATATTACTTGCCAGTCATGCTTATTATGCCTTTTACTTACAAGCATGGTATAGCATTTTGTCTTGATTTTTTTGGGGTTATCCTAGGTGATTTACACTGTATGATAACTGTACATACTTATGTGTATCTGTGAGATGGAGACACAGATACAGAGAGACAACCAAAGTCAATCAGCCTGCCAGCCAAACATGTATTACAAATGTTCCAGAATTGTTTCTCTTTACTTAGGGAATAGGTTATAGGACATTCTGGCAGGATGACACTACCAGTGGTATCAAAATTGAAAGGATGTTACACAAATGTTGCACATGGGTTATTATTGAGGTTTTTGATATTCCCTCGACCACTTGTGGCCACATCCATCTCAAAGGCATTAAACTAAACTCAGGGTCAACATCACTTTCCTCTTAAAAGGGAGTGTTAATATGAAATGACATCAGTGAATCCTTGGTGTTTCCCACTCTGTTTGCTCTAGCTGGCGCTCAAGTGAACTGGTGCTCCCACAAGGTACTAAATGGTCCCAGATTTTTTTTTAGTACTGCGCACACCGAGTGTTAAGACCCATTCTATACTGACCAGGCATCTCAGTCCAATCGTGCCAAATTTGGAGGCAGGAAAAATAAAACATTGATCTACGTTTGAAGCGCTAGCGGTGAAAACGTAGATCTACGTTTGGACACTTTAAGAGTTAAAAAAATGTACATCAGAAATGTTAACTTAATGAGGTGCTATCAAAGAGTTTCTGGACTTGAATTTTTGCTTGTTTCCTGGGTGAAATGTAGTGGCAGCATAGATCATGATGTGCAGTATACTCTTTTGTGAAGTAGTGTGGTAAGTTACAGCATGGCCGGTCATTCCAATGAGATTAGACAAGCATTTTAGTCATGTTATCAGTGTGTTGTGTTTTTTGTGTGATAGAATGAAATCTTTGGAAGAACAGCATGTGTGTGAAATTCTGTTTCAAGCTCAGTAGAACGGCTAGCAAAACTCAGTGCTTCAGCAAGCATTTGGTGACAAAGCCTCAACATCAGTACAGAGAGCATAGATATATGAAAGTAAATTAGAAGATACCCCGGACAACCTATTTAAGTTATTTTTCAGTTGTTTGTCCTCACAAAAGAATTAACTTTTCTCCCATGGCAAGTTTCATATGTCAGTTATTTCACTCTTTCAGGGATGTTGGAGAAAGCAGTGTTCACAGCTGAGTACAGAAGCCTTAACACACAAGGATGCAGCGTGTCTGGGCTGATTATCTTTGCAGAGCTTGTATCTTGTGCTAAGCGGACACTTGCACGGATGCTAGTCATTATAGTTTCACTTGGTTTTGGTATTGTCAAGTAAGTCCTAGGGTGATTTATTTTATTCTGAACGGTGATTTATTTTCATTTTTTGTAATACTCGGTGAAAGTTTATAGTTTTCAATTCCACTTCTATTTCTGTATTAACCCCTTTGCTGTCTGTGCCTTAGTATTACAGGTTTGAGGTCACTGTACTCAACTAATTGTGGATGCAGAGATTGTCATAGCTCCTGTAGTACTATGCCATGAGCTCAGCTCACTTATATAAGCTGTGAGAAGTAAATTTGGGCCTAGATATGAGAGAGAATAGGCCTATGCAGTAAATATGTACCATATAAAAAAATCTTGCTGCACGCAGTGCATAATGAGAAGAAACTGCAACCGTGTTTTTGGTTTAAAACTGTGCTTTTGCTGTGTATTTTCGTATGGTCTTTATGATTGTATCCTCAGTTTCTTGATCTCATCTGATAGAATGGAAGAAATATTACAGAAATAGAGATGATTTTGATGGTTTCAGGAATGAAAATTTGAAATTGAGCTCAAAGTAGCAGCAATGTTCGAGGGTATCAAAACAATTTAAATAAAGAAAAATTGGATATCACATTGGAGAGAGGGAGTATAAAAGAAGTGAATGTTTTCAAATATTTGGGAGTTGACGTGTCAGCAGATGGGTTTATGAAGGATGAGGTTAACCATAGAATTAATGAAGGAAAAAAGGTGAATGGTATGTTGAGGTATTTGTGGAGACAAAGAACGTTATCCATAGAGGCAAAGAAGGGAATGTATGAAAGTATAGTGGTACCAGCACTCTTATATGGGTGTGAAGATTGGGTTGCAAATGCTGCAACGAGGAGGCAGCTGGAGGCAGTGGAGATGTCCTGTCTAAGGAATGAACTGATTGAACACTTTAACTCTTAATTGCAGCTTAGGCAAACACTTACTGAACAAGCAAAAGAATGCTTTACTTCAAAAAAAGAAGTTAAAAGTTGCACTAAGAGTGAATTTGTTCAATGAAATATGAAGAATAATAAAGGGCATAAAATACAAAACAGAGAAAGTTTAACACTTACAATAATACAGAAACACAACACATAAATATATGCGCAATACTATGATAATTTTCTTGCAATAAGGTCTTGTGTTGACACAAATTGGAAATAATTCTCTTGCTTCAAACAAAATAATGGCACTATTGTCTGTAGAGATAGAACAAATTAGACACTGGCTAAAGAACAAGAATTAACACAAAAGAATGTTCAACACACAGTAAAATGGGAAATTAATTAATATAAAATCAGCAAGAATACAAAAGGAAATGCTGGGAAAAAGTAAATGAGGCACAACACTGGGTTGTGTTGCAGAACACTGAAATACTTCACTGCATGAATTACTGGGCAAGGAACACAGTACTGTGAACACAAGATAATTGTGAAGTGTAAACACAAGTTTATACTGCTTATATATTGCACACAGGGAAAACGGAAAAGTACTTACTTCAAGTATATATAAAAATAAGGAACACAACACAACAGACATAAAAATAAACCATGAAAATTTAAACACTGAAGAAAAAAAAATATTGCAAACAGAATGTAATGAGCACTGAGTCTGATCAAGTCACTGAATGTCACTAAGAAATCACTGAAAAAGGAATGTCACTAAGAAATTACTGAGAACAAAAAAAGTCTCAACACTCACAGATGTCTCTGTAAAAAGATTATTATCACTGGAGCGATGTCAGTGGAGAATGAGGGAGGTGGTGGTGGAAGGTTGTCGAGTCTCGTGGGCTGGCGGCAATCTCCACTCGGCAGTTTCTCGAAGAATTTGCGCTTAAACTCGAGAAACCCCACATAGCTAGGCTTTTTTTCATTGGCACACAGGTATGAGGGAACAATCTTGGGTCTTGACCCGCTATGTGAGCTGTAAAATAAGGTGCTAGACCCCAATATAAGGGTGAAAAAACAATGGTGGTGGGTAGGTGTGGGTGAAGGCAGCGCGCTGGGACACTGCCTGAGTGACTAGGTTGACTGGATAAGCAGCGTAACCCACACACTCTGAGTACACCCACACCAGGCACGAGAATATTCTAAGCCAGGCTGGCATAAAACACACCACAGGGATGGTATAAGCACACGGGATGACTTGGAACTGGGAGCACAAAGCGATGGTGAAGGCTGGAACTCATGTGGCTTGCTTGAGTACTGTGTTTAGTCACCTGGGTTAGTTGGTGGTTTGAACACTTCACACAGGCTGGCTTGAGAACTTGTAACAATGAGCACAGCAGGGTGGAAAGCTGACTTAGCAGGCAAGGCTAGTACTTAAGACAGGCTGGATGGTGTAGGGCTTGTCTCCTCCCCACACACTAGCTTGGCAGCTTGGCTTAACCCTTTCAGGGTTTCGGCTGTACTAGTACGGCTTACGCACCAGGGTTTTTGACGTACTGGTACACCTAAATTCTAGTGCCCTCAAATCTAGTGAGAGAAAGCTGGTAGGCCTACATATGAAAGAATGGGTCTGTGTGGCCAGTGTGCGTGGTATAAAAAAAATCCTGCAGCACACAGTGCGTAATGAGAAAAAAAAACCTTTGACCGTGTTTTTGGATTAAAACAGCGACTTTGCACTGTATTTTCGTATGGTATTTATTGTTGTATTCTAGTTTTCCTGGTCTCATTTTATAGAATGGAAGACATATTACAGAAATTGAGATGATTTTGACTGGTTTTACAAAGAAAAGTACCTTGAAATTGAGCTCACAGTAGCAGAAATGTTCTATTTTTACCGAAGTTCAAAAGTAAACAAATCATGCTATGCGTCCAATACACGTAAACTGGTGAGTCTAATATTCTTTCACAAGGGCGCTGATATTATTTATACCATTTCTACACTAATGCAGTAGTCTGCATAACAGTAAATCTTCTATTTTTTTGTGAGAATAAAAATTCAAAATGGAAAGCAAAAGAATGTAAGAGGGACGTGGCTAACGAACAGAGGAAATTTTATTTTAGTGCCAGGAATGTCTTTCTTGTTTATTCTGGAATCTATTCGGAAATTGGCATCTTTTAAAATTTGTGTGAAATTGGCAAAATTGCTAAATTCTGACCACTGTATTGGATAGTTGAAATTGGTAAATGGGTGGTTTCTTGTACGCATTTGATAGAAAAAATGGAGTTCTAGCGAAATATTTATGATTTTTGTCGACAAGTACACTGGAATTGGCCGAAAATAGGACTCAAAGTGGGCAAAATCGCCAATGCGTAAACATCGTCGAGACCGCTAATTTCGCGAGAGCATAATTCCGTAAGTTGTCCATCAAATTTTATACTTTTGGTGTCATTATGATCGGGAAAAGATTCTCTGTCTTTTCATAAGAAAAAAATTTTTTTTTTTTTTAATTTGGCCGACCCTGAGAATAAGTCTCTGAGAGGGCCTGTTGACCCTGAAAGGGTTAATTTGCAAACCCAGGTCAACTCGGAAGTAATGCAATTTTTTTTTTTTTTTTTCTCACACCAAGTCGGCCGTCTCCCACAAGGCAGGGTGATCCAAAGAGAAACAAAATCCCCAAAAAGAAATTACTTTCATCATCATTCAACACTTTCACCTCACTCACACATAATCACTGTTTTTGCAGAGGTGCCCAGAATACAACAGTTTAGAAGTATATACGAATAAAAATACACAATATATCTCTCCAAACTGCCAATATCCCAAACCCCTCCTTTAGAGTGGAGGCATTGTACTACCCATTTCCAGGACTCAAGTCCTGTTATATAAAATAACCGGTTTCCCTGAATCCCTTCACTAAATATTACCCTGCCCACACTCCAACAGATCGTCAGGTCCCAAATACCATTTGCCTCCATTCACTCCTATCTAACACGCTCACGCACGCTTGCTGGAAGTCCAAACCCCTCGCCCACAACACTACCTTTACCCCCTCCCTCCAACCTTTTCAAGGACGACCCCTACCCCGCCTTCCTTCCCCTACAGATTTATACGCTCTCCATGTCATTCTACTTTGATCCATTCTCTCTAATTGACCAAACCACCTCAACAAACCCTCTTTAGCCCTCTGACTAATACTTTTATTAACTCCACACCTTCTCCTGATTTCCACACTCTGAATTTTCTGCATAATATTTACACCACACATTGCCCTTAGACAGGACATCTCCACTGCCTCCAACCGCCTCCTCGCTGCAGCATTTACAACCCAAGCTTCACACCCATATAAGAGTGTTGGTACTACTATACTTTCATACATTCCCTTCTTTGCCTCCATAGATAACATTTTTTGCCTCCACATATACCTCAATGCACCACTCACCTTTTTTCCTTCATCAATTCTATGATTAACTTCATCCTTCATAAATCCATCCACTGACACTTCAACTCCCAAATATCTGAAAACATTCACTTCTTTCATACTACTCCTCCCCAATTTGATATCCAATTTTTCTTTATGTAAATCATTTGATACTCTCATCACCTTACTCTTTTCTATGTTCACTTTCAACTTTCTACCTTTACACACATTACCAAATTCGTCCACTAACCTTTGCAATTTCTCTTTAGAATCTCTCATAAGCACAGTATCATCAGCAAAAAATAACTGTGTCACTTCCCATTTTGTATTTAATTCCCCATAATTTAATCCCACCCCTCTCCCGAACACCCTAGCATTTACTTCTTTTACAACCCCATCTATAAATATATTAAACAACCATGGTGACATTTCACATACCTGTCTAAGACCTACTTTTACCGGGAAGTAGTCTCCCTCTCTTCTGCACACCCTAACCTGAGCCTCACTATCCTCATAAAAACTCTTTACAGCATTTAGTAACTTACCACCTATTCCATACACTTGCAACATCTGCCACATTGCTCCCCTATCCACTCTATAATATGCCTTTTCTAAATCCATAAATGCAATAAAAACTTCCCTACCTTTATCTAAATACTGCTCACATATATGCTTCAATGTAAACACTTGATCTACACATCCCCTACCCACTCTGAAACCTTCTTGCTCATCCGCAATTTCACATTCTGTCTTACCTCTAATTCTTTCAATAATAACCCTACCGTACACTTTTCCTGGTATACTCAGTAAACTTATTCCTCTATAATTTTTACAATCTCTTTTGTCCCCCCTCCCTTTATATAAAGGGACTATACACGCTCTCCACCAATCCCTAGGTACCTTCCCCTCTTTCATACATTTATTAAACAAAAATACCAACTACTCCAACACTATGTGTCCCCCTGCTTTTAACATTTCTGTCATGATCCCGTCGGTTCCAGCTGCTTTACCCCCTTTCATTCTACGTAATGCCTCACGCACCTCCCCCACACTCACATCCTGCTCTTCTTCACTCCTAAAAGATGATATACCTCCCTGGCCAGTGCATGAAATTACCGCCTCCCTTTCTTCATCGATATTTAAAAGTTCCTCAAAATATTTTCGCCATCTACCCAAAACCTCCATCTCCCCATCTACTAACTCCCCTTCTCGGTTTTTAACTGATAAATCCATTTGTTCCCTAGGCTTTCTTAACTTGTTTAACTCCAAAATTTTTTCTTATTTTCATTAAAATTTCTTGACATTACCTCTCCCACTCTATCATCTGCTCTCCTTTTGCACTCTCTCACCACTCTCTTCACCTTTCTTTTACTCTCCATATACTCTACTCTTCTTGTAACACTTCTGCTTTGTAAATACCTCTCATAAGCTTACTTTTTCTCTTTTATCACACCCTTTACTTCTTCATTCCACCAATCACTCCTCTTTCCTCCTGCACCTACCCTCCTATAACCACAAACTTCTGCCCCACATTCTAATACTCCATTTTTAAAACTATTCCAACCCTCTTCAACCCCCCCACTACTCATACCTGCACCAGCCCACCTTTCTGCCAATAGTTGCTTATATTTCACCTGAACTTCTTCCTCCCTTAGTTTATACACTTTCACCTCCCTCTTACTTGTTGTTGCCATTTTCCTCTTATCCCATCTACCTCTTACTCTAACTGTAGCTACAACTAGATAATGATCCAATGTATCAGTTGCCCCTCTATAAACGTGTACATCCTGGAGCCTACTCATCAACCTTTTATCCACCAATACATAATCTAACAAACTACTTTCATTATGTGCTACATCATACCTTGTATATTTATTTATCCTCTTTTTCATAAAATATGTATTACTTATTACCTATCCTCTTTCTACACATAGCTCAATTAAAGGCTCCCCATTTTCATTTACCCCTGGCACCCCAAATTTACCTACTACTCCCTCCACAATATTTTTTCCCACTTTATTATTAAAATCCCCAACCACAAGTACTCTCACACTTGGTTCAAAACTCCCCGCGCAATTACTCAACATTTCCCAAAATCTCTCTCTCTCCTCTATACTTCTCTCTTCTCCAGGTGCATAAATGCTTACTATAACCCACTTCTCACATCCAATCTTTATTTTACTCCACATAATCCTTGAATTAATACATTTATAGTCCTTCTTTTCCTGCCATAGTTTATCCTTCAGCATTGTTCCCAAGTGTACATGAGCGGCAGCAGCGACTTCCAAGCTCCGTACTTTTCTCCAATTACCAGAGCTACCAATGCTCCTATGATGACCTAGTTACAAGCAAAACTGCACTACCCATCGTAGCACCCAGAATGACCAAAGATTACCAACAGTGAAACCTACAAATCGAAAAAATAGAGATCAAAGGAAGACTGCAAACAAACCGAAAGCAACACCCCGCTGCCAGCCGAACAACGTAACCCTAAGCTTTGTATACTACAACTTCTTCTTAACTACAACAATTCCTGTAGTATTATGAGGCGCAATCTAAGAGGAAACAGCACCAAGGCCAGCAAGAAAACACCGAAAAATCAACTATTCAACAAGTGTAGTCAGGAGGACGCCAGCCCAGCAACCACCCCACTCACCACCACTCAAGGCGACACCACAACAATAACAACAAACATGGCTGCCACCAGTCCATCCTCCCCTCTCTTCCCCGGATTCAACCTACCAAGTAGTCTCTCAGGTATGACCAACGATCCAGATACCCTAAAGTCATGCATCTCCAACTTAGTTATTGAAAATATGAATCTTCGAGAGACACTAACAAAACAAGACACCAGGATGACACAACTCAAAACAAAATCCTCAGTCTTGACAAAAGTTATCAACACCAGGAATGACTAACTGTGACAAGACCATCCAAACAGTCATAGATAGCCATACCCAACAAATAATATCTCTTAATACAAAGGTTGAAGAAGCAGTAAAAGAATGGAAGAACAACTTAGATAACCAGTTCAGTGACTACTTTGCTCTCCAAGAAGATAAAACGGAACAAGATAAACTATCGGACGCAGTAATAGTTAACAGTCCACTTTTTCCCAGTGATATGAACCAAACAAACAGTAAAGAAATTACTCTGCAGATCATAAAGGACCAAACAAGTGTTATTGTACCAGAGTCAGAAATAAAAGAAGCCAGGTTACTAGATCCCATGGTAGAAAAAAGTGTTATGCTTAGATTCCACTCACATGACAGGAAAAAAGACTTAATTATTGCATCTATTAAAGTAAAGAAAGAGGTATACATAAACGAGTGTCTTACCAAAAAACGTCAGAACCTCCTGTATAGAGTCAGAAAACTTAAGCGAGAGAATAATGACACAATACACCAATGCTTCACACGGGATGGGAAAATTCTAGTTAGGAAAACAAATGTAGGTCAGCTGTACACAATCACGAACGAGAATGATCTATCACGATTTCTCAGGGATACTAATCTTACAGAGAACAACTAAACAATGTCCAACCTAAAAGCCTACGTAGTGTAGTGTACGTTTTGCTCCATTATTGTTCAAATTTCATTGTACAATCTCTTAGTAATTAAATAATCAACTACCTCATTTTGTGATTTTACTAGTAAGCATAAGTCACCTTATGTGATTTTCTTATTTACTATTGTTCGCTTAAACATTAGCTGAATTGATACTTTCTCTGTCCATATTACTACCTCATATTTTTTTTAAAATACTATCAATTGATATTACTTACTAAAATTAATAAATATCATTTTTACTAAAATTTCAATTTACTCTTAACATTTTTGACATTTAATAACCATTACTTGTCTAATTACCTTTACCTGTTTTAATACCACATTTACTATCCTAGATTACTCTTAATTACCTTGTACTGCCATATAACCTCAAGTATAACTACCAGTGCAATATTGAATGAAATAAACATTACTTTTTCACTTTTTTGTAATCATTATTACTTACTAAAATTTTATTAAACACCATATTTACTACCAGTCAATTTTACTTTTGTACATTAAACATATATTTTATACTTCCCATAACATTTTTAGCCAAATTTTCAAGTTTTTATATGTCAACCCCAACCTTTATATTATCCCTTGTACCTGTGTACCTGTCTACCCTCTTACTATCATATTATAACCAAGACATTACCATTGTTATTTTTTACTATTATTCTTTTGGTACTTTAATTGTGAATTTTATTTTGTCAATTTAAATCTAGTTATAATCTTGATCTTGTCAACAACCTATACCAGACTCTAGTGCAATTGCAAGTACCATTTCAAATTGTATTTTTATATTATAAGTTTATATTATAATTCCTACCATCTGTCCATTTAACTTTGCTTACCATTACTTAATTTTAGTCCCTTATATATTTTCTCCTTTATTTTAGCTTTATATAACTATCCTAGTTTATATATTCACAATTGTTAAAATAATCAAGGTGCTATTCTTAGGTGCTAAAGTAGAATAAGTTCACAATTTTGCCATTATATTCCAAAGCTCATTTATTTGATTACCACTTTATTGTTCACCACAACCTATATTAGTCCCTTTTATATTATAATTTTATACTATAATTCTAACTTTAAAAATTACCTTTATAGTACTACCTACTACCATATTCCCAAGCTCCACTATTTGATCATCACTTTATTTGTATTAGTCCCTTAGCTCATTATTTTACATTTGTTAAATAATCCAGGTGCTATTTTTTAGCTTAAGACTATTTACTTTGTTTTATACTTAATTCAAACTATAGATTCACTACAAATCTTATGATTACAAGCATTGATCCTGATACCAACCTCTTATTTAATGACTTAAATGAATCAAACAGTTACTGTAATTACTACACTGCAGAACAATCAAAGGCACTTCTCAGTGCCAACAACAACATAACTACAATATCAGATCTTTAAGCAAGCATTACGATGACCTCATAGCATTACTAAATTCCTTACATGCCAATATGTCCATCATTACACTAACTGAAACCTGGCTAAAGCCTGATAGTACAGATGTCTATGCCATTCCTGGTTACACAGCCATACACAACTGTAGGCCAGACCAACAAGGGGGTGGCACAGCCATATACTACTCAGACCAACTACAATGTATCACTAATACTTGCACAAGGGATGAACATGGGGAATATATAATTGCTAAATTCAAATCCAAGTAGTACCTACAAAAACCTCTCACATTGATAAACATCTACAGAGTTCCACAGTCAAACATTAGCCAATTTAGTCAAAATCTAGGAAGTATGATAACTGATGCACGCATGAACAAAGATCACTTACTACTCTCAGGTGACTTCAATATAAATCTCCTGCAAGACCAGGACCCACATGTTACTGAATTCACAAACACAATGAGTAACTGTATGTTACTACCAACAGTAACAAAACCTACAAGAGTTTACAGAGACTAGTGTTTTCCCTACTTGACCACATCTGGACCAACACCATATCCCCTTTAAAATCAGCATAATTACAGATAATACCACAGACCACTATCCTACTTTCCTCATAACAACTCTTGGTAAACTACCCCAAGACACTACTAAAGTCACCTTCAGACTTCACAATGAGGCAGCCATTAATAACTTCACAACAGCAGTAGCAAACATTGATTGGCACACTGAGCTAGAAACCTATACAGATATTGACGAATGTATTAATAATTTTCTAAAAAAAAACCAATACCTCTATAACAAGCACTGCCCTAAAAAAACTAAACAGATGACAGCAAAGAGACTGAACAGTCCCTGGCTAACACCCAGCATTCTCAAATCCATAAATACAAAATACCAATATGAAAAACAGTACAGAATGGGTCACATAACCAGAGACCAAACAAAACGTTACTCGTCAGTCCTAACCAGCCTGATAAGAAGGGCAAAAAAATTGTATTATGAGAACAGATTATCCAACTTACGAGGTGATATAAAAAAGACCTGGAAAACCCTATCAGAAATTCTGGGAACAAAAAAGATATCACGAAATAGTGAAATAAAATTAGCAAAACCAGATGAACCCCAACTCCCACCAACAGAAACAGCAAACAGACTCAATGATTTCTTCTCCACTATAGGACAAAACCTTGCCAATAAAATCCCAAGCTCAGATACCCCACCAAATGACTACCTCACCGGCAACTACCCGAACACACTGTTCCTAGCTCCGACTAACCCATACGAAGTCTCCCTTATTATCAACGCACTAAAAAACAAGCAGGAGATTTAAATACCTTACCACCCTTTATATACAAAAAAGTGTCACAAGTGCTATCACCAATCATTGCAACACTCTTAACAAATCCATTGAATCCTCCACCTTCCCTACATACTCAAAATAGCAAGGGTCACCCGATCCACAAAGGAGGAGACCAAACAGAGTTGAATAACTATAGGCCAATATCCAACTTAACACCCTCTCTCAAAAATCTTTGAAAAATTAATTCATAAACGAATCTACTCCTACCTTATCTCCCAAAACATACTCAACCCCTGCCAATTTGGATTCAGGCCTAATAAAAATACTAATGATGCTATTATACACATGCTAGAACATATATACACTGCAATAGAGAAAAAAGAAGTCCCACTGGGGATCTTCATTGACTTACGTAAAGCTTTTGATACAGTTGACCATGACTTGCTCCACGTAAAATTGTCACACATGGTATAAGAGGGCACTCCCTCAACTACCTCAAGTCATACCTCAGCAACAGAAGCCAATATGTGTACGCAAATGGGGCAAACTCTTCTGCGCAACCAATTACAGTTGGTGTCCCACAGGGAAGTGTCCTTGGCCCTCTTCTCTTTCTCCTATACATAAATGACCTTCCAAATGCTTCGCAATTACTCAAACCCACACTATTTGCAGATGACACTACATACGTCTTCTCTCACCCGAGCCCAGTCACGCTAGCCAATACTGTAAATACCGAATTACAGAAAATATCTACCTGGATGAGGACTAACAAACTTACACTAAACATTGACAAAACCTACTTCATTCAGTTTGGTAACAGAGCTACAGATGTCCCTCTTAACATAATGATAAACGGATCACCTATCACAAAACTAACAGAGGGAAAATTCTTAGGAATCCACCTTGATAATAGACTCAAATTTCATACACATATACAACAAATTTCTAAGAAAATTTCCAAGACTGTAGGCATACTATCGAAGATACGGTACTATGTTCCACAGTCAGCCCTCCTGGCCCTATAATCACTCTCTTATTTACCCCTATCTCACCTATGGAATTTGTGCATGGGGCTCAACAACATTAACCATCTCAGACCACTAATTACTCAACAAAAGGCTGCAGTTAGAATGATAACAAATTCTCACTACAGGCAGCACACTCCACCAATATTCAATACACTAAACCTACTCACCATACAAAACATCCATACTTATTACTGCACTATTACATACATAGAACACTTAACTCTGATATTAACCCTCCCCTCAAACATCTCCTTGCCAACCTCAACAGAACACAGACCATAACACAAGGCACAGATCACTCTTTGATGTTCCTCGTGTCCATCTCACACTATGCAAAAACTCAATGCACATAAAAGGCCCTAAAATCTGGAATTCATTACCTGTAAATATAAAAGAAACACTACCTGTTTTATAAATTCAAGTCTCTTCTCAAAGATCACTTACTCACCCAAAACCAAATAAATACTGAATAACTGAACCTTATAAATTGTATATCTTAAATGTTTCTCACAATTATATCACATAAATGTTAAACCTAAAACCCAAGCTAACTTTATTATTTTTTAAATACACTACCTAACAGAATACTCCATACGACTGAATGTACAACAATGCAAGCAACCATATGACCTGTCTTTGTAATACTCACTTGTGCTTTATAGTAATCTGTTTAAAATTAATGTTTTATCACTGATTTCATCATTGCTTAGTTAATCTTAAGTTAATTTTAAGCCAGCCCGTAATGCTATGCATAGTATAAGTGGCTTTGGCATACTGCTCTTATCTGTATTTTTTTGTACCTCTGTATGTGTGCTCAAATTGGAAATAAATAAATAAATAAATAAATTATTGCTACTCCTCCTTTAATTTTAACTCTATTAGAAACCCCTGACCTAACCCCATTTATTCCTCTCCACTGAAACTCACCCACCCCCTTCAGCTTTGTTTCACTTAAAGCCAGGATATCCAGCTTCTTCTCATTCATAACATCCACAATCATCTCTTTCTTATCATTCGCACAACATCCACGCACATTCAGACTTCCCACTTTGACAATTCTTCTTCTTATTCTTTTTAGTAATTTTTACAGGAAAGGGGGTTACTAGCTTATTGTTCCCGGCATTTTAGTTGACTTTTACAACACGCATGGCTTACGGAGGAAAGATTCTTAATTTCACTTCCCCATGGATCTTTCTTTCTTCCAACACACCGGCCGTATCCCACCGAGGCGGGGTGGCCCAAAAGGAAAAACGAAAGTTTCTCCTTTTACATTTAGTAATATATACAGGAGAAGAGGTTACTAGCCCCTTGCTCCCGGCATTTTAGTCGCCTCTTACAACACGCATGGCTTACGGAGGAAGAATTCTGTTCCACTTCCCCATGGAGATAAGAGGAAATAAACAAGAATAAGAACTAGAAAGAAAATAGAAGAAAACCCAGAGGGGTGTGTATATATGTGCTTGTACATGTATGTGTAGTGGGACCTAAGTGTAAGTAGAAGTAGCAAGACGTACCTGAAAACTTGCATGTTCATGAGACAGAAAAAAGGACACCAGCAATCCTACCATCATGTAAAACAATTACAGGCTTTCATTTTGCACTCACTTGGCAGAACGGTAGTACCTCCCTGGGTGGTTGCTGTCTTCCAACTTACTACCTACAATAAGCAGATAAAACACTAAAACACAAAGACTGACCAGGAAGCAGTGGTGTTTGGCTGTCTTGGTATGTGAAGCTTCACTCGGCTCGGCAGGCCACCATGCGGTCATCACACAATGTCCGTCAGCTGATAGAAGTTAATCTCCGTACATCTGCATAAATATCAAATTTACGTGCTCACTGCTGTCACCATTTGTTGAGAGGGTTCGTGGAGATATGATGGTTGGAGATAAACATGCTTGTTGGGTGGTAACACTTATATTAGCAAAGTGTGAGAGGGAAGCCCAGCCTAGCCTGTTGATGCCTGTAGGTCTATCTGTGAACTGAGGGAGAGGCAGAGCGTCTGACGCTCACATGTGGCATCTCATGACATCACACATGCTAGCCGCTAAGTCTAGCAAAGGGGTCATCTATGTAAAACATATGGATGGTACTAACTATGATACTCAGATAACATATACAGGGGATCAGCAACTATGCTGACATAAATATTATCCAGAGAATTTGGAGTGTGGAAATTAGGAGAAGATGTGGAGTTAATAAGAGTATTAGTCAGAGGGCTGAAGAGGGGTTGCTGAGGCAGTTTGGTCATTTAGAGAGAATGGATCAAAGTAGAATAACTTAGAGAGCCGTCTCCCACTGAGGCAGGGTGACCCAAAAAGAAAGAAAATCCCCAAAAAGAAAATACTTTCACCATCATTCAACACTTTCACTTCACTCACACATAATCACTGTCTTTGCAGAGGTGCCCAGATACAACAGTTTAGAAGCATATATAAAGATATACATGTATAACATGCCCCTCCAAACTGCCAATGTCCCAAACCCCTCCTTTAAAGTGCAGGCATTGTACTTCCCATTTCCAGGACTCAAGTCCGGCTATATAAAATAACCGGTTTCCCTGAGTCCCTTCACTAAATATTACCCTGCTCTCACTCCAACAGCTCGTCAGGTCCCAAATACCATTCGTCCCCACTCACTCCTATCTAACACGCTCACGCACACTTGCTGGAAGTCCAAGCCCCCTCGCCCACAAAACCTCTTTTATCCCCTCCCTCCAACTTTTTTGAGGATGACCCCTACCCCGCCTTCTTTCCCCTACAGATTTATATGCTCTCCGTGTCATTCTACTTTGACCCATTCTCTCTAAATGACCAAATCAACTCAACCCCTCTTCAGCCCTCTGACTAACACTTTTATTAACTCCACACCTTCTAATTTCCACACTCCGAATTTTCTGCATAATATTTACACCACACATTGCCCTTAGTCAGGACATCTCCACTGCCTCCAACTGTCTCCTCGCTGCAGCATTTACAACCCAAGCTTCACACCCATATAAGAGTGTTGGTACTACTATACTTTCATACATTCCCTTCTTTGCCTCCATAGATAACATTTTTTGTCTCCACATATACCTCAATGGACCACTCGCCTTTTTTCCTTCATCAATTCTATGATTAACCTCATCCTTCATAAATCCATCCACTGACACATCAACTCCCAAATATCTGAAAACATTCACTTCTTCCATACTCCTCTCCAATTTGATATCCAATTTTTCTTTATGTAAATCATTTGATACCCTCATCACCTTACTCTTTTCTATGTTCACTTTCAACTTTCTACCTTTACACACACTCCCAAATTCGTCCATTAACCTTTTGCAATTTTTCTTTAGAATCTCCCATAAGCACAGTATCATCAGCAAAAAGTAGCTGTGTCACATGTTTGTATATTTATATACAAACATGTATCATGCTCAAAAAAAATTATTATTGTTATTATTATTATTATATCCACACAACACTGCCTTAATGACACTAAACAGGGCTACCTGCACAACACTGCTTTCCCATCACTTCACAACACTTCCTTCACAAGATTAGTTACACAACACAACCTACTTAGCACTTATCTAACCAACACTGCTTACACAACACTACCTACAAAATGCTACCTGCCCAGCACATCATATACTATACAACACTGCCTACTTAACACCACACTCACAACACTGCCTTCACAACCTTCTTGCACAACACAAATACTACCTTCATCAAAAACTACTTGAAAACTATGTTCACAATGACTACCTACACGTCACTATTTCCAACAATACTATTCAACATATGTAACAAGACTTTACCTTCACAATTTGTCTGCATAACCTACACACCTAACACTTTCACAACCTTTTTACATAACATTACCTTCTCAAGTACCTATACAACTACTTAAATGACACCTATGCAACACTATTTTCACATACACTATGCAAATGTTTCCTTTCAAATTTTCTCTGAACACTTCTTGTAAATCCTTCAGATCACTACTTCACATACAACCTTCTCAAGCATACCATTACGACACTACATTCACACACAACTACTATTCTACGCAGAATCCTACCTACCACATACCTTACGTAACACTACCTTCACATCACTACCTTCACGTCACTACCTTCACTTCACTACCTTCACGCCACTACCTTCACGCCACTACCTTCACGCCACTACCTTCACGCCACTACCTTCACGCCACTACCTTCACGTCACTACCTTCACGTCACTACCTTCACGTCACTACCTTCACGTCACTACCTTCACGTCACTAACTCTACAACACAATTATTCAAGGGACAGGATTTTTATATTGAGCACACTCACTGCACAGACCCATTCTTGCAAGTCTAGGTCAAAATTCACCTCTCACAGTATATTTGAAGGCACTGCGCTTGAAGTGTAGATCTACATTATTGACACTTGCTTCAGTAAAGTAAATCTTTGTAAGAGACAGTGGAAAGGGTTACTGTTAGTAGAAGCAGTGGGGTTAAATACTGTCAGTAGAGGCATATTTTTTCTTTTTTAACATAACTATTGTAATACCAAATAGCACTTATGTGATTGGTGTCTTCTCAAAATATTATAAGAAACTTAATGTATATCTTGTTTCTCTACAGACCACGGCTAGGTGTTGTTCTTCACCGAGTGGTAGGGGTAGGGCTCTTGTACTTTGTTTTAGCAAGCATAGAGGGATGTACTCGGGCTCTGCAAGTCAGAATTGATCCTCAGAGGCAGGTAAGTATTGAAAGTACAGAGGAGTATGCATGTGATGCATGTTGTAGTACTGTAGTACTTTAAGTTGGTTTTTCTCTCATGTTTCTTTATTGATTACTTACGATGAAAAGGCAAAAGGAATAAATATTTATTATCTGTGTATTTTGTTAGTGTAAGTGGGATAAAGATAGAAATGTTAAAAGGAGGTGGGGATATAGTTTTGGAGTGGTTAGTGCTCTTATTTAACTCTTCGACTGTCGCAAGCCCAATTCTGAAACTGTCTTCCTATGTCAAAAAACATTCGAAAAAAAATATTATTTTTTCTTACCAAAATGTTAGGATTAATTTGCTGAGTGTTTTAAGCCTTAAAAAAAAAAAGTTTTGCGATCAGTACTTACCGAGATATAGATGCGTAAAGTTGGCAGAAAATGAGTCGTGTATAGCAACAGCAGCGAATGCCGCTCACCCGATAAACTTTTTTTTACTCCCATTTGAAGGTTTCCTGTTTTTTCCATTATTCTGTTTTTTCAAGTAACTTATGAGGCCTGTGAGACCAAAGTAAGGTGCAATGCACATATATACACTCTTTGTATGCAACACAATAAGTGCACAAACATTCTCATCAATACGTATATTGTTTACAAAACTTGTTTACACAAACAAACAATGCAAAAAATTATTACTGTTGTTCTATAATATATATACAAATGTATAGTCACTGGACAATTTCCTAGAACTGCTGCAGCTTGGGCAATTCTTTGAAACATGGGTATATGCACAGTGGTATTTTACACTCCTCACACATAAAACGAGTATCTCTTCGTTTTTGTGGGCATTTTGTGGCATGTGCACAGACAACAGAAGAGAGGATATATGTTGATAATTTCATGGGCTCTGGCTCATTGCAGGTGTTGTTCCTTGGTACTTGAATATTATTTGTCTGATGACTTACAAACCAAATTCACCATACGTATTTGGGTTTGTTGTTGGTCTTCAAGATTTTATTATTTTTTTTATTATTAACACACTGGCTGATTCCCACCAAGGCAGGGTGGTCAGAAAAAGAAAAACTTTCGCCATCTATCACTCCATCACTGTCTTGCCAGAAGGGTGCTTTACACTACAGTTTTTGAACTGCAACATTAACACCCCTCCTTCGGAGTGCAGGCACTGTAATTCCCATCTCCAGGATGCAAGTCCGGCCTGCCGGTTTCCCTGAATCCCTTCATAAATGTTACTTTGCTCACACTCCAACAGCACGTCAAGTATTAACCCTTAAACGGTCCAAATGTATATATACGTTCACTCGCGTAGCGCCCCAAATTTTTTGAGGAAAAAAAAATCTTTTCTTTTAAAAGGAAAAAAGAGCATATGGTACCCAGGCATCCCCAATTATTTTAATATGGCGCACAGTGAGTGCGCGCACCCATTCTCTCATGTCTAGGTGACTCAGGCTTATTGTGGCAATGTTAAATGAATGACAAAGAAAACGTATATATATATGTTTGGGGCGCTACGCGCATGATCGTATATATACGTTTGGACCGTTTAAGGGTTAAAAACCATTTGTCTCCATTCACTCCTATCAAACACGCTCACACATGCCTGCTGGAAGTCCAAGCCCCTCACACAAAATCTCCTTTACCCCCTCCCTCCAACCTTTCCTAGGCCGACCCCTACCCCGCCGTCCTTCCACTACAGGCTGATACACTCATGAAGTCATTCTGTTTCGCTCCAACTTATACATATTATAAGCATTCAGCATGGAAATATCAACAAGATGGAAAAAGTTTTATGTACCACTTATAACTCCCAATGGAAATAAATAAAGGACCCCAATGGAAATAAGTCACTCTGTCTGACTTTTTTGGGTTATCCTAGGTTCTCTACACATATGCTGCTATGTATGATAATTCTATGTAACTGTATTTGTGTATACCTGAATAAACTTACTTATACTTACTTACTTCTACTTATTAACTCGTGTGAACACAATCAGCAAACCCAATCTGCTTGTCACATTTGTCCACTAAACGCATATTGAGGGTGTAGTCCATCACAGCTGCAGGTTTTAGAATGGGTTCATTGGTGTCTCTATTCTGCCTGCCACTGTCTGCCATTTCATGTCGGTGGACTGATGTCAATGTGACATCACATTTGTCATGCCACCGAAATGCCATGATGTCATTGGCAGCAAACGCCTGCACCTCACTTCTGTGAGTGCCTGCGTCAAGCCTAGGCATATGCTTATGATTTCCACGCACTGTGCCACACACATCTGTCATGTTCACTCACAAGAAATCACTGAGTAAGGGGTTTGTGTACCAGTTGTCAGTATATAATACAGTGGACCCCCGGTTAACGATATTTTTTCACTCCAGAAGTATGTTCAGGTGCCAGTACTGACCGAATTTGTTCCCATAAGGAATATTGTGAAGTAGATTAGTCCATTTCAGACCCCCAAACATACACGTACAAACGCACTTACATAAATACACTTACATAATTGGTCGCTTTCGGAGGTGATCGTTATGCGGGGGTCCACTGTATATGCTCCTTACCAAGATATGGTTCCATCATTGTTCTAACCACATCACCAGAGATAACCAATAACTTCCTGGTATCTCTCAATGTATTACTGCCAGTGTACACAGCTATATCCAAAACCAGACCACTTTTGCAATCACACAGTACAAATAACTTACAGCAGTTTCCTCTTGCTTAGTATATACTACTTGAATGACAGTGCCTTCGAACAAAATCAGAGATTCATCAATAAAAAGCTTCCTGAAGGGCCAAAAATACATACAGCACTTTTGTTTCGGATACATAAACACATTCCTGATCTTATATAATCTGTCGTTTCTGGCAGACCTTGTTTTGTGTGAGTAGTGTAGCATATGTAACCGTAGCAGAAATCAATTCACTGGTGTAATACAGTGGACCCTCGGCTAACGAAGGCATTGTCTAACGATAAATTTGCCCAACGAAGCTTTTGAGCTTAAAAATTTTGGCCCGGCCAACGATGAAGAACTTGACCAATGCGAGTCGTCCTGTACGTGTACACATGTGGCCTGAGTGCGCCTTAGCTGCCCCTTGTGTGCCTGTGTTTACAAGCCAGCCAGTGCAGTTGCATCCATGCATACATTCAGTACATTTTATATTATCCCAGTGTTTTTAGTGCTTGTAACTGCAAAATAAGTCACCATGGACCCCAAGAAAGCTTCTAGTGCCAGCCCTGTGGTAAAAAGAGTGAGAATTAGTATAGAATTGAAAAAAGAGATACAGTGGACCCCCAGTTTACGATATTATTTCATTCCAGAAGTATGTTCAGGTGCCATTACTGAACGAATTTGTTCCCATTTCAGACCCCCAAACATACACGTACAAACGCACTTGCATAATTGGTCGCATTGGGAGCTGATCGTAAAGCGGGGGTCCACTGTAATTGCAAAGTACGAAAGTGGAATTCGTGTCTCGGAGCTGGCCAGGTTGTATAACAAACCCCAATCAACCATTGCTACTATCTTGGCCAACAAAAAGGTAATCAAGGAAGCTGTTGTTGCAAAAGGTGCAAATATGTTTTCGAAACGGAGATCGCAAATACTCGAAGATGTTGAGAGACTGTTATTGGTGTGGATAAACGAAAAACAGATATCAGGAGATAGCATCCTTCAAGCGATCTTACGTGAAAAGGCTAGGAACTTGCATGCCGATTTAATTAAAAAATGCCTGCAACTAGTGGTGATGCGAGTGAATTTAAGGCCAGCAAAGGTTGGTTTGAGAGATTTAAGAATTGTAGTGGCATACATAGTGTGATAAGGCATGGTGAGGCTGCCAGTTCGGACCAAAAAGCAGCTGAAAAATATGTGCAGGAATTCAAGGAGTACATAGAGGCTGAAGGAGTGAAACCTGAACAAGTGCTTAATTGTGACGAAACAGGCCTGTTTTGGAAGAAAATGTCAAACAGGGCCTACATTACACAGGAGGAAAAAGCACTCCTAGGACACAAGCCTTTGAAAGACAGGCTAACCTTACTGCTGTGTAGTAATGCTAGTGGGAATTGCAGAGTGAAGCCTCTACTCGTGTATCACTCTGAAACTCCCAGAGTGTTCAGGAAAAACAATGTCCTCAAGGCTAATTTGTGTGTGATGTGGAGGGCAGACAGTAAGGCATAGGTCACTAGGGGCTTTTTCTATGACTGGTTTCACCATGTGTTTGGCCCCACAGAAAAATTACCTCCTGGAAAATAAATTGAACCTTAAGTGCCTTTTGGTATTAGACAATGCTCCTGGTCATCCTTCAGACTTGACAGAGCGAATTTCTGGGGACAAGAGCTTCATCAAAGACAAGTTTTTGCCTCTTAATACCACTCCTCTCCTGCAGCCCATGGACCAGCAGGTCATTTCAAACTTCAAAATACTCTACACAAAAGCTAGGTTTCAAAAGTGCTTTGAAGTGACCTCTGACATTCGATTGACCCAAAGAGAGTTTTGGAAAGATCACTTTAGTATCCTCAGTTGCATAAACCTTATAGGTAAGGCTTGGGAGAGAGTGACTAAGAGGACCTTGAACTCTGTTTGGAGGAAATTGTGACCAGAATGTGTAGAAGAGAGGGATTTTGAAGGGTTTGGGGCTAACCCTGAGTAGCCTATGCAAGTTGTGGAATCTGTTGTGGCATTGGGGAAGTCCTTGGGGTTGGAGGTTAGTGGGAAGGATGTGGAAGAGTTGGTAGAGGATGACAAAGAACTAACCACTGATGAGCTGCAAGAGCATCTGCAACAGCAAGAGGCCAGACCTGAGGAAATTACTTCATAAGAGGGGAGAGAGAAATTGAGGAAGTTGCCTTCTTCAAAGATAAGGAAATGTGTGCAAAGTGGGTTGAACTGCAAATCTTTATGGATGAAAAATCACCCTGACACGGCTACTGCAAGCCGTGCTGGTGACTATTACAATGACAATGTTTTGGCCCATTTTAGGCAATTCTTAAAGGAATGCGAGGTACAGAGCTCTGTGGACAGATTTGTTGTGCGACAGAGGTCCAGTGACATTCAGGCGGGGCCTAGTGGCATTAAAAAACAAAGGGAAGTAATCCCGGAAAAGGACGTGCTACCTCGAGTTCTTATGGAAGGGGATCTCCCTTCCAAACAATAACAGCATCCATCGTCTCCCCTCCTCCCATCCCATCACTCATCACCAGATCTTCAATAAAGGTGTCATTTATTCATTACACAATAATATAGTATATTATGCATGTCTCCTTTTTGTGTGTAGGAAAATGTATATGGCATGTGGTAAAATTTTAATTTTTTCATACTTTGGGGTGTCAGGAATGGATTAATTTGGTTTCCATTATTTCTTATGGGGAAAATTAATTCAGCTAACAATAATTTTGTCTAACGATGAGCTCTCTGGAACGGATTAATATCGTTAGCTGAGGGCCCACTGTATCACTAAAACCTGGGATTGAAATCAAGCAGTCTATTGACCAGTATGTGGTGACATTGTGCTTATACACATATGGCATAAGCATTATTGTGGCAAAGAACAGGTACATCTCTGCCACAGTTGTGTCCTTCCACTGGTGTAGCTGTGACCTTGGTGAAAGAATTGTGTTTGCCATGATGTACTCGTGGTATGTGTTGGTTTCCTTAACAGTAATTTCCATCAGGGGTTCATCGAAGAATAACTGAAAGCATTCCAGTTCAATGGCATTGTTCCCAAGTGTACATGATGGCCGTATTCCACTTTGTGTTTCATCAAAATCGTTGGGATTGGGAACAAAATTGGCACCTTCCTGCCAATCCCAGATGCGGTCTGCTAGTGGGTACTGGATATTGACAGGTGGTTGTGGAGGTTGTGGTTGTGCAGGTTGTGGGGGTGGTTGAGGCTGGTTGTAGCTGTGCTGAGTTAGCACCGTGGGTAGCGTGGCCTGGTGCTGGTGCCACATGATTCATGCCACTGCCAACACCACCACCACCTTCTGTCCCATGCACATTATGCATCCTCATTGTAACAATATCATCTTCACTATCAGTTCATGGTGTAGGGCCACTGGATGTACTCCGAGATTTACTCCTTTTCCTTGGAATGGCATATGACACACTATCAGAATGCATGCTGCGTCGTACTGCTGCTGCTTCACTGGAGAATATTCCCCCTCATTGTCACAGCTCAAACTGCTTTCAATAGCTTGGAAATCGCTATCACTTTCACTGCTCGCATCTGAGTCCTGTACATGGGGAAATAGCTTCCTCTTTCGTCCTGGTACAGGTGAACATGAATGAGACAGCCCTGCACCAGAGGTGGAAGATTGTGGGTCATCTGGGTTTTCATCACTAATTACGTTATCCTGGGCACTGCTTTCAATCACACCCTCCTGAAAACATGAAATTCACTTTCACTGTCACTTCCATCGGTGTTAGAACTATCACTTGGGAACAGAAGACCTCCAGTTCAGTGAGGAGTGAGGTACCTCTTACCACGAGGCATCATAAGCAAGGATTACTAAAATGGCGTTCCCACAATGCACCACTGAGTCCCTGATCTTTTTCATACTGTGCACACGCAAAAGAAAAAACAAAAGTTTCTCCTTTTAAATTTAGTAATATATACAGGAGAAAGGGTTACTAGCCCCCTTGCTCCCGGCATTTTAGTTGCCTCTTACGACACGCATGGCTTACAGAGGAAGAATTCTGTTCCACTTCCCCATGGAGATAAGAGGAAATAAACAAGAACAAGAATTAGAAAGAAAATAGAAGAAAACCCAGAGGGGTATGTATATATATGCTTGTACACATATGTGTAGTGTGACCTAAGTGTAAGTAGAAGTAGCAAGACGTACCTGTAATCTTGCATATTTATGAGACAAAAGACACCAGCAATCCTACCATCATGTAAAACAATTACAGGCTTTTGTTTTAAACACTCACTTGAAGACGGTTTATTCCCTCCCTGGGCGGTTGCTGTCTACCAACCTACTACCTATATGTTATGGGGCTATAGGACCCAACATGTATTTATGTATCTGTAACAGTTACTCTGGAATACCTAATTATATTGAATTGATGGGGACTCGCCTCTAAATGTCATAAGGGCAGATCACTCTTATGGCTGTACGGCAGCTGAGTCAAGCCTGTTTTTCTCAATATAATAGGTTATACTATAGACACACACACACACAATTTAAGTGGTTTATAAAGTGGTATTTCTTTTTGTAAAAGTAAAATTAAGGTGTGGTAGAATTGTGGTAACTGGAGAATTGTGCTTGTTTTTTGGTGGGTGTGGGAGGAGCTTAGCTAGGCCCCTCCCTCTCTCACTTTTTTGTTGACTTCAAACTGGGAGGACCTCTGGGTCCTTCTTCTATTTTTCTGGGGCATTATGTGTGCTCCAGGGGTGAGCTTTTATAACTTAAGTTGTGGCCATCATACCCAGGGTGACTAAAGTGTGTCAAAACACTGGTTAGCCCAGAGTTATGTCAAGAAGAGAGAAGGGCATTGTTGAAATGCACCATGTGGACTGTCCTAGGAGAGCAGCTAAGGGGTATGCAGGCTTATGTTTTGAGTATGTGAGTGCTGTAATTGTATATTCTGTACATACCTATTTAGAATACAGTTATATTTTTATAGTAGTAGTTTAAATAACCTTGAAGAGGGCTGGTGAAAGGGGTCAGACACACTGAGATGATCAGTCCCTGATGTAAGTAGTATTACCCTAAGACATAAGGCCTTTATGTAAAATACCCCACCCTGAAATTAGTGAGAACCTTACTGTCAAAGTAAAGGGAAACAACATAACAACGTAACCAAAAATTCATTTTAATATTTTTTATTATTTTTTTTTTTTTTATCCCCCGCCCATTTCCCCCCAAGGGGGGTGGCCCGAAAAAAAAAAAACTTTCACCATCATTTACTCCATCCTGTCTTTCAGAAGGGTGCTTTTCCTACAGTTTTTTTAAAATGCAACTTAACAAACCCCCCCTTAGAGTGCAGGGACTGTATTCCCTCTCCAGGACCAAAATCCCCCCGGGCCCGCCGGTTTCCCCGAATCCCTTCATAAA
>NC_069405.1:18899402-19002435 GCF_026875155.1 Cherax quadricarinatus | reverse complement strand
GAGGGAGGGGCCTGCTAAGCTCCTCCACACCCACCAAAAACAAGCACAATTCTCCAGTTACCACAATTCTACCACACCTTAATTTTACTTTTACAAAAAGAAATACCACTTTATAAACCACTTAAATTGTGTGTGTGTGTGTCTATAGTATAACCTATTATATTGAGAAAAACAGGCTTGACTCAGCTGCCGTACAGCCATAAGAGTGATCTGCCCTTATGACATTTAGAGGCGAGTCCCCATCAATTCAATATAATTAGGTATTCCAGAGTAACTGTTACAGATACATAAATACATGTTGGGTCCTATAGCCCCATAACATATAGGTAGTAGGTTGGTAGACAGCAACCGCCCAGGGAGGTACTACCGTCCTTCCAAGTGAGTGTAAAACAAAAGCCTGTAATTGTTTTACATGATGGTAGGATTGCTGGTGTCTTTTGTCTCATAAATATGCAAGATTACAGGTACGTCTTGCTACTTCTACTTACACTTAGGTCACACTACACATATGTGTACAAGCATATATATACATACCCCTCTGGGTTTTCTTCTATTTTCTTTCTAATTCTTGTTCTTGTTTATTTCCTCTTATCTCCATGGGGAAGTGGAACAGAATTCTTCCTCTGTAAGCCATGCGTGTCGTAAGAGGCAACTAAAATGCCGGGAGCAAGGGGGCTAGTAACCCTTTCTCCTGTATATATTACAAATTTAAAAGGAGAAAACTTTTGTTTTTTCTTTTGCGTGTGCACAGTATGAAAAAGATCAGGGACTCAGTGGTGCATTGTGGGAACGCCATTTTAGTAATCCTTGCTTATGATGCCTCGTGGTAAGAGGTACCTCACTCCTCACTGAACTGGAGGTCTTCTGTTCCCAAGTGATAGTTCTAACACCGATGGAAGTGACAGTGAAAGTGAATTTCATGTTTTCAGGAGGGTGTGATTGAAAGCAGTGCCCAGGATAACGTAATTAGTGATGAAAACCCAGATGACCCACAATCTTCCACCTCTGGTGCAGGGCTGTCTCATTCATGTTCACCTGTACCAGGACGAAAGAGGAAGCTATTTCCCCATGTACAGGACTCAGATGCGAGCAGTGAAAGTGATAGCGATTTCCAAGCTATTGAAAGCAGTTTGAGCTGTGACAATGAGGGGGAATATTCTCCAGTGAAGCAGCAGCAGTACGACGCAGCATGCATTCTGATAGTGTGTCATATGCCATTCCAAGGAAAAGGAGTAAATCTCGGAGTACATCCAGTGGCCCTACACCATGAAACTGATAGTGAAGATGATATTGTTACAATGAGGATGCATAATGTGCATGGGACAGAAGGTGGTGGTGGTGTTGGCAGTGGCATGAATCATGTGGCACGCACACCAGGCCCTGCTACCCACGGTGCTAACTCAGCACAGCTACAACCAGCCTCAACCACCCCCACAACCTGCACAACCACAACCTCCACAACCACCTGTCAATATCCAGTACCCACTAGCAGACCGCATCTGGGATTGGCAGGAAGGTGCCAATTTTGTTCCCAATCCCAACGATTTTGATGAAACACAAAGTGGAATACGGCCATCATGTACACTTGGGAACAATGCCATTGAACTGGAATGCTTTCAGTTATTCTTCGATGAAACCCCTGATGGAAATTACTGTTAAGGAAACCAACACATACCACGAGTACATCATGGCAAACACAATTCTTTCACCAAGGTCCACAGCTACACCAGTGGAAGGACACAACTGTGGCAGAGATGTACCTGTTCTTTGCCACAATAATGCTTATGCCATATGTGTATAAGCACAATGTCACCACATACTGGTCAATAGACTGCTTGATTTCAATCCCAGGTTTTAGTGATACAGTGGGCCCTCAGCTAACGATATTAATCCGTTCCAGAGAGCTCATCGTTAGACAAAATTATTGTTAGCTGAATTAATTTTCCCATAAGAAATAATGGAAACCAAATTAATCCATTCCTGACACCCAAGTATGAAAAAATTAAAATTTTACCACATGCCATATACATTTTCCTACACACAAAAAGGAGACATGCATAATATACTATATTATTGTGTAATGAATAAATGACACCTTTATTGAAGATCTGGTGATGAGTGATGGGATGGGAGGAGGGGAGACGATGGATGTGTTATTGTTTGGAAGGGAGATCCCTTCCATAAGAACTCGAGGTTAGCACGTCCTTTTCCGGGATTACTTCCCTTTGTTTTTTATGCACTAGGCACCGCCTGAATGTCACTGGACCTCTGTCGCACAACAAATCTGTCCACAGAGCTCTGTGCCTAGCATTCCTTTAAGAATTGCCTAAAATGGGCCACAACATTGTCATTGTAATAGTCACCAGCACGGCTTGCAGTAGCCGTGTCAGGGTGATTTTTCATCCATAAAGATTTGCAGTTCAACCCACTTTGCACACATTTCCTTATCTTTGAAGAAGGCAACTTCCTCAATTTCTCTCTCCCCTCTTATGAAGCAATTTCCTCAGGTCTGGCCTCTTGCTGTTGCAGATGCTCTTGCAGCTCTCAGTGGTTAGTTCTTTGTCATCTCTACCAACTCTTCCACATCCTTCCCACTAACCTCCAACCCCAAGGACTTCCCCAATGCCACAACAGATTCCACAACTTGCATAGGCTACTCAGGGTTAGCCCCAAACCCTTCAAAATCCCTCTCTTCTACACATTCTGGTCACAATTTCCTCCAAACAGAGTTCAAGGTCCTCTTAGTCACTCTCTCCCATAGCCTTACCTATAAGGTTTATGCAACTGAGGATACTAAAGTGATCTTTCCAAAACTCTCTTTGGGTCAATCGAATGTCAGAGGTCACTTCAAAGCACTTTTGAAACCTAGCTTTGTGTAGAGTATTTTGAAGTTTGAAATGACCTGCTGGTCCATGGGCTGCAGGAGAGGAGTGGTATTAAGAGGCAAAAACTTGTCTTTGATGAAGCTCTTGTCCCCAGAAATTCACTCTGCCAAGTCTGAAGGATGACCAGGAGCATTGTCTAATACCAAAAGGCACTTAAGGTTCAATTTTTTTCCAGGAGGTAATTTTTCTGTGGGGCCAAACACATGGTGAAACCAGTCATAGAAAAAGCCCCTAGTGACCTATGCCTTACTGTCTGCCCTCCACATCACACACAAATTAGCCTTGAGGACATTGTTTTTCCTGAACACTCTGGGAGTTTCAGAGTGATACACGAGTAGAGGTTCACTCTGCAATTCCCACTAGCATTACTACACAGCAGTAAGGTTAGCCTGTCTTTCAAAGGCTTGTGTCCTAGGAGTGCTTTTTCCTCCTGTGTAATGTAGGCCCTGTTTGACATTTTCTTCCAAAACAGGCCTGTTTCGTCACAATTAAGCACTTGTTCAGGTTTCACTCCTTCAGCCTCTATGTACTCCTTGAATTCCTGCACATATTTTTCAGCTGCTTTTTGGTCCGAACTGGCAGCCTCACCATGCCTTATCACACTATGTATGCCACTACAATTCTTAAATCTCTCAAACCAACCTTTGTGGCCTTAAATTCACTCGCATCACCACTAGTTGCAGGCATTTTTTAATTAAATCGGCATGCAAGTTCCTAGCCTTTTCACGTAAGATCGCTTGAAGGATGCTATCTCCTGATATCTGTTTTTCGTTTATCCACACCAATAACAGTCTCTCAACATCTTCGAGTATTTGCGATCTCGTTTCGAAAACATATTTGCACCTTTTGCAACAACAGCTTCCTTGATTACCTTTTTGTTGGCCAAGATAGTAGCAATGGTTGATTGGGGTTTGTTATACAACCTGGCCAGCTCCGAGACACGAATTCCACTTTCGTACTTTGCAATTACAGTGGACCCCCCGCTTTACGATCAGCTCCCAATGCGACCAATTATGCAAGTGCGTTGTACGTGTATGTTTGGGGGTCTGAAATGGGAACAAATTCGTTCAGTAATGGCACCTGAACATACTTCTGGAATGAAATAATATCGTAAACCTGGGGTCCACTGTATCTCTTTTTTAATTCTATACTAATTCTCACTCTTTTTACCACAGGGCTGGCACTAGAAGCTTTCTGGGTCCATGGTGACTTATTTTGCAGTTACAAGCACTAAAAACACTGGGATAATATAAAATGTACTGAATGTATGCATGGATGCAACTGCACTGGCTGGCTTGTAAACACAGGCACACAAGGGGCAGCTAAGGCGCACTCAGGCCACATGTGTACACGTACAGGACGACTCGCATTGGTCAAGTTCTTCATCGTTGGCCGGGCAAAATTTTTAAGCTCAAAAGCTTCGTTGGGCAAATTTATCGTTAGAACAATGCCTTCGTTAGCCGAGGGTCCACTGTATTACACCGTGAATTGATTTCTGCTACGGTTACATATGTACACTACTCACACAAAACAAGGTCTGCCAGAAACGACAGATTATATAAGATCAGGAATGTGTTTATGTATCCGAAACAAAAGTGCTGTATGTATTTTTGCCCTTCAGGAAGCTTTTTATTGAATGAATCTTCTGATTTTGTTCGAAGGCACTGTCATTCAAGTAGTATATACTAAGCAAGAGGAAACTGCTGTAAGTTATTTGTACTGTGTGATTGCAAAAGTGGTCTGGTTTGGATATAGTGTGTACACTGGCAGTAATACATTGAGAGATACAGGAAGTTATTGGTTATCTCTGGTGATGTGGTTAGAACAATGATGGAACCATATCTTGGTAAGGAGCATATACAGTGGACCCCGCATAACGATCACCTCCGAAATGCGACCAATTATGTAAGTGTATTTATGTAAGTGCGTTTGTACGTGTATGTTTGGGGGTCTGAAATGGACTAATCTACTTCACAATATTCCTTATGGGAACAAATTCGGTCAGTACTGGCACCTGAACATACTTTCTGGAGTGAAAAATATCGTTAACGGGGTCCACTGTATTATATACTGACAAACTGGTACACAAACCCTTACTCAGATAAATTATAGAGGAATAAGTTTACTGAGTATACCAGGAAAGAGTACGGTTAGGGGTATTATTGAAAGAATTAGAGGTAAGACAGAATGTGAAATTGCGGGGATTGAGAAGAAGGTTTCAGAGTGGGTAGGGGCATGTGTAGATCATAGTGTTTAAATTGAAGCATATATGGAGCAGTATTTAGATAAAGGTAGGGAAGTTTTATTGCATTTATGGATTTAGGACAAGGCATATTATAGAGGGGATAGTGGGGAAGCAATGTGGCAGATGTTGCAAGTGTATGGATAGGTGGTAAGTTACTAATGCGTAAAGAGTTTTTATGAGGATAGTGAGGCTCAGGTTTAGGTGTGCAGAAGTAGAGAGGGAGACCTACTTCCCGGCTTAAAAGTAGGTCTTAGACAGTATGTGAAATGTCACCAAGGTTGTTTTATTATTATGATGGGGTGTAAAAAAGAAGTAAATGCTAGGGTGTTCGGGGATAGGGGTTGTGGATTTAAATTATGGGGAATTAAATACAAAATGGGAAGTGACACAGTTATTTTTTGCTGATGATTTACTGTGCTTTGAGATGATTACTAAAGAGAAATCTGATAGGTTAGTGGACGAATTTGGTTATGTGTTTAAGGTAGGAAAGATGAAAGTGAACATAGAAAGAAAAGAGTAGGTGAGAGGAGTATCAAATGATTTACATAAAGAAAAATTGGATATCTAATGGGGAGGAGTAGTATGAAAGAAGTGAATGTTTCAGATATTTGGGAGTTGAAGTGTCAGGGATGGATTTATGAGCGATGAAGTTTATCATAGAATTGATGAAGGAAAAAGGTGAGTGGTGCATTGAGGTCATATGTTGGAGGGCAAAAAGGTTATCTATGGAGGCAAAGAAGGGGAATGTATGAAGTATTAGAGTACACCAACACTCTTTTATGGGTGTATGAAGCTTGGAGTTTTGTAAATGCTGCTGCAGCGAGGGGAGGCGGTTGGTGGCAGTGGAGATGTCTGTATAAGGGCATTGTGTTGTGTAAATATTATGCAGAAAATTCAGAGGGGAGTGGGTGGAATCAGGAGAAGGTGTGGAGGTTAATAAAAGTATTAGTCGAGGGCATAAAGTGGGTTTGGTGAGGTGGTTTGGTCAATCTAGAGAGGATGGGATTCAAAGTAGAATGACATGGTAGAGGTTATAAATTGTTAGGGGAAGGAAAAGGCGGGGGTGGTTAGGGGTCGTCCTTGAAAAGGTTTGGAGGGAGGGGGTAAAGGAACGTGTTGTTGGGCGAGGGGTTTGGACTTCCAGGCAGCGTGCAGTGAGGTGTTAGATAGGAGTGGAATGGAGGCAAATGGTATTTGGGACCTGTACGATCTGTTGGAGTGTGGGAGGTTAATATTTTGTGTAGGGATTCAGGGAAACGGTTATTTTTTATAACAGGATTGAGGTCTGGGGGTAAATGGGTAGTACATTGCCTCCACTCTAAAGGAGGGGTTTGGGATATTGGCAGTTTGGGAAGAGATATATTGTGTATTTTTATTCGTATATTCTTCTAAACTGTTGTATTCTGGGCAACCTGCTGCATAAACAGTGATTATGTGTGAGTGAGGTGAAAGTTGTTTGAATGATGATGAAAGTAATTTTCTTTTTGGGGATTTTTTTCTCATTGGGTCACATGACCATTTGTGGGAGTCGGCCGACTTGGTGTGAGAAAAAAAAAAAAACATTGCATTACTTCACGACGTTGACCTGGGTTTGCAATTAAACCCTTTCCAGGGGGTCAACAGGACCTATCAGAGACTTATTATCAGGGTCGGGCCAAATTAAAAAAACAAAAAATTTTTTCTTATGAAAAGACAGAGAATCTTTTCCAGATCATAATGACCCAAAAGTATAAAATTTGATGGGGACAACTTACGGCGAATTTTGCATCTCGCGAAAATTAGCGGTCTCGACGATGTCTACGCATTGGCGAATTTTGCCACTTGTAGTCCTATTTTTCGGCCAATTCCCAGTGTACTGTCGACAAAAAAATCATAAATATTTCGCTAGTACTCCATTTTTTCTATCAAATGCGTACAAGAAAACACCCATTTACCAATTTCAATATCCAATACAGTGGTCTGGAATTTAGCAATTTTGCCAATTTCACACAAATTTTAAAGATGCCAATTTCCGAATTTGATTCCAGGAAAAAAACAAGAAAGACATTCTGGCACTAAAATAAAAATTTCCTTGTTCGTTAGCCACGTCCCTCTTACTTTCTTTTTAGCTTTCCATTTTGAATTTTTATTATAACAAAAAAATAGAAGATTTACTGTTATGCAGACTACTGCATTAGTGTAGAAATGGTATAAAATTTTATCAGCGCCATTGTGAAAGAATATTGACTCACAGTTTACGTGTATGCGCGACGCATAAGCCATGATTTGTATTTACTTTGAACTTCGGTAAAAAATAGACATTTCTGCTACTGCGAGCTCAATTTCAAGGTACTTTTCTTTGTAAAACAGTCAAAATATCTCAATTCTGTAATATGTCTTCCATTCTATAAAAATGAGACCAGGAAAAACTTGAATAAACCATAAAATACCACTACGAAAATACAGTGCAAAAAGTCGCTGTTTTATTCCAAAATCACGGCAAAGGTTTTTTTTTTTTATCTTTACGCAACTGTGTGCTGCAGGTTTTTTTTTATACCACGCACCAGCTGGCCACACAGGACCCATCATTTCATATGTAGGATACCAGCTTTACTCTAACTGATTTGACCGGCACTAGAATTTGGTGTCCAGTACTCAAAAACCCTGGTGCGTAAGCAGTTAATAGTAAAAGACGAAACCCTGAAAAGGGTTTAAGCAAAGCTGCCAAGCTAGTGTGTGGGGAGGAGACAAGCCCTACACAAATTTCCAGATGTCTTAGTACTAGACCTTGCCTGCTTAAGTCAGCCTTTCCACCCTGCTGTGACTCACTGCTTACAAGTTCTCAAGCCAGCCTGGTGTGAAGTGTTTCTAACCACCACTAACCCAGGTGACTAAACACTGTATCAAGCAAGCCACATGAGTTTACGACCTTCACCATCGCTTTGTCCTCCCAGTTCAAGTTCATCACGTGTGCTTATACCATCACTTGTGGTGTGTTTTATGCCAGCCTGGCTTACGGAAAATAACTAGTGCCTGGTGTGGGTGGTACTCAGTGTGTGTGGGTTTACGCTGCTTATACAGTCAACATAGTCACTCAGGCAGTGTCCCAGCGCGGCCTGTCACCCACACCTACCCACCACCATTGTTTGTTCACCCGTATATTGGGGTCTAGCACCTTATTTTTACAGTCTCACATAGCGGGTCAAGACCCAAGTTGTTCCCGCATTACCTGTGTGCCAATGAAAAAAAAAGACTTGCTATGTTGGGGTTTCTCGAGTTTCAAGGCAAATTCTTCGAGAAACTGCCGAGTAGGAGATTGCCGCCAGCACAAGAGACTCGACAACCTTACCACCACCACCACACTCATTCTCCACTGACATCGCTCCAGTGATAATAATCTTTTACTGAGACATCTGTGAGATGTTGAGACTTTTTATGTTCTCAGTTAATTTCTTAGTGACATTCCTTTTTCAGTGATTTAGTAGTGACAATTCAGTGAACTTGATAGACTCAGTGGCCCTCATTACATTGTTGTTTTTTCTGGGTTTTTTTTTTGCAATATTTTTTTTCTTCAGTGTTTATATTTTCATGGTTTATTTTTATGTCTGTTGTGTTGTGTTCCTTATTTTTATATATTACTTGAAGTATGGACTTTTACTGTTTTCCATGTGTGCATTATAATGCCAGTAACAACTAGTGTTTCACGTCCATAAAAATTATCTTGTGTTCACACAGTAATGTGTTTCCTTGCCCCCAGTAATTCATGCAGTGAAGTATTTCAGTGTTCTTGCAACACAACCCAAGGTGTTGTGCCTTATGTTTCTTTTTCCCAGCATTTCCGTTTTGTATCTTGCTGATTTTATATTAATTAAGTTCCCATTTTACTGTGTGTTGATCATTCTTTTGTCGATAATTTCTTGTTCTTTAGCCAGTCGTCTAATTTGTTCTATCTCTACAGGTCAATGTGCCATTATTTTTGTTTGAAGCAAGAGAATTATTTCACAATTTGTTGTCAACACAAGACTTATTGCAAGAAAAATTATCATAGGTATTGAGCAGATATTGATGTGTTGTGTTTCTGTATATTGTATTGTTAAAACTTTCTCTGTTTTTGTATTTTATGCCTTTATTATTCTTCATATTTCATTACAAATTCACCCTTAGGCAAACTTTTAACTTCTTTTTTTGAAGTAAAGCATTCTTTTGTTGTCAGTAAGTGTTTGCATAGGCTGCAATTAAGAGTTAAAGGTTCAATCAGTTTAATTCCTTAGACAGGACATCTACACTGCCTCAGCTGCATCCCTTGTTGCAGCCATTTGCAACCACAATCACTTTACCACACCCATATAAGAGGATGGTACACTCTATACTTTCCATTATCATTACCTTCTTGCCTCCATGGATAACGTTCGTTGTCTCCACAAAATACCATCACATTACCATTCACTTTTTTCTCATTAATTATTGGTTAAACATAATCATCATAAACCATATGATGACACGTCAAATCCCAAATATTTGAAAAAAATTCACTTATTTTATACTCCCTCTCTCCAATGTGATAATCCAATTTGTCTTTATTTAAATTGGTTTTGTTACCCTCGAACATTGCTGCTACTTGAGGCTCAATTTCAAATCTTTCATTCCTGAAACCAGCAAATTTCTCTATTTTCTGTAATATTTCTCCACATTCTAATCAGATGTGATCAAGAAACTGAGGATACAATCATAATGACCATACGAAAATACACAGCATAAGCACAGTTTTAAACCAAAAACACGTTGCAGTTTCTTTCTCATTATGCACTGAGGTTGCAGCAAGATTTTTTTTTATATGGTACAGTATTTTATGCATAGGGCCTATTCTCTCTCATATCTAGCCCACAAAATTTACTTCTCACAGCTTATATATGTGAGCTGAGCTAATGGACATAGTACTACAGGAGCCTTGACAATCTCTGAATGCACAATAGTTGAAGTTACCAGGAACCCTCAAACTGTAATAACTAAGGCAAAGACAGCAAAGGGGTTAATACGAATAAAGTGGAATTGAAAACTATTAAACATTTTCCGAGTATTACAAAAAATGAAAATAAAATCTCGTTCAGATTAAACTAAATCACCCTGGACTTACTTGACAATACCAAACCAAGTGAAACTATATGGACTAGCATCCGTGCAAGTGTCCGTTAGCACAGATACAAGATCGCAAAGATAATCTGCCAGACACGCTGCATCCTTGTGTGTTAAGACTTCTGTTTACTCAGCTGTGAACACTGCTTTCTCCAACATTCTGAAAGTCGAGACATAACTGACTTATGAAACTTGCCATGGAATTAAAGTTAATTCTTTTGTGAGGACAAACACTGAAAAATAACTTAAATAGGTTCGTAGGGGTATCTTTAATTTACTTTCATATATCTTATGCTCTCTGTAATGTGTTGAGGTTTGTCACCAATGCTTGCTGACGCACTGAGTTTTGCTAGCCGTTCTACTGAGCTAGAAACAGAATTTCACACACATTGCAGTTCTTCCAAGATTCATTCTATCACACAAAAACACAACACACTGAAACATGGACTAAAAATGCTTGTCGAATCTCATTGGACCATGAAACGCCATGCTTTAAACTTCCACAATACTTCACAAAAGAGTTATTACTGCACCAATCCATGAGTCTTGCTTGCCACTCCCCCACATTCACCCAGGAAAAAGCCAAAAATTTCAAGTCCAGAAACTCTTTGATAGCACCTCATTAAGTTAACATTTCTGATTGTACATTTTTTTAACTCTTAAAGTGTCCAAACTGTAGATCTACGTTTTCACCGCTAGAGGCTTCATAGTAGATCAATGTTTATTTTCCTGCCTCAAATTTGGCACGATGGGGACTGAGATAGCCTGGTCCAGTATTAGAATGGGTCTTAACACTCAGTCGTGCGCAGTTACTAAAAAAAAATTGGGACCATTTAGTACCTTGTGGAGCACCAGTTCACTTGAGCGCCAAGCTAGAGCAAACAGAGTGGGAAACACCCAAGGATGCACTGATGTCAATTTCATTATTAACACTCCCTTTAAGTGGGAAAGTGATGTGGACCCTGAGTTTAGTTGAATGCCTTTGAGTTGCGATGTGGCCCAAAGTTGGTGAGGGAATATCAAAAACCTCAATAATAACCATGTGCTACATTTGCGTAACATCCTTTCAATTTGCTACCCACTGGTGTGTCATCCTGCCAGAATGTCCTTAACCTATTCCCATTAAGTATAGAGAAACAATTGCAGTCGTCAGACGCTCTGCCTCTCCCTCGTTCACAGATAGACCTACAGGCATCAACAGGCTAGGCTGGGCTTCCATCTCACACTTCTGATAATATAAGTTGTTACCCACCCATCAAGCATGTTTCATCTCCACCATCATATCTCCACGAAACCTCTCAACAACAATGGTGACGCAGTGAGGCACGTAAATTTGATATTTATGCAGATGTTCGGGAGATTAACTTCTATACAGCGGACGGACATTGAGCTGATGGGACCGCATGGTGGCCTGCCGGCACGAGCCGAGTGAGCTTCCATACCAAGCAGCCAAACACCACTGCTTCTCTGGTCAGTCTTTGTGTTTTTAGTGTTTTATCTGCTTATTGTAGTAGTGGTTGGAAGACAGCAACCACCACAGGGACCGGTAATACAGTTCTGCCAAGTGAGTTGCAAAATGAAAGCTGTAATTGTTTTACATGATGGTAGGATTGCTGGTGTCCATTTTTTCTTGTCTAAATGAACATGCAAGTTTTCAGGGTTACGTCTTGCTACTTCTACTATACACATTAGGTCCCTACCACATTATGTACAAGCAATATATACACACCCCTTGGTTTCTTCTATTTTCTTTCTAGTTTTATTCTTGTTTATTTCCTCTTCTCTCCATGGGAAGTGGGAAACAGAATTCTTCCTCCGTAACCATGAGTGTTGTAAAGAGGCGACTTAAAAAATGCGGTGAGCAAGTGGCTAGTAACATCTTATCCTGTATATATTACTAAATGTAAAAGGAGAAACTTTCGTTTTTTTCCATTTTGGGCCACCCGCCTCGGTGGGATAACGGACGGGTTGTGTTGGAAGAAGAAGACATGGGGAAGGAAGTGAAATTAAGAATCTTTCCTCCGTATGACATGAGTGGTTGTAAAGTCAACTAAAAATGCCGGGAACAATAAGCTGAGTAACCCTTTCTGTTAAATTACATAAAAAGAATAAGAAAAAGAAATTGTCAAAGTGGGAAGTCCCCCCTGAATGTGCCGTGGATGTTGTGCGAATGATAAGAAAGAGATGATTGTGGATGTTATGAATGAGAAGAAAGCTGGATATCCTGGCTTTAAGTGAAACAAAATGTAGGAAGGGGGTGGGTGAGTTCAGTGGAGAGGATAAATGGGGGTTGGTCAGGGGTTTCTAATAGAGTTAAAATTAAAGGAGGAGTAGCAAATAATTTATTTATTTATTTATTTATTTCCAATTTGAAGACACACATTAAGATGTACAAAAAAATTACAGATAAGAGCAGTAGTATGCCAAAGCCACTTATACTATTGACATAAGCATTACGGGCTGGCTTAAAATTAACTTAAAGATTAACTAAGCAATGATGAAATGAAATAAGTGATAACAACTTAATGTAAACGATTACTATTATAAGCACAAGGGAGTATTACAAAGAATGGTCATATGGTTGCTTGCATTGTTGTACATTCTGTCTTTTGGAAGTATCTGCCCGTTAGGTAGTGTTATTTTTAAAAAATAATAAAGTTAGCTTGGGGGTTTTAGGTTTTAACATTTATGTGATATAATTGTGAGAAACCATTTAAGATATACAATTTATAGGTTCAGTTATTCAGTATTTATTTGGTTTGGGTGGATGAGTAAGTGATCTTTGTGAAGAGACTTGAATTTATAAACTGTAGTGTTTCTTTTATATTTAAGGTAATGTTCAGATTTAGGCCACTTTTATTGTGCATTGAAGTTTTTGCATAGTGGGGAGATGGACACGAGGAACATCAAAGGAGTGATCTGTGCCTTGTGTTATGGTCATCGAGCTCGAGTTGAGGTTGGCAAAGGAGATGTTTGAGGGGAGGGTAATATCAGACTGAGTTAGTGTTTAGGTAAGTGAATAGGTGCAGTAATTAATAAGTATGGATGTTTTGTATGTGGTAGGTTTAGTGTATTGATTATTCGGTGGAGTGTGTGCTGTTTGAGAATTTCTTATCATTCTAAACTGCACCTTTTGTTGATAATTAGTGGTCTGGATGGTTAATTGTTGGTGAGACCATGCACAAATTCCATAGGGACGATAGGGGTAAATAAGAGAGTGATATAGGGGACAGGAGGCTGACTGTGGAAAACCATAGTACCGTATCTTCGATAGTTATGCTAAAGTCTTGAAATTTTTCTTAGAAATTTGTTGTATATGGGTATGAAATTTGCAGTCTATTATCAAGGTGATCCTAAGGATTTTCCCTCTGTCTAGTTTTGTGATTGGTGAATCGTTTATCATTATGTAAGAGGGACATCTGATAGCTCTGTTACCAAACTGAATGAAGTGGTTTTGTCAATGTTTAGTGTAAAGGTTGTTTGTCCTCTTCCAGGGTAGATATTTTCTGTAATTTCGGTGTTACAGTATTGGCTAGCGTGACTGGGCCTCGGGTGAGAGAAGTAGTATGTTGTGTCATCTGCAAAAATAGTGTGGGTTTGAGTAATTGCGAAGGATCTTGGAAGGTAATTTAAGTATAGGAGAAGAAAGAGAAGAGGGGCGAAGGACACTTCCTGTGGGCACACAACTGTATTTGGTTTGCGTGAAGAGTTTGCCCCCATTTGCGTAAAAATTATTGGCTTCTGTTGCTGAGGTATGACTTGAGGTAGTTGAGGGAGTGCCTCTTTATACCATAGTGTGACATTTTTACGTGGAGCAAGTCCATGGTCAATGTATCATAAGCTTTACGTAAGTCAGGAAGATCCCCTGTGGGTCTGATTTTTTCTCTATGCAGTGTATATATGTCTCTTGCATGTGTATAAATAGCTTCATTCGTATTTTTATTAGGACTGACGAATCCAAATTGGCACGGGGTTTGAGTATGTTTTGGGAGATAGGTAGGAGTAGATTCGTTTATGAATTAATTTTTCAAAGGATTTTTTGAGAGAGGTGTAAGTTGGATATTGGCCTTTGTTATTCAACTCTGTTTGGTCTCCTAATTTTGTGGTTCGGGGTTGACCTTGCATTTTTGAGTACTGTAGGGAAGGTGGAGGATTCAAGGGATTTGTTACAAGAGTGTGGCAATGATTGGTGATAGCACTTTTTGTGACACTTTTTTGTATATAAAGGGTGGTAATGTATTTAAATCCTGCGTGTTTTTTTAGTGCCGTTGATATTAAGGGAGAATGCGTATGGGTTAGTCGGAGGCAGCAGACTAGAATCTGGGTGTACGGGTAATTTGCGGTTTTTGAGGTAGTCTTTGGTGGGTATCTGAGCTTGGGGATTTTATATGCAAGTTTTGTACTATAGTGGAGAAGAAATCATTGGAGTCTGTTTGATGTTTCCTGTTGGTGGGAGTTGGGGTTCATCTGGTTTTGATATATTTTATTTCGCTATTTAGTGATATCTTTTTTGTTCCCGAATTTATGATTAGGCGGTTTTCCAGGCTTTTTCATATCACCTCGTAAGTTGGATAATCTGTTCTCATAATTCATTTGTTTGCCCTTATTTTCAGGCTGGTTAGCGGGACTGTCGAGTAAAGTTTTGTTGGGTCTCTGGTATGTGACCCATTCTGTACTGTTTTTCATATTGGTATTTTTGTATTTATGATTTGAGAATGCTGGGTGTTAGCCCAGGGGACTTGTTACAGTCTCTTTGCTGTAATCTGTTTGTTTTTTTAGGGAAGTGCAGTTATAGAGGTATTGGTTTTTTTTTAGAAATTTATTAATTAATACATTTCGTCAATATCTGTATACGTTTCTAGTTCAGTGTGCCAATCAATGTTTGCTACTGGCTGTTGTATGAGTTTATTATGGCTATGCCTCATTGTGGATAGACTGAAGTGACTTTAGTAGTGTCTTGGGGTAGTTTACCAAGAGTTGTTAGGAGGAAAGTAGGATAGTGGTCTGTGGTATGATCTGTAATTATGCCTTGTTTTTATAGGGGATATGGTGTTGGTACAGGATGTGGTTCAAAGGAGGGGGAAAACACTTGTATCTTTAACTCTTTTGTAGGTTTTCGTTTCGGTTGGTAGTAACATACAGTTACTCATTGTGTGTGTGAAATTCAGTAACTTGTGGGTCCTTGTTCTTGAGGAGATTTATATTACGTCACCTGAGAGTAGTAAGTGATCTTTGTTACTGCGTGAATCCAGTTATCATACTTCCTAGGATTTTGACTAAATTGGATAATGTTTGACTGTGGATCTCTGTAGATGTTTATCATGTGAGAGGTTTTTGTATGTACAAATTGGGATTTTGATTTAGCAATTATAAATTACCCATGTTCATCCCTTGTGCAAGTATTAGTGATTTAATTGTAGTTGGTCTGAGTTGTATATGGCTGTTGCCACCCCCATTGTTGGTCTGGAATAACAGTTGTGTATGCGCAGTCTGTAACCAGGAATGGCATAGACATCTGTACTTATCAGGCTTTAGCCAGGTTTCAGTTGTGTAATGATGGACATATTGGCATGTAAGGAATTTAGATAATGTTTGAGGTCATCGTAATGCCTTGCACTTTAATAGATATGAATTGTTAGTTAACAGATAGTTATGTTGTTGTTGGACACTGAGAAGTGCTTGATGTTCTGCAGTGTAGTAATATACAGTAACTGTTTGATTTCATTTAAAGTTGCATTAAATAAGAGGCTTGGTATCAGGGATCATGCTTGTAATCATAAGATTTGTAGTGATCTATTAGTTTGATTAAGTATAAAACAAAAGTAAAATAGTTCTTTTCAAGCTAAAAAAATAGCACATGGATTATTTTAACAAATGTAAATTAATGAGTAAGGACTAATACAAATAAAGTGATGAATCAAATAGTCGGTCGCTTGGGGATATATATGGTAGTAGAGTTTAAGTACTATAAAGGTAATTTTTTAAAGTTAGATTATAGGTATAAAAAATATAATATAAAAAGGAACTATTTAGGTTGTGGTGAAACAATTAAAGCTGGTAATCTAATAATGAGCTTTGGTATATATATGGCCAAAAATTGTGAACTTATTCTAATTTAGCACCTAAGAATAGCACCTTGATTATTTAACAATTGTGATATATTTAAACTAGGATAGTTATATAAAGCTAAAATAAGGAGAAAATTTATAAGGGGAATAATATTAAGTAATGGTTAAGCAAAGTTAAATGGGGACTGATGTACGGAATTATAATATAAACTTATAATATAAAATATACCAATTTGAAATGGTACTTGCAAATTGCACTAGAGTCTGGTATAGGTTGTTGACAAGTCAAGATTATAACTAGATTTAAATTGACAATAAATAAAATTCACAATTAAAGATAAATAGTAATAATAGTAAAAAAATAACAAGGGTAATGTCTTGGTTATATATGATAGTAAGAGGGTAGACCAGGGTACCACAGGTTTACAAAGGGATAATTTAAGGTTGGGGGTGTGTTGCATATAAAAACTTGAAAAATTGGCTACAAAATGTTATGGATGGATAAAAATATGTTTAATGTACAAAAGTAAATTGTCTGGTTGTAAAAATATGGTGTTTAATAATAATTTTAGTAAGTTATAATGGATTACAAAATCAGTGAAAAAAGTAATGTTTATTTTATTAAATATTGCACTGGTTAGTTAACTTGTGGTCTATATGCCCCAGTACAAGGTAATTAAGAGTAATCTAGGATAGTAATTGTGGTATTAAAACAGGTAAAGGTAATTAGACACTGTAATGGTTATTAATGTCAAATAAATGTTAGGTAAATTGATATTTCTAGTAAAAATGATATTTTATTAATTTTGTAAGTAATATCTATTGATAGTATTTTAAAAAATATGGACCGGTAGTAATATGGACAGAGAAAGTATCAATTCAGCTAATGTTTAACGCGAACAATAGTAAATAAGAGAAAAATCACATAAGGTGACTTATGTTACTAGCAAATCACAAAAGACGGTAGTAGTTGTCATTATTTAATTATATAGTTTGTACATGAAAATTTTGAACAATTATGGATGCAAAAACGTTACACTTACACTTCGTAGGCAGTTTAGTTTGGACTTGTTTAGCTTGTTCTCTGTATGATTAGTATCCATGAGAAATAGTGATAGATAATTTCCTCGTTCAGTGATTGTGTTTCAGCTGAACATACATTTGTTTTCCTAACTAGAATTTTACACATCACGTGTGTGTAGCATTGGTGTATTTTGTTCATTATTCTCTCGCTTAAGTTCTTCAGAACTTATACGGAGTTCTGACGTATTTTTGTTAGACACTAGTTTATGTTATACCTCTTTCTCTTACTTTATTAGATGCAATAATTAAGGTCTTTTTTACTGTCTTGTGAGTGAATTCTAAGCATAACACTTTTTCACCCTGGGAATCTGTAACAAGGCTTCTTTAATTTCTGACCTCTGGTACAATTACACTTGTTTGGTGCCATTCTATGATCTGCAGTGTAAGTATTTACTGTTTGTTTGGTTCATACACCGAGGGAAAAAAGTGGACTGTTAACTTTTACTGCGTCCGATAGTTTATCTTGTTCAGTTTTATCTTCTTGGAGAGCAAACGTAGTCACTGAACTGGATATCTATAGTGTTCTCTCCATTATTTTAATGATCTTAAACATTTGTATAAGAGATATCTTATTTGTCTGGGTATTGGTATCTATGAATGTTTGGTTGGTCTTGTCACAGTTAGTCATTCTGGTGTTGATAAATTTTGTACAAGATGAGGACTGAGGATTTGTTTTTGAGTCTGCTGTCATACTGGTGTGTCTTGTTTTGTTAGTGTCTCTCGAAAGATTCATATTTTCAATAACTAAGTTGGAGATGCATGACTTTAGTGTATCTGGTTCGTTAGGTCATACCTGAGAGACTACTTGGTAGGGTGGGAATCCGGGGAAGTGAGGGGAGGCCAGGGATGGTTGCAGCCCTTGTTTTGTTGTTATTGTTGTTGGTGTCGCTTGAGGTGGTGGTGAGTGGAGTGGTTGCTGGGCTGGGGTCCTCCTGGACTTCACTTGTTGAATTGGTGATTTTTCGGTGTTTTCTGCTGCCTTGGTGCTGTTTCCTCTTAGATTGCGCCTAAATAATTACAGGAATTGTTTGTAAGTTAGAGAAGTTGTAGTATCAAAAGCTTAGGGTTCGTTGTTACGGCTGGCTGCCGGGGTGTAGCTTATCGGTTTGTTTGCTGTCTTCCTTTGTTTCTTCTATTTTTTCGATTTGTAGGTTTCATGTTGGTAATTCTTTGGTCATATGGGTGCTACGTGGTTAGTGCAGTTTTGCTTGTAACTAGGTCATCATAGGAGAATGGGTAGCTTGGTAATTGGAGAAACGTACGGTGCTTGGAAGTCGCTGCTGCGCTCATGTACACTTGGGAACAATGCTGATGGATAACTATGGCAGGAAAAGAAGGGACTATTAAATTGTATTAATTCAAGGAAATGTGAGAGGTAAATTAAGGATTGGATGTGAGAAGTTGGTTATAGTAAGCTTTTATTGACATGGAGAAGAGAGAGTATAGAGGAGAGAGAGAGATTTTGGCGGGAAATGTGAGTTATTGCGCGGGGAGTTTTGAACCAAGTTGTGAGACCGTACTTGTGGTTGGGGATTTTAATAATTAAGTGGGAAAAAATATTGTGGAGGGAGTAGTAGGTAAACTTTGGGGTGCCAGGGGTAAATGAAAATGGAGGAGACCTTTCAATTGAGCTTTGTGTAGAAAGAAGGATAGGTAATAAGTAATACATATTTTATGAAAAAGTGGTTAAATAATATACAAGGTATGATGCTAGAACATATATAGAAAGTGTTTGTTTGATTAATGTATTTGTGGATAAAAAGGTTGATGAGTAGGATCCAGGTTGTACACGTTTATAGAGGGGAAACTGATACATTGGATAATCTATCTTGTTGTAGCTACAGTTAGAGTCATGAGGGTAGATGGGATAAGAGGAAAAAATGGCAACAAACAAAGTAAAGGGAGGGTGAAAGTGTATAAATAAGGGAGAAGAAGTTCAGGTGAAATATAAAGCAACTATGGCAGAAAGCGTGGGCCTGGTGCAGGTCCTATGAGTAGCTGGGGGGGTTGAAGAGGGTTGGAATAGTTTTAAAAAAGAGTATTAGAATGTGGGGCAGAAGTTGTGGTATAGGAGGGTAGGTGCAGGAGAGGAAAGAGGCAGTGATTGGTGGAATGAAGAAGTAAAGGGATGTGAATAAAAGAGGAAAAAAGTAAGCTTTATGAGAGGTATTTACAAAGGAAGATGTGTTACAAGAAGAGTAGAGTATATGGAGAGTAAAAGAAAAGGTGAAGAGAAGAGTGGATGAGTGAGTGACAAAAGGAGAGCAGATGATAGAGTTCGGGATTTTGTTTGGGTGAGAGAGGAGAGGTTTGGAGAGGAGGGTTGGAGGGGAGAGAGGGGGAGAGAGAGGGAGAGGAGGAGGGGGGATGGGAGAGGGAGAGAGCTGAGTGGAGGGAGGAGATGTGAGAAGTGGGAGAGAGGAGGAACGAGGGGAGAAGAGGAGAGGAGGAGAGGGGACCGGAGGACGGAAGAGAGTGAGAGAGGAGAGACGGGTCCACTAGGAGCGAAGAGAGGGCAGAGAGGGGAGGGAGAGAGGGGAGACGCGAGAGGGGGAAGAGGAGAGAGGGAACGGTGTGAGAGGAGAGGTTTAGGGAGAGGGAGAGGGAGGCGATGAGAGAAGGAGAGAGGTCTGGCGGAGATGGAGGTGACCGCGAGGGAGAGGGGAGTGGAGTGTGATGAGGGAGAGGGGGAGGGGGAGAGAGGAGGAGAGACGGGGAGATGGTAAGAGCCAGAAGAGAGGGAGGGGACGAGGAGGGAGAGGTAGGTACGGGAGAAGGGGAGACGGAAGGGAGAGGGAAAGAGATGGTTAGAGAGGGGCGGGGTGGGAGAGGAGAAGCAGAAGGGGAGGTCGAGAGAGACAGGGGGTGAGAGGGGAGAGGAGAGGTTGGACGGAGGCAGGAGAGGAGAGAGGGCGAGGGGGGAGGAGGAGAGTAGTCGGGGGAGACTGAGAGGAAGAGGGGATGGCTGCGAGAAGTGAGGGAGGGAGAGGAGAAGAGGGGCGGGGAGGAGAGGCAGCGAAGCGGAGGAGAGGGGGAGGAGGCGGAGAGGTGAGGAGGAGAGGGGTTGATGGAGGGGAGGGAGAGAGGGAGTGGTAGAGAGGGAGAGGTAGGACGGAGGGGGAAGAGTGAGGAGAGAAGAGAAGCAGGTTCGGGAAAGAGGAGTGAGTGAGAGGAGGGAGAGGTAATGGGTGAGAGCGAGAGGGGGATGAGTGAGGAAGAGGGTGAGAGAGGGTAGAAGGGAGAGAGTAGGAGAGAGGGCGAGAGGAGAGCGGGAGAGGGGAGGAGAGGGGAGAGTACGAGGGGGGAGAGAGGAGAGGAGAGGGACGAGAGGAGGGGGGGAAGAAGTGAGGTGGAGAGGGAGACAACCAAGGTGAGAGAAATGAGAGGTAGAGGGGCGAGAGGGGGAGGGAGGGAGGACGAGAGGGGGGGAACAGTGACAGAGAGGGAGAAGAGGAGAGTGGGGGAGGGAGAGAGGAGACGGAGTATGTCAAGAAATTTTATTGAAAAATAAGGGATAATATTCTGGATTAAACAAGTTAGAAAGCCTAGGGAACAAATGGATTTATCAGGTAAAAAACCGAGAAAGGGGGAGTGGTTAGTAGATGGGGAGATGGAGGTTTTGGGTAGATGGCGAAATTATTTTGAGGAACTTTTAAATTTCGATGAGAAAGGGAGGCGGTAATTTCATGCACTGGCCAGGGAGGTATATCATCTTTTAGGACGTGAAGAAGAGAAGGATGTGAGCGTGGGGGAGTGCGTTTGAGGCATTACGTAGAATGAAAGGGGGTTAAAGCGCTGGAACCGAAGGGATCTTTACAGAAATGTTAAATGCAGGCGGGGACAACCTTCGTGTAGGAGTTAGTTGGTATTTTTGTTTATTAAATGATGAAAAAGAGGGGAATGGTAACTAGGGGATTGGTGGAGAGCGTTGTATAGTCCCTTTATACTAAAGGGAGGGGGGGACAAAGAGGATTGTAATAAATTATAGAGGAATAAGTTTACTGAGTATACCAGGAAAGAGTACGGTTAGGGGTATTATTGAAAGAATTAGAGGTAAGACAGAATGTGAAATTGCGGGGATTGAGAAGAAGGTTTCAGAGTGGGTAGGGGCATGTGTAGATCATAGTGTTTAAATTGAAGCATATATGGAGCAGTATTTAGATAAAGGTAGGGAAGTTTTATTGCATTTATGGATTTAGGACAAGGCATATTATAGAGGGGATAGTGGGGAAGCAATGTGGCAGATGTTGCAAGTGTATGGATAGGTGGTAAGTTACTAATGCGTAAAGAGTTTTTATGAGGATAGTGAGGCTCAGGTTTAGGTGTGCAGAAGTAGAGAGGGAGACCTACTTCCCGGCTTAAAAGTAGGTCTTAGACAGTATGTGAAATGTCACCAAGGTTGTTTTATTATTATGATGGGGTGTAAAAAAGAAGTAAATGCTAGGGTGTTCGGGGATAGGGGTTGTGGATTTAAATTATGGGGAATTAAATACAAAATGGGAAGTGACACAGTTATTTTTTGCTGATGATTTACTGTGCTTTGAGATGATTACTAAAGAGAAATCTGATAGGTTAGTGGACGAATTTGGTTATGTGTTTAAGGTAGGAAAGATGAAAGTGAACATAGAAAGAAAAGAGTAGGTGAGAGGAGTATCAAATGATTTACATAAAGAAAAATTGGATATCTAATGGGGAGGAGTAGTATGAAAGAAGTGAATGTTTCAGATATTTGGGAGTTGAAGTGTCAGGGATGGATTTATGAGCGATGAAGTTTATCATAGAATTGATGAAGGAAAAAGGTGAGTGGTGCATTGAGGTCATATGTTGGAGGGCAAAAAGGTTATCTATGGAGGCAAAGAAGGGGAATGTATGAAGTATTAGAGTACACCAACACTCTTTTATGGGTGTATGAAGCTTGGAGTTTTGTAAATGCTGCTGCAGCGAGGGGAGGCGGTTGGTGGCAGTGGAGATGTCTGTATAAGGGCATTGTGTTGTGTAAATATTATGCAGAAAATTCAGAGGGGAGTGGGTGGAATCAGGAGAAGGTGTGGAGGTTAATAAAAGTATTAGTCGAGGGCATAAAGTGGGTTTGGTGAGGTGGTTTGGTCAATCTAGAGAGGATGGGATTCAAAGTAGAATGACATGGTAGAGGTTATAAATTGTTAGGGGAAGGAAAAGGCGGGGGTGGTTAGGGGTCGTCCTTGAAAAGGTTTGGAGGGAGGGGGTAAAGGAACGTGTTGTTGGGCGAGGGGTTTGGACTTCCAGGCAGCGTGCAGTGAGGTGTTAGATAGGAGTGGAATGGAGGCAAATGGTATTTGGGACCTGTACGATCTGTTGGAGTGTGGGAGGTTAATATTTTGTGTAGGGATTCAGGGAAACGGTTATTTTTTATAACAGGATTGAGGTCTGGGGGTAAATGGGTAGTACATTGCCTCCACTCTAAAGGAGGGGTTTGGGATATTGGCAGTTTGGGAAGAGATATATTGTGTATTTTTATTCGTATATTCTTCTAAACTGTTGTATTCTGGGCAACCTGCTGCATAAACAGTGATTATGTGTGAGTGAGGTGAAAGTTGTTTGAATGATGATGAAAGTAATTTTCTTTTTGGGGATTTTTTTCTCATTGGGTCACATGACCATTTGTGGGAGTCGGCCGACTTGGTGTGAGAAAAAAAAAAAAACATTGCATTACTTCACGACGTTGACCTGGGTTTGCAATTAAACCCTTTCCAGGGGGTCAACAGGACCTATCAGAGACTTATTATCAGGGTCGGGCCAAATTAAAAAAACAAAAAATTTTTTCTTATGAAAAGACAGAGAATCTTTTCCAGATCATAATGACCCAAAAGTATAAAATTTGATGGGGACAACTTACGGCGAATTTTGCATCTCGCGAAAATTAGCGGTCTCGACGATGTCTACGCATTGGCGAATTTTGCCACTTGTAGTCCTATTTTTCGGCCAATTCCCAGTGTACTGTCGACAAAAAAATCATAAATATTTCGCTAGTACTCCATTTTTTCTATCAAATGCGTACAAGAAAACACCCATTTACCAATTTCAATATCCAATACAGTGGTCTGGAATTTAGCAATTTTGCCAATTTCACACAAATTTTAAAGATGCCAATTTCCGAATTTGATTCCAGGAAAAAAACAAGAAAGACATTCTGGCACTAAAATAAAAATTTCCTTGTTCGTTAGCCACGTCCCTCTTACTTTCTTTTTAGCTTTCCATTTTGAATTTTTATTATAACAAAAAAATAGAAGATTTACTGTTATGCAGACTACTGCATTAGTGTAGAAATGGTATAAAATTTTATCAGCGCCATTGTGAAAGAATATTGACTCACAGTTTACGTGTATGCGCGACGCATAAGCCATGATTTGTATTTACTTTGAACTTCGGTAAAAAATAGACATTTCTGCTACTGCGAGCTCAATTTCAAGGTACTTTTCTTTGTAAAACAGTCAAAATATCTCAATTCTGTAATATGTCTTCCATTCTATAAAAATGAGACCAGGAAAAACTTGAATAAACCATAAAATACCACTACGAAAATACAGTGCAAAAAGTCGCTGTTTTATTCCAAAATCACGGCAAAGGTTTTTTTTTTTTATCTTTACGCAACTGTGTGCTGCAGGTTTTTTTTTATACCACGCACCAGCTGGCCACACAGGACCCATCATTTCATATGTAGGATACCAGCTTTACTCTAACTGATTTGACCGGCACTAGAATTTGGTGTCCAGTACTCAAAAACCCTGGTGCGTAAGCAGTTAATAGTAAAAGACGAAACCCTGAAAAGGGTTTAAGCAAAGCTGCCAAGCTAGTGTGTGGGGAGGAGACAAGCCCTACACAAATTTCCAGATGTCTTAGTACTAGACCTTGCCTGCTTAAGTCAGCCTTTCCACCCTGCTGTGACTCACTGCTTACAAGTTCTCAAGCCAGCCTGGTGTGAAGTGTTTCTAACCACCACTAACCCAGGTGACTAAACACTGTATCAAGCAAGCCACATGAGTTTACGACCTTCACCATCGCTTTGTCCTCCCAGTTCAAGTTCATCACGTGTGCTTATACCATCACTTGTGGTGTGTTTTATGCCAGCCTGGCTTACGGAAAATAACTAGTGCCTGGTGTGGGTGGTACTCAGTGTGTGTGGGTTTACGCTGCTTATACAGTCAACATAGTCACTCAGGCAGTGTCCCAGCGCGGCCTGTCACCCACACCTACCCACCACCATTGTTTGTTCACCCGTATATTGGGGTCTAGCACCTTATTTTTACAGTCTCACATAGCGGGTCAAGACCCAAGTTGTTCCCGCATTACCTGTGTGCCAATGAAAAAAAAAGACTTGCTATGTTGGGGTTTCTCGAGTTTCAAGGCAAATTCTTCGAGAAACTGCCGAGTAGGAGATTGCCGCCAGCACAAGAGACTCGACAACCTTACCACCACCACCACACTCATTCTCCACTGACATCGCTCCAGTGATAATAATCTTTTACTGAGACATCTGTGAGATGTTGAGACTTTTTATGTTCTCAGTTAATTTCTTAGTGACATTCCTTTTTCAGTGATTTAGTAGTGACAATTCAGTGAACTTGATAGACTCAGTGGCCCTCATTACATTGTTGTTTTTTCTGGGTTTTTTTTTTGCAATATTTTTTTTCTTCAGTGTTTATATTTTCATGGTTTATTTTTATGTCTGTTGTGTTGTGTTCCTTATTTTTATATATTACTTGAAGTATGGACTTTTACTGTTTTCCATGTGTGCATTATAATGCCAGTAACAACTAGTGTTTCACGTCCATAAAAATTATCTTGTGTTCACACAGTAATGTGTTTCCTTGCCCCCAGTAATTCATGCAGTGAAGTATTTCAGTGTTCTTGCAACACAACCCAAGGTGTTGTGCCTTATGTTTCTTTTTCCCAGCATTTCCGTTTTGTATCTTGCTGATTTTATATTAATTAAGTTCCCATTTTACTGTGTGTTGATCATTCTTTTGTCGATAATTTCTTGTTCTTTAGCCAGTCGTCTAATTTGTTCTATCTCTACAGGTCAATGTGCCATTATTTTTGTTTGAAGCAAGAGAATTATTTCACAATTTGTTGTCAACACAAGACTTATTGCAAGAAAAATTATCATAGGTATTGAGCAGATATTGATGTGTTGTGTTTCTGTATATTGTATTGTTAAAACTTTCTCTGTTTTTGTATTTTATGCCTTTATTATTCTTCATATTTCATTACAAATTCACCCTTAGGCAAACTTTTAACTTCTTTTTTTGAAGTAAAGCATTCTTTTGTTGTCAGTAAGTGTTTGCATAGGCTGCAATTAAGAGTTAAAGGTTCAATCAGTTTAATTCCTTAGACAGGACATCTACACTGCCTCAGCTGCATCCCTTGTTGCAGCCATTTGCAACCACAATCACTTTACCACACCCATATAAGAGGATGGTACACTCTATACTTTCCATTATCATTACCTTCTTGCCTCCATGGATAACGTTCGTTGTCTCCACAAAATACCATCACATTACCATTCACTTTTTTCTCATTAATTATTGGTTAAACATAATCATCATAAACCATATGATGACACGTCAAATCCCAAATATTTGAAAAAAATTCACTTATTTTATACTCCCTCTCTCCAATGTGATAATCCAATTTGTCTTTATTTAAATTGGTTTTGTTACCCTCGAACATTGCTGCTACTTGAGGCTCAATTTCAAATCTTTCATTCCTGAAACCAGCAAATTTCTCTATTTTCTGTAATATTTCTCCACATTCTAATCAGATGTGATCAAGAAACTGAGGATACAATCATAATGACCATACGAAAATACACAGCATAAGCACAGTTTTAAACCAAAAACACGTTGCAGTTTCTTTCTCATTATGCACTGAGGTTGCAGCAAGATTTTTTTTTATATGGTACAGTATTTTATGCATAGGGCCTATTCTCTCTCATATCTAGCCCACAAAATTTACTTCTCACAGCTTATATATGTGAGCTGAGCTAATGGACATAGTACTACAGGAGCCTTGACAATCTCTGAATGCACAATAGTTGAAGTTACCAGGAACCCTCAAACTGTAATAACTAAGGCAAAGACAGCAAAGGGGTTAATACGAATAAAGTGGAATTGAAAACTATTAAACATTTTCCGAGTATTACAAAAAATGAAAATAAAATCTCGTTCAGATTAAACTAAATCACCCTGGACTTACTTGACAATACCAAACCAAGTGAAACTATATGGACTAGCATCCGTGCAAGTGTCCGTTAGCACAGATACAAGATCGCAAAGATAATCTGCCAGACACGCTGCATCCTTGTGTGTTAAGACTTCTGTTTACTCAGCTGTGAACACTGCTTTCTCCAACATTCTGAAAGTCGAGACATAACTGACTTATGAAACTTGCCATGGAATTAAAGTTAATTCTTTTGTGAGGACAAACACTGAAAAATAACTTAAATAGGTTCGTAGGGGTATCTTTAATTTACTTTCATATATCTTATGCTCTCTGTAATGTGTTGAGGTTTGTCACCAATGCTTGCTGAAGCACTGAGTTTTGCTAGCCGTTCTACTGAGCTTGAAACAGAATTTCACACACATGCTGTTCTTCCAAAGATTTCATTCTATCACACAAAAAAACACAACACACTGATAACATGACTAAAATGCTTGTCTAATCTCATTGGAATGACCGGCCATGCTGTAACTTACCACACTACTTCACAAAAGAGTATACTGCACATCATGATCTATGCTGCCACTAATTTCACCCAGGAAACAAGCAAAAATTCAAGTCCAGAAACTCTTTGATAGCACCTCATTAAGTTACATTTCTGATGTAACATTTTTTTAACTCTTAAAGTGTCCAAACGTAGATCTACGTTTTCACCGCTAGCGCTTCAAACGTAGATCAATGTTTTATTTTTCCTGCCTCCAAATTTGGCACGATTGGACTGAGATGCCTGGTCAGTATAGATGGGTCTTAACACTCGGTGTGCGCAGTACTAAAAAAAAATCTGGGACCATTTAGTACCTTGTGGGAGCACCAGTTCACTTGAGCGCCAGCTAGAGCAAACAGAGTGGGAAACACCAAGGATTCACTGATGTCATTTCATATTAACACTCCCTTTTAAGAGGAAAGTGATGTTGACCCTGAGTTTAGTTTAATGCCTTTGAGATGGATGTGGCCACAAGTGGTCGAGGGAATATCAAAAACCTCAATAATAACCCATGTGCAACATTTGTGTAACATCCTTTCAATTTTGATACACTGGTAGTGTCATCCTGCCAGAATGTCCTATAACCTATTCCCTAAGTAAAGAGAAACAATTCTGGAACATTTGTAATACATGTTTGGCTGGCAGGCTGATTGACTTTGGTTGTCTCTCTGTATCTGTGTCTCCATCTCACAGATACACATAAGTATGTACAGTTATCATACAGTGTAAATCACCTAGGATAACCCAAAAAAATCAAGACAAAATGCTATACCATGCTTGTAAGTAAAAGGCATAATAAGCATGACTGGCAAGTAATATGCATTTTCACTTGATCAGGAATCAAACATGACAACTCTGCATCGTGTATAACACCTGTTGGTTCATGAGCAGCTTTTGAGACAGAGACAGAAAGACAGACACACACAGGCAGACAGACAGATAAGCAGACAGAGATATGTTTATGTGTAACTGTGAAAACAAATAAAGCCAAGGCAGCGCACAATCATCAAGTGTCACTCCATTGTGGCACTGTCAACAGTGGAGTGACACTCTTTCTTGCCCCATGCTTCAAGGAGTTTCATATATACTCCAGCATGTCTAAAATATTGCTGGGACCTATAAATACTTTGTTTATATTTCTAGACAATAGTATGTGACCAAGGCAGGTAAAAATGTTCACCTGTTAGTGTGTTTGTGAATATTTGAATACTATTTCAGTACCTAATATTAGTGTCAGAACAAAGATTGGCTATAAATCACAAGAACTACTATAAATTGTAATTATCAGAACATAAAAATTATATAAATTAAAATAAAAAACGAGAAAAAAAAGGTATATCGGCAACACTTTTGCAAGCAGCAGGACTCCGCATCCAGTGCCAACTTCGCGACCTTATATCTCATTAAGTACTAACCCTAATTTTTTTATTTTTAGTCTTATTATACACAGAAAATTGCCCTCTTTAATTTAAAAAAAAATTCCAAAATATTTGGAGAATTGGCAGTGAAAACACAGATGTACATCTGGACAGTTTAAGGGTTAATTAACACATCGGCCATTTCCCACTGAGGCAGGGTGACCCAGAAAAAAGAAGAAACATTTTCATCATCATCATTCACTCCATCACTGTCTCGCCAGAGATGTGCCTACACTGCAACAAATCAACACCCCTCCTTCAGAGTGCAGGCACTATACTTCCCACCTCCAGGAATCAAGTCAGGCAAACCAGTTTCCCTGAATCCCTTCATAAATGTTACTTTGCTCATGCTCCAACAGCATGTCAAGTAATAGAAACCATTCATCTCCACTCGCTCCTATTTAACATGCTCACACACACTTGTTGGAAGTCCATGCCTCTTGCACACAAAAACCTTATTTACCCCCTCCCTCCAACCTTTCCTAGGACGACCCTTACCCCACCTTTCTTCTACTACAGATTTATATGCCCTCCAAGTCATTATATTTTGTTCCATTCTCTAAATGTTCAAACCACCTCAACAACCCTTCCTCTGCCCTCTGGATAATACTTCTAGAAACTCCGCACCTCCTAATCTCCAAGCTATGGTTTCTCTGCATTATACTCACACAGCACATTGCCCTCAGATATGACATCTCCACTGCCTTCAGTATTCTCAGAGTTGCAACATTCATCACCCATGCTTCACACCCATATAAGAGCATTGGAACACATTGTCTCCACAGATTCCACTCACCTTTTTCCCCCTCATCAATTCTATGATTCACCTCGTCTTTCATAGACACATCTGCTGACAAGTCCACTCCCAAATATATGAATACATTGACTTCCTCCATACCTCACTCAATTCTTTCATTACCTACTTCTTTTGTTATCCTCATCACCTTGTTCTTTCCCATGTTCACTTTTAATTTCCTTTAAAATACCCTTCCAAACTTATCCACCAACCTCTGCAACATCGCTTCAGAATCTCCCAAAAGTACAGTGTCACCAGCAAAAAGCAGCTGTGACAACTCCCACTTTGTTAGATTCTTTATCTTTTAATCCCGCATCTCTTGCCAACACACAAGCATTCACTTCTCTTACAACCCCATCTATAAATATATTGAACAACCATGGTGACATCACGCATCCCTGTCTAAGGCCTACTTTTAGTGGGAAATGATCTCCCTCTCTCCTGCACACACTAACCTGAGCCTCACTATCCTCATAAAAACTCTTCACAGCATTTAGTAACATACTACCTATTACAAACACTTGCAACATCTGCCACATTGCTCCCCTATCCACCCTATCATACGCCTTTTCTAAAGCCATAAATGTAATGCAAACTTTCTTACCTTTATCTAAATACTGTTCACATATATGTTTCAATGTAAACACCTGACCCATCCCCCTTCCTCACACACACACACACATCAATGCAATAAGATCACAATAAACAGGAGATACCACAATATGCAGAACCACTACTGTGAAAAAATAGTGAACTTCCAAGCACTTTTGTGATTTCCTCACATTATATAAAAAACCTAGAAAGTTACATTTATGAAAATGAGGCCTGTCAGGTGGTGCAATAATGATAAATAAAACATTAATTTACAATAGCAGACACACTTAATAGATTTGCTATACTTACCTAAGAAGATAACTGCACCAATCCAATACTGAACCCTCAGCAGCTCCTGCCATCGTATGGCAGACATGATGAGCCAGGCTATACCATACACCAAATACACAACACACATTGCAGCATAGAATCCAAGAAGTGGCCAGTCTAAACAAGGTAAAATAATAGTATCACCATTAAGATATATTACAATATTTTATTCCAGTCATGCTAGCTAATGCACTAACAATGTCTCACTAAATATACAAAATTATCCCAAAGGGCATCAAATTTAAGCCCTCCTTTAAACTAAAGATTTAATGCCATTTTTATATATATATTTTTTTTTCAACAAGTCGGCCGTCTCCCACCGAGGCAGGGTGACCCAAAAAAGAAAGAAAATCCCCAAAAAGAAAATACTTTCATCATCATTCAACACTTTCACCACACTCACACATTATCACTGTTTTTGCAGAGGTGCTCAGAATACAACAGTTTAGAAGCATATACGTATAAAGATACACAACATATCCCTCCAAACTGCCAATATAATTACTGTTACTTAAACTCACCAACAGCTGATAGATATCCATAATCACTCTGCATTTCAATATCAATATAGGCAACATAAGACAAATTTTCTGCAGGATTTGACTGAGCTGTTGTGTGAACAACAAGAAGATAAACACCATCATATGGTACAACAGCAACAGGATTTTTTGTTCGGGGAGAACCTTCAGGACTGATTTTTGATTTGGATAAAATGGTAGAATCCACTGAAAAAAGAAACAATGTATGAAACACTGAAGTACGTACTAAAAATAAATACATACAGAATATCAATGAATTTGGTAAGATGCTAACAAGAAAAAATAACATTTATATCTCAGCTTTATGAAAATTGTAATTAATAAATCTACAATTCTTGACCAATCTACCACACAAATATGAAGCTTCTACATAGGCATAAACTGAACATACACATAATGTGAATGCCCATTGTGAAAAAAAAAAAAAAAAAAACATGGGAATATAATTTCTGTAAAATTTTGTGTTTAAGGGCAATGTGTGGTGTAAATATTATGAAGAGAATTTGTAGTGTGGAAATTAGGAGGAGGTGTGGAGTTACTAAAAGTATTATTCAGAAGGCTGAAGAGGGGTTGCTGAGGTGGTTTGGTCATCTAGAGAGGATGGAGAAAAATAGGATGACTTGGAGGGTATATAAATCTGTAGTGGAGGGGAGGATGGGTAGGGGTCATCCAAGGAAAGGATAGACTGAGGGGATAAAAGAGGTTTTGCATGCAAGGGGCTTGAACATGCAATAGACATGTGTGAGCATGTCAGATAGGAGTGAATGGAGATGAATGGTTTTTGGAATCTGATGAGCTGTTGGAGTGTGAACAGGGTAATATTTTGTGAAGGGATTGAGGGAAACTAGTTTGCTGGACTTGAGTGCTGGAGGTGGGAAGTACAATGTCTGCACTTTAAATGAGGGATTTGGGATACTGGTTGTTTGGAGTGACATCTAAACTGTCATACTTGGTCGCCTCTGTAAAGACTGATTATGTGTGAATGATGGTGAAAGTGTTGAATGATAGTGAAAGTGTTTCTTTCTTTTCTAGGTTATCCTGCCTCGATGGGAGAAAGCCAATGTGTTGAAATTTTTTTTAAAGCCTGCATTTTCTGATTATGCAGATCATTTTTAATTGGTATCTAAATTCCCTAATTATGAGTGAGAATGTTTATAACTCAAACGACCATTAGTCAGGGATGTATTGTACTGATTATAATGATGATTATTTCTACAAATACATGATACATAGTACATTAGTACCTCAGTACTGGAACTTGATTCATTCTAGAAGGCTATTTGAGTGCTGATCTGTTCGAGTACTGAACAAATTTTTCCCATAAGGAATAATGTAAATTAGATTAATCTGTCTCAGACCCCCAAAAATACACTTACAAAAGCATTTTAATACGAAGTTTACAAGCCTAGCATGCATAAATGTAAAAAAAGAAAAAATAAACACAATGAATGGATGAAATAAATGGAAATTTATTCTCATTTTACTTGTAACTGGAGAGTTGATGGCACATGTGAAAGATTGTGAGGAAGGTCTGTTTCATAACCATTTTCATTCTTTCTGCAACATCAGCCTTTTTAATGCCCTCTTTATTTTTATTATCGTAAAGATCATAGATTTCGCCATACGAAACTTGGGAGCAAGATCAGACACATGGGCATCGCTTTCATATTTTGCTATGAGTTCTTTTTTCATCTCTATTGTGACTCTTAACCAATTTTCTCTTTGGTTGGCTGTTATTGCTAATCTTCTTAGGTCCTATGGTGACTTATTTATACAAATAATATAAAAAAGACACCAAAAAAAAAAAAAAAAAAAAGGTTGTTTGTTTGGTCAAGTGCCAAGCAAATGGTCGACTACCAAGCAATTTTTTTTACCGAACAAAGCAGTCGAATACCAAATTGTTCAAGTTGGGAGCTGCTCAAGTACCAAGGTACTACTGTACATACAGACTACAAGGTATGAGGTATGACCAGAGCTTTGGTGAGATGGGGAAGGAAGAAGGATGGGTAAGGATGGAAATATGGGAAAGGGTTGGGAGGGTGGAGGGGGAGGTGGGGCAATAAAGGTAAGTGGCCTAACCACTTTGGTGCAATTTATACAAGTGTGTGTGTGTGTTGTGCTATTCATGAATATTTTTTTTTTTCAACAAGTCGGCCATCTCCCACTGAGGTAGGGTGACCCAAAAAAAGAAAAAAAAAATCCCCAAAAAGAAAATACTTTCATCATCATTCAACACTATCAAGAATATGTTAAATTCATAAGACAGGTATACCTCCTGCCCATCAGGTGCACACAATTACACCAGCTGTATACCAGCATGCTGCCGAGTTGGAAGGATGTATACTATTTGCAATTACCTTTTTTTCTTTTTTTTTTTTGCGCAAGAGGTCGGTCGTAAGGCTGCTGATGCAGATGGTAATTGTAGAGCCTTTGATGGAAATTGACTGCTAACCTGGAGTTGGTTGGCTAAGCAGTTTCTGAGGTGGTGTCCTGTCGTAGGATGTTTGCAGATGTTACAAGGTTAGTTATAAGGTGCAATCTGATAGAATTAAGTCTCCCAACAGTGAGGTGCATTTATCCTTGTTGTTGGATATAGAATGGTTCTGGTGGTATCCAATCTCCATTTCTTCAGGGAGGTCACTCAGGATCCTTGGTCTTAGGAAGTTCTCCTTGTGAATGAAGTGTCGGACTCTTTGTTGGAGGGACATTCTGTGGGTTCTGTGGGTGTGTGTGCTGATTACGTAGTCAGTAGTGTTCATTGGTTGGGGTAAGGATGGTTTTCTCTGTCTGGTATATAGAGTTCCTGCATGTCTTATAGTTGTCTCTTTTTTTAGTTTATCTAGCCTGACATTTATTGCAACGATTTCCTGTTGGATGTGCAGGTCTTCCATCCTGATTCTGAGCTTGGTGCCAGTGATAAAGCAGAGAGCTCTGTTCTGGACTCTTTGAAGCTGTAGCATGTTGGATTTAATTGTTAGTGACATGGGTACACGAGGGTATTCCAGCAAAGGTCTAATCATCGTCTTATAAAGGTGCTTTTTGATGCAGAGGGGGATTCTTTGAATCTGAATAGTTGACTGAGGCAGGCTTTTGCTAGGTTCACTTTTTTGGTGATGTGGGATGTGGAGTGGAGCAATTTGTTGATCTCATAACCCAGTATCTTGTTTGGGTTTCTGATAGCTATGTGTGTACCATACAGACTATGTTATCTTATTTTTAACAAAGATATGATTATAAATATTAATAACAAGGTTAGAGTTGTAAACTGATTTTCAAAGTACTGAATTTTAAAATAATCTTTTTGAATTAATAAATTTACATTGGTGAAGAATTCTTCCTCCACAAGCCATGTGTGTCGTAAAGAGGGGACTAAAATGCCAGGAGCAATGGGATAGTAATCTCTTTTCCTGTATAAATTACTAAATGTAAAAAGAAGAAAACCTTTTGTTTCTCTTTCTCAGGTCACCCTGCATCAGTGGAACATGGCTAGTGTGAATCCTTTTGGGGTCGGTCCCATTGTATCATGGTTTTGAAGCCAGCATCAGTCCTGTAGTACAATGCCATTAGCTTAGCTCACGCAGATAAGCTGTGAATGGTAAATGTGGGCCTAGATATGAGAGAACGGGTTTGTGGTAAGTGTGCACTATATAGAAAAAAATCTTGCAGTGCACAATGCGTAAGAAAAAAAACTGCAAACAAGCTTTTGGTTTAAAACAGCAACTTTGCAGTGTATTTTCATATGAGTTTTATGGTTGTCTTCTTGGTTTCATTTGATAGAATGGAAGATATATTATGACTGATTTCAAGATTGAAAATAGCTTGAAACTGAGCTCAAATTAGCAGAAATGTTCGAGTTTTGCCAATATTCCAGAGTACACAAATGACGTCACTCATTTAATACACTTCCAAATGGCCAGTTTAATATGCATTTAAGAATGCACTAACATTATTTATACAATTATTACAATAGTGCAGTAGTCTGCATAACAGTAAATCTTCTATTTTTTGCGTAAATAAAAATTCAAAATGGAAACTAAGCGTAATGCAAGAGGGGCCTGGAGATGTGACTAAGGAACAGGAAATTTTTTAGTGCTAAGAATGTCTACACTGTTTATTCTGGACCCTATTTTCAAATTGGCAACTGCTGAATTTTGTATGAAATTGGCCAAATTGCCAATTTCTGATTACTTTACTGGGTAGTTGAAATAGTAAATGGGCAGTTCCTTATACTCAATCAACAGAAGGAATACTAGCACAACAGGTATGAATTTGGTCGACTGGAACAATGGCATTGGCAAAGTGGGCGAAATCGCTGATACTTAAATCACCAAGACTGCAAACTTTGCGAGCGTAATTCTGTGAGTTTTCCATCAAATTTCATAATTTTGGTTTCACTACCTTCTGAAAAGATTCTCTATCACTTCATAGATAAAATAATTTTTTTCTTCAATTCTTCTACCCTGAGAGCAAATCTGAGATCATGGATCTCGATCCTGAAAGGGTAAAAAAAAAAAACTTACTAATTCCTGATCATGGATTTTTACTGAATTCTGAAAATGGTATCTCTAATAAGATTTTTACTGAATTGTTTACTACCCTTATACAGGTTTTGTGTTCTGAGCTCTTACAGTGATGTCTGAAGATACAGCTAGATGACAGCTCTTTATTTTGTCTCAATCAGTTTTCTGATTGCTGCAATAAAAATAGCTGAATATCATTTTATTGTGGCCATTTCTAAGAGTTTCTGTACTTCAATGAGATTGTGATCAGAGAATAATGTATTTGATATTATCTCTGATTACTTTTTGAAAATTCAAGAAAGTCAAGCCTAGTGTATACGTATTTTTATTTCCTGCAGTTTCTGTAAGCTGTTGATTTAAAGCAAACTTTTCAAAGACCCCTAACAGTTCTCTAGTTTTTGTCTGTTGGAATAACATGCTTCCAGGTACCGTGTCTGGTATACTGCAGTTGTGTACCCTCTTCCATTTAACATCTAGAAGGTTGAAATTTTCAAGAAGGATAATATTTGGTGTAGGATTTTCAAGGCTGTCATAGAAGTTGTCTATCTTCTTTTTCTATTCCATGAATTCCTCTGCCTCTGGTGATGGTGGTTCTCATACAGGAAAAATAACCAGATTTTTTTTTATATATATATGGTCCTATTCTTCCTTGTGACATTTATTCTCTTATCTATATCTCATTGTCCAAAACATTCCTTGTATATGTTTCTTTTTTAATGCTCCACCAAACACTTGCTTTACTTTTGTAAGGATCACATTCATATAATTAAAATATTTTTGCTTGCTTTTTCACTCCTGAATTTTAACAAAAAGAGATGTTTGAGTTACTGTCCATTAAGTACCTCTGGTACAGTACCATCTGTTGATATATCTAGTAGTGTTGTATTGTAATGAAGTGCTTGTTGCATATGACCTTGTTTTGCCCTTTAAATTAATGTGCTCTCATATCAAGTGCTAGCAAATTATGCAGAGACATGATTCCCAAGAAATTCTAGAAAAATATTATAAACAAGACAATAAAATGGGAGATATAGAGACAATGACGCAGAAGGTTTGCTGATCATCATCATTGTTGGAAAGAGCTAAGACCACAGGGCTCATACAGCACCAGTGAAATCAAGAGGTAACTGGATGTGATCCAAGGAAAATAAGGAAGGTTTCTATTTCTTGGATCAAGAGCCCTTCACCATTAACCCTTTCAGGGTCCAAACCGTAGATCTACGTCATGAGCTCAACTCACTCTGATAAACTGTGAGTGGTACATTTGGGCCTAGATATGAGAGAATACATCTATGTGGTATGTGTGCACCACATAAAACAGATCCTGCAGCACACTGTGTATAATGAGAGAAAAAAACAAATCATGATTTTTCGATTAAAACAGAGACTTTGCAGTGTTTTTTCGTATGTTTTTTATAGTTGTATTTGCAATTTCTTGGTCTCATTTGATAGAATGGAAGACATATTACAGAAATAGAGATGATTTTGATTGGTTTTAGCACTGGAAATGGCTTGAAACTGAGCTCAAAGTAGCAGAAATGTTAAATTTTTGCCGATAGTCAAGAGTAAACAAACGACCTCACACGTCTAATACTGGCGGGTCTAATATGCATTCACAAATATGGTGATGATATTTATACAATTATTACAGTATTGCATAACAGTAAATAATCTATTTTTTGGTGTGAATAAAAATTCATTATGTGAATAAAAAATAAAAATGGAATTTATTTGTAAAGCCTCAAAACGTAACTAATGAACAGAGGAAATGTTAGTGTAGTTCCAGGAATACCTACATTGTTTATTCTGGACCCTACTTTGAAATTGGAATATTTTGAACTTCGTGTTAAATTGGCCAAATTAACAATTTCCGATCACTTTAATTTGTAGTTGAAACAGTTGACTTGGCGATTTCTTGTGCTCAGTCGATAGAATAGAAGTAATACTAGTGAAATAGCTAAGAATTTGGTTGACTGGAATAATGTAATTGGCCTAAAATGGGAGTCAAAGTCGGCAAAATCGCCGATTCGTAAATATCGCTGACACATCAAAATTCGCGAGAGCATAATTTCGTCAATTTTCCATCAAATTTCGTACTTTTTGTTTTATTACCTTCACAAAAAGATTCTCTACCATTTCATAAGAAAAAAATAAAAAAAAATTTTTTTTTTAAATTCTTGGACACTGGGGCACCACTTCAGATTTGGGCCTTGGACCCTGAAGGGGTTAAGGCACTCTTCTTGAAGAGAAGAATACAGATGAGAAAGATAGTAATGTAACATACTGTGTTGTGCATAATCTTTACTGATGGAAGAGTGACTATAATTATAGCACTTAAGTCCATAACTTGTAGTGCAATGTAAAGGATATGAATGGACAAGAAGCTTGAAAACTGGGATTTCACAATATCTTGAATATAAAAAATGTGTAAATAAGGCTTCCAGTAGGCTTCAACCAGGGAAACTAGCCTGATGGCATCCTCTCACCTCTACTGCTGCACCAAGACACCCCCAACCTAGATTACTCTGGTTTGAGCCCACATGATGCCTTATTTACGTACTAGTAAGCTTGTTATTTTCACCTGTTGTCACTGGAGTTGATTTTTCCTCTTCTGCATTCATTTCCTTATTTAACTGAGCTTTTAATGCCTCAGAGTCAGCTTTCATTATCATCCCATTCTCAATGTCAACTTCACTCTGGAAATGAAAGAAAATTATTATTGTACAGCACTTAAAAAAAAAAAAGTAAACCATACAGATGTGCAGTAGGGTTACCTAAATGAGGTCAAGGACCAAATTACAACACTCATTATATGAGGTAATACAGATAGGAAGAGTAAACTACTTTGTTAACTACTGAGAAACGAGTGAAACTACAATATGTATATGTAAGTAAAGTACAGTGGACCCCCGCTTAACGATCACCTCCAAATGCGACCAATTATGTAAGTGTATTTATGTAAGTGCGTTTGTACGTGTATGTTTGGGGGCCTGAAATGGACTAATCTACTTCACAATATTCCTTATGGGAAAAAATTCGGTCAGTACTGGCACCTGAACATACTACTGGAATGAAAAAAGTTCGTTAACCGGGGGTCCACTGTATTTTAAAATTTCGAGATAGTCTTTACTACTGGCAAGGACTTGTATATTTGGCAAGGACTTGTATATTGTCTGTGTAAAGCACTTCGCAACCAAAATTACCTGGATCGGACCCTGAGCAAGGTGGGGAATGTATAGGTAAGATTCCTAACACTTGCTGTCCCTGTTACCCAGCAGAAGATATACATCTAGTCAACCACTGTGGGTGGCAACCTTGGAAAAGACCTATAAATGACCCAAAGAAAACAGCAGGCAACATGACTTGGCTTTCTTGGGTTATCATGAGTTATTATTTACCCTCTGGAATTACCAAGGCAACTAGTCTCCGAGTTTGTTATGTATACTAGCTACTACTACCCTACCCCTTCCTTTAAAATATGTTGCTGCAGGAGCAGCAATAAATCAAACTATTTTCTTGACAGAAATGATTAAACAATATTCAGTGTGCTTTTTTAAAGTGAATATACACAGCATATGTTTCTTAATTAGAACTAATAAATCAATTAACCCTTTGACTGTCGCTGCCGTATATATACGTCTTACGAGGTACCGTGTTTGACGTATATATGTATACTCATAAATTCTAGCAGCTTCAAATCAAGCAGGAGAAAGCTGGTAGGCCCACATGTGAGAGAATGGGTCTGTGTGGTCAGTGTGCATCATATAAAAAAAATCCTGGAGCACGCAGTGCATAATGAGAAAAAAAAAACTCCGACCGTTTTTTTTAATTAAAATGCCGACTTTGTGGTCTATTTTCGTTAAGTATTTATGGTTGTATTCTCGTTTTCTTGGTCTCATTTGATAGAATGGAAAACATATTATAGAAATAGAGGTGATTTTGATTGATTTTACTATAAAAAGAACCTAGAAATGGAGCTCAAACTAGGGGAAATGTTTGATTTTTGCCAATGTTCAAAAGTAAACAAATGATGCCATTGTCCAATAAATGTCCAACTAGCCATTCTAATATGCAGTCATGAATGGGTTGATGTTATTTATACAATTATTACAGTATTGCAGTAGTCTGCATAATAGTAAGTCTTCTATTTTTTGTTTGAATAAAAATTCAAAATAGAAAGCAAGAGTAATATCAGAGGGGCCTGGAGACATGACTGATGAGCAAAGAAAATGTTATTTTAGAGCCAGGAATGTCTGCATTGTTCATTCTGGACCTTATTTTGAAATTGTCATATTTTTTAGTTTTTGTGAAATTGGCCAAATTGCAAATTTCTGACCACATTATTAGGTAGCTGAAATTGGTAAATGGGCAGTTTCTTGTACTCAAGCGATAGAAAAAATGGAGTTCTAAAGAAATAGCTATGAGTTTGGGCGACTGGAACAATGGAATTAGCTGAAAATAGGGCTCAAAGTGGGCGAAATCGCCGATTTGTAAACAGTGCCGAGGTCGCTAACTTCGCGAGAGCATAATTCCGTCAGTTTTCCATCAAATTTCGTTTTTTTGGTGTCATTACAATCGGGAAAAGATTCTCTATCATTTCATAAGAAAAAATAATTTTTTTTTTTAAATTTTGCGACACCAGGAGACACCTCAGGATTGGGAGTTGCGACAGTCAAAGGGTTAAATAAGATGACAGAACTTGCAGATCCAATTACTGAAATAAATTAAAATAAAAAAATTATTGTTACTACTAATTAATATTTTAGTAGTACGTTTATAACATTAGGTCAAAATAGATAAAACAGACATACCTCTACCTCTGCATTCAAAGCTTGTACAATATATTAAAATGGATAAAGGTAGTGGATGCAGATGGGGAGAGGAGACATATTTGCAGAATAAGATGAAGATAGGTTTTAGGAAGAAAATGTTAACATGTGAGAAGTTTTTACAATGGTCAATGAGAGAGAGAAGATGAATGGCACAATTGAGGTAAGAAAGTTAAGCGAGTGTGTAAGGGAAGTTCATACGGAAGCATGAGAAAAAATGGAGTTCTACAAAAAGCAGATTTGGGGCAAAACTGAAACAATGAATTAGTGAAACATAAAGGGAAAGTGGGAGTAAATCGGCTAGGTTTTTTAAAAATGAGGTCGAAGGAGAAAAAATATCCAGTCGTTTCACAATTTGGGTTTTTTGGTGCTACACCAAAAAGATATTCAGCACTTCATAGGACTAATTTTTTTATGCAGACACCACTTAACCCTCTTAGGGTTGCGAAGTAAGGTAATAGTGCTAAACTTGCAGGTCCAAAAAATTTTAAAAAAAAAAAATTTTTTTTTACTAATGGTAATATAGAGACTTTTACATTATCAAAATGACAAACAAATATCTACTTGTAATCAAAACTTGCAATATATTATGGATATTAGGGTGTTGCCAGATGTGAAAGGGCATTTCGATAAGTTTGGGAAAGGCCCCTTTTTAGGACAAAATTTCTGTAGTTTTACAAGGTCGAGAGAAAGATAGAATGCACAAGGTAGAAACTAGCGAGTGTTATAGGAGCAAATGAGAGCAAAGAAAAACCCATTTCACAATTTCAAACTAAGAAAAAATTTAGACAATTGGAAAAGCCAATTTCACTAGGATTAAATATGAAAGAAGAAAGGCCAATTTTGAAATGGGGTTTTCCAGAATAACACACCAGTAGGTCATAGCCTGGCACTACTCTAACAGCTTTTATGTTCGATGGGTCACGTCCCGGGGCGAAAATCTTAAAAAAAATTTTCTTTTTGCTTATGAAATTTGAAATTTTTTCTCACAAAACAAAAGAAGAATTTACGTATGCAAAACATGCATTAGTTTGTAAAAATTGGTCTTGCAAATAATATCAGCATTGCCAATTTCGGTGCTTTTCCCATTGTGGAATTCAATCAAAAAATCATAATTCACTGAATATTTTATTCTATCAAATGAGTCACAAAAACAACCCATTCAACCAATTTAAATACCATAAAGGTAAAATTGCAATTGCAACAATTTGAATGATTTTAAATCCAAAAACAACAAAGTTTTTTTTTTTGCTAGTACGTCCCTGTGGCTCTTTATTTTTTTTTTTTTATATGCTCACACAAAAATAGACATTATTTTCAATGATAGGTACAAAGCTTTTTCTCCGTAAAGATTTGATCACAGCGACGTGAATTCCTGGACGATTTTGTAGTTACTAATAACCTTGGGTAAAAATCGTACTCTGCTATGTCTGAGACTCCATTTAAGGGCTTAAAAAACAACAAATGCAACTTAAAATTTGCTGTAATAGCTCCTTTTGGTTCAGCAAGGAAGCTAATAAAACCCAAAAACCATCACATAATACATTGCAAAGTTGTATTTAAGTCCAAAAACAAGTTTTTTTCTTAATACCACTGGGAGGCAATTATTGCCTGCCAACTGCACAGTAGACCCAATTTTATATGAGGCTCCACCTCCATCGCTAATTTGAAGGTTCTTAGTAATTGCGTTTGTACGTCATAGACCTTGGTGGTGCCGAAATGGAACTAAAGCTACATCACAAATATTCATTAGGGCTTAAAATTGGTTCAGTAGGCTCACAACAGCTACTACCTTGGAATGAAATAAAAGTTTTGTTAAACCGGGGGCAACTGCCTACTACTTCCTATATCCTTTCCAAATCTATATTATCTCACTTGAATCCACTGCTGAGAGACCTGTCTTAGTTAGATACTTTCAGTATTATTTATGTCTTCTTTAACCCTTTCAAGGTCCGTACTGTTGTTCTATGGGTTTAGAACTGGGGTCTGTGCCATAGTACGTCATGAGCTCATCTCACCCAGATAAGCCGTGAGTGGTAACTTTATGTCTAGATATGAGAGAATGGGTCTATGTGGTAAGTGTGTACCATATATAAAAAAAAATCTTGCAACACGCAGTGCATAATGAGAAAAAAACTGACTGTTTTTGGTATTCATGGTTTCTTGATCTCACTTGTATTCATGGTTTCTTGATCTCACTTGATAGAATGGAAGATATATTACAGAAAAAGAGATGAATCTGATTAGTTTTAGGACTGACAATAACTTGAAATTGAGCTCATAAGTAGCAGAAATGTTCAACAGTAAACAAATCACATTACACGTCCAATACACGTCAACTGGTGGGTCTAATATGCGTTCACGAATGTATGTACTGATATTATTTATACAATTATTACAATACAACCTCTCCTCACTTAACAAGAGAGTTCTGTTCCTAAGACCACGTCATTAAACAAATTTGTCACTAAACGAGGAGCATACTATGATGGTAGTGAGTTTGTGTGAACCATCTTTGATATTGTTTTAATGTCATCTTTGCACCATTTATAACATTTCTGGTATACAGTGGAACCTCAAAAATCGAACGTATCACGTATCGAACATTTCGAAAATAGGATCATTTTTTCGGACAAACTGTGTCCCTATTCGGACCGCCGGGTACGGGACCTGTCTGCCGCCTGCTCTGTCCGCATCCCCGCGGCGCCGTGAGCAGTCTAGCTTTGTTTATGCTTGAGTGAACACTAACCTGCGCTCTCATTCACGCATTTTACGATTACGTATTTTGTTGTGTTTAGTGCTTGTGGGACTGTGAAATAAGCTGCCATGGGCCCAAAGAAACTTGCTAGTGGTAACCCTGTGGTAAAGAAAGTGAGAAACACCAAAGATGTGAAGAAGGAAATAATACAGAAGTATGAGAGTGGTGTGAGACTTGTTGAGCTTGCCAGGATGTATGGGAAAAACAAGTCGACAATCGGTTCTATCCTGTCAAAGAAAGAACAAATCAAAGAAGCTGATGTTGCAAAAGGTGTTAATATAGGGAGTGGATGAGGTGCCTTCTTCAAAGATTAAGGAGACTTGTGCCAAGTGGAATGATGTCCAAATGTTTGTGCAGAAGTACCACCCTGAGCAAGCTGAAACAAGCCATCTTTGCAACAAGTTCAGTGACAGAACCATGTCCCATTTTAGGGAAATGTTAAAGAGGCACCAGAAACAGAGGACTGTGGAAAGTTATTTTGTGAGACAGGGGTGCAGTGACTCTCAAGCTGGCCCTAGTAGCAATAAAAGACAGAGAAGGGAAGTAACCCCAGAGAGGGCTTTACCTGAAGTCCTCATGGAGGGGGATTCTCCTTCCAAACACTAACCCCAACTCCCTCTCTCCTCCTCCCTATCTTCCAGATGCCATCACCAATCTTCAATAAAGGTAAGTAAAAATGTTATTTTATATGTATTACTATACATAATTAAAAACTATAGTACAGTGGACCCCCGCATAACGATTACCTCCGAATGTGACCAATTATGTAAGTGTATTTATATAAGTGCGTTTGTATGTGTATGTTTGGGGGTCTAAATGGACTAATCTACTTCACAATATTTCTTATGGGAACAAATTCGGTCAGTACTGGCACCTGAACATACTTCTGGAGTGAAAAAATATCGTTAACCGGGGGTCCACTGTATTTGTTGTATGTAAAACTGTAATTAATCTCTATAAAATGTATTTTTTATGTGAATATTTTGGGTTTCTGGAATGGATTTTAAATTGAATATTTTTCAATTTAATTTCTTATGGGAAATAATTGGTTTTTGAGTTCAGACTTTTTCGAATTTAAAAGAACTACTCTCACTGGGGAATCAGAATATTATTGGGTTCGGTTTTTGAGTTCCTCTCTCTTTTTTAAATGTTATCGGGTAGAAGTACTATCTACTCGGAAATAAACAAAATTAGAGGAAAGAATTCTTTTCATTTAGGAATGGAAAACCATAGGTTTTAAAAAGTTTTTTTTTTTTTTTTTATTAAACTGGTTCCCCAGGAGGGTGGGGTTCTACCTCATTCACTCCTCATTTTAGTCACCTCATAACGACACACCTGGCTTCAGAGTGAAGGACTGTCTTCCACTTCCCAGGACTCAAGTCGATGCGTTTACGATGAACCCAAAGCTTTTAGAAAACAGAGAAAAACCTAGATGTATGTATATATATATGCATGTGCGTGTCTGTGAAGTGTGACCAAAGTGTAAGTAGGAGTAGCAAGATATCCCTGTTATCTAGCGTGTTTATGAGACAGAAAAAGACACCAGCAATCCTACCATCATGCAAAACAGTTACAGGTTTCTGTTTCACAGTCATCTGGCAGGACAGTAGTACTTCCCTGGGTGGTTGCTGTCTACCAACCTACTACCTACAAAGCACCCTTCTGGCAAGACAGTGATGGAGTGAATGATGGTGAAAGTTTTTCTTTTTCGGGCCACCCTGCCTTAGTGGGAATTGGCCAGTGTGTTAATAATAAAAAAAATAAACCTTGGTAATAAATACCGATAAGCTGGTTTAGAAAGACATGTAAGCAAACACTATGACCTTGATCACTTCTAACATATAGAGATAGAAAGACATTATATATATAGGCGGAGAGTGAGGTGTGAGTGACGCACGGTGACCTGAAGAATGTCATGCTGGGACTGAGGACGGGTAGATGACGATTATTTAGGTATGAATACTGGTCAGAGAGCCCGTCATAAGTCTAAGGCATAGGTAAACGAGTACATCGCTAAGCAAGGAGAGGCTGTATTACAATAATGCAGTAGTCTGCATAACAGTAAATCTTTATTTTTTGTGTGTGAATAGAAATTAAAAATGGAAAGCAAGCATAATATCCAAGCCGAACTGAAGCAATTCGTAGCCATCTTGACAGGCACAGATTGATTAATGAATCTCAACACGAATTTACTAACGAAATTTACACGAATTTACTAACTTTTTCACTAAGGTGTTTGAGGAGGTAGATCATGGTAATGAATATGATATTGTGTATATGGACTTCAGTAAGGCTTTCGATAGAGTTCCACACCAGAGGCTATTGAGGAAACTTAGGGCACATGGAATAGGAGGAGAAATGTTTTCCTGGGTAGAGGCATGGCTGACAAATAGACAGCAGAGAGTTTGCATAAATGGGGAGAAATCAGAATGGGGGAACGTCACAAGCGGTGTTCCTCAGGGGTCAGTGTTGGGCCCGTTGTTCACAATTTACATAAACGACATAGATGAGGGAATAAATAGCGACATAAACAAATTTGCTGATGACACCAAAATAGGCCGTCCAATTCATTCTAATGAGGACACTAGAGCACTCCAAGATGATTTGAATAGACTGATGCAATGGTTGGAGAAGTGGCAGATGCAGTTTAATATTGACAAATGCAAAGTTCTAAATGTTGGAGAGGTAAATAACCATGCCACATATAAACTAAATGATGTAGATCTTAATACTACTAATTGCAAAAAGGATTTAGGAGTTCTGGTTAGCAGTAATTTAAAACCAAGACAACAGTGCATTAATGTTCGCAATAAAGCTAACAGAATTCTTGGCTTCATATCTAGAAGTATAAATAATAGAAGTCCTCAGGTTGTTCTTCAACTCTATATTTCCTTGGTTAGGCCTCATTTAGACTATGCTGCTCAGTTCTGGTCACCGTATTACAGAATGGATATAAATGCTCTGGAAAACGTACAGAGGAGGATGACAAAGATGATCCCATGTATCAGAAATCTTCCCTACGAGGATAGACTGAGGGCCCTGAATCTGCAAAATCTCGAAAGGCGTAGAATTAGGAGGGATATGATCGAGGTGTATAAATGGAAAACAGGAATAAATAAAGGGATGTAAATAGCGTGCTGAAAATTTCCAGCCAAGACAGGACTCGCAGCAATGGTTTGAAGTTGGAAAAATTCAGATTCAGGAAGGATATAGGAAAGCACTGGTTTGGTAATAGAGTTGTGGATGAGTGGAGCAAACTCCCAATTACAGTTATTCAGGTTAAAATGTTGTGTAGTTTTAAAAATAGGTTAGATAAATACATGAGTGGGTGTGGGTGGGTGTGAGTTGGACCTGACTAGCTTGTGCTGCTGGGTCTGGTGCAGTGCTCCATCCTTGAGTGGAGATGATCAGACTGGGTGGGTCATTGGTCTAATCCGGGGGGGGGGACATTGGTCTAATCCAGGGGGGGGAAATGGACCTGCTTCGCATGGGTCAGTAGGCCTGTTGCAGTGTTCCTTCTTTCTTATGTTCTTATAATATAAGATAGGTCTGGAGAAGTGACTAAGGAACAGAGGAAATGTTTTTTTTTAATGCCAGGAATGTCTTAATATTGTTTATTCTGGACCCTATTTTTAAATTGGCAATTTTGGAATTTTGCATGAAACTGGCCACATTACCAATTTCTAATCACTCTACTGGGTCATTGAAATAGGTAAATAGAATAGAAGGAATACTAGCAAAATAGCTATGAGTTTCGTTAGCTGGAATAATGGAATTGGCCAAAAATAGGGCTCAAAGTGGGCAAAATCGCCAATGCACTAATATCACCGAGACTGCTAACTTTGTGAGACCATAATTCCATAAGTTTTTCCATCAAATTTTGTACTTTTTGTTTCATTACCTTCAGAAAAAGATTCTCTACCATTTCTTAAATTTTTTTTTTTTCTGAAAATTATTTGACCCTAAGAGCAAGTTTGAGATTAGGGGTCTTGACTGTGAAAGGGTTAATACTACTACTACCTCTACCCCCCCCCCCCCATCTCCATTTTCTTTACCCTAATTAAATTTGCATTATTCATGAAGGATGACCTAGGCAACTTAAAAAAAATGGAAGTCTAGCAAAACCTGCGAAAATCATATCTTATATGCAGCAATAATGATGATTTAACATAAAATGATCACCTTTCATGAGCAGATTAGTCTGCCTGAAATGTTTTGCATTATAAAATGATTTCTTTCAAACCCAATTGCATCAACTTTTATTTGTATCAAAACTACAACCAAATACATTCCAAATCCCATTTTTAACTTCTATGTATGTTCCTAAGGAATAAAGATTTTCATTTCTCATTAGTCACTGAGGGCAACTAAGCTCATCATACAGTGATATTGTTATCTAATGGAAATCTCAGTGTATTACTATTATTTATTTATTTTAAACACTCCAGCTATATCCCAAGGCAGTAGTGTGATCAAAAATGAGAAAAAAACATTCACCATCCTTCTTTCAATTTTTGTCTTGCCAGAAGCGTGGTGGCATTACAGTGCAGATGGACCTCGAAAGAGCAACATCCTCCCACCTCCAGGACTCAAGTCAGGCTAACTGGTGTCCCTGGTTCCCTTCACCAATGTTACTTTTCTCACTCTCTAATGGTATGTCGTCATAAAAACCACTTGCCTCTATTCAATCAGACCTTACAAGCTTACACAGGCTTGTATGTTCAAGCCCCTAGCACCAAATTATCTTTTACACATCCCTCCAACATGTCCTTTCCCCCACTGCAGAACATAAGAACATAAGAAAGAAGGAACACTGCAACAGGCCTACTGACTCATGCAGAGCAGGTCCATGTCCCCCTCCCTAGGATTAACCCAATGACTCCCCCCCCCCCCAGATTAGCCCAATGACCCACCCAGTCTGGTCACTTACAATCAAGGAAGGAGCACGGCACCAGACCCAGCAGCACAAGCTAGTCAGGTCCAACTCACACCCACCCATGTATTTATCTAAACTATTTTTAAAACTACACAACGTTTTAGCCTGAATAACTGTAATCGGGAGTTTGTTCCACTCATCCACAACTCTATTACCAAACCAGTGCTTTCCTATATCCTTCCTGAATCTGAATTTTTCCAACTTGAAACCATTGCTGCGAGTCCTGTCTTGGCTGGAAATTTTCAGCACGCTATTTACATCCCCTTTATTTATTCCTGTTTTCCATTTATACACCTCGATCATATCCCCCCTAATTCTACGCCTTTCGAGAGAGTGCAGATTCAGGGCCCTCAGTCTATCCTCATAGGGAAGATTTCTGATACATGGGATCATCTTTGTCATCCTCCTCTGTATGTTTTCCAGAGCATTTATATCCATTCTGTAATATGGTGACCAGAACTGAACAGCAAAGTCTAAATGAGGCCTAACCAAGGATATATAGAGTTGAAGAACAACCTGAGGACTTCTATTATTTATACTTCTGAATGTGAAGCCAAGAATTCTGTTAGCTTTATTGCAAACACTAATGCACTGTTGTCTAGGTTTTAGATTACTGCTAACCAGAACTCCTAAATTCTTTTCGCAATCAGTAGTATTAAGATCTACATATTTAGTTTATATGTGGCATGGTTATTTACCTGTCCAACATTTAGAACTTTGCATTTGTCAATAATAAACTGCATCTGCCACTTCTCCGGCCATTGCATCAGTCTATTCAGATCATCCTGGAGCGCTCTAGTGTCCTCATTAGAATGGATTGGACGGCCTATTTTGGTGTCATCAGCAAATTTGCTATGTCACTATTTATTCCCTCATCTATGTCGTTTATGTAAATTGTGAACAACAACGGGCCCAACACTGACCCCTGAGGAACACCGCTTGTGACGTTCTCCCATTCTTATTTCTCCCCATTTATGCAAACTCTCTGCTGTTATTTGTCAGCCATGCCTCTACCCAGGAAAAAATTTCTCCTCCTATTCCGTGTGCCTTAAGTTTCCTCAATAGCCTCTGGTGTGGAACTCTATTGAAAGCCTTACTGAAGTCCATATACACAATATCATATTCATTACCATGATCTACCTCTTCAAACACCTTAGTGAAAAAAGTTAGTAAATTCATAAGACAGGAACGCCCCTTTGTAAAACCATGTTGAGATTCATTAATCAATCTGTGCCTATCAAGATGGCTATGAATTGCTTGGCAATTATTGATTCCATAAATTTTCCCACTATGAAGGTAAGGCTTATTGGTCTATAGTTCGAAGCCAAGGACCTGTCACCTGCCTTGTAAATAGTTATTACATTTGCCATTTTCCACTTATCAGGCACTATGCCAGTTTGTAGTGATATGTTAAAAAGATTAGCCAAAGGTATGCTAAGTTCCTTTTTACATTCCTTTAGCACCCTTGCAAACAGTTCATCAGGACCAGGGGATTTGTTAGGTTTTAGTTTCTCTATTTGTCTGAGGACCATGTCACTAGTTACCACAATCGTGCATAGTTTATCATCATCCTGTTCTACATAATCTATTATTTCAGGAATATCGCTAGTATTTTCCTGGGTGAAAACTGAGAGGAAGTAGGTATTGAGAATTTCATATATATCCTTATCACTGTCAGTGATCTGACCAGAGTTACTCTTAAGTGGGCCAACCTTGTCCCTAAACTTACTTCTGTATACCTGAAAGAACCCTTTTGGGTTAGTCTTTGAATCCCTTGTGACCTTAGCCTCATAATCCCTTTTTGCTTTTCTTATTTTCTTTATTTCTCTCTTTTTTAATTGAATAAATTGATTTCTTAACTGCCCATCCCCTCTTTTGATATGCCAATATATGCCTCTCTTTTGACCAATGAGATGTTTTAATCTATTGTTCATCCATTTGGGATCATTTTTGTTAGATCTAATTTCCCTACTTGGAACAAAAGTTGTCTGGGCAGCTAGAACTATGCTCTGAAAAACGTCATATTGGCAACCAAGATCACCTACCTGACCCATAGTCAGAACATCCCAATTTTGCCTACCCAGGTAATTTTTCAGTCCCATGAAGTCGGCCAAACGAAAATCTGGGACATCCTATTCAGTTCCATCTTCTCTAAATGCCCAAACCCCTCAACAACACCTCCTCAGCCACCCTTAATTATACTTTTAGTAACCCCACACCTTCTACTCTCCCTGCTTCTAATTTTCTGCATAATATTCAAGCCACACACCACCCTCAAATACATCTCCACTACTTCTGGCTTCTTCACTACAATGTCTAAAATTCGTGCTTCACACCAATATAACAGTGTTGGTACCACTATATTCTAGTACATTCCTGTTTCTTCCTCCATGGATATTGCTTTGTCTCAACACACCACCCACCTTTTCTCCCCCTCATCTATTTTATGGCTCACTTCAGTTTCTTACAGAACCATCTGCCAACAGGCTCGCTTCCAAATATATGAACACATTTACTTCCTCCAAACTCCTCCCTCTGATCTAATATCAGATTTCATTCATGTTAGCAAAAATCATTGCAATGTGTTAATGTAACAATTCCTATATACTGTAACAGCTGCAGTAGCATGGCACAAAAATTTTATCTCATGGTCAAGAAGCATTCTTGAGATACTGTAATGTGTAGTTTGCATAAAACTGGTCAGTATATCAAGTCCCCAAACTAACCTAACACACACACCAATTCTCTATTATAACTAAAGTGCAATTATTTATTTTCTAGATACTCTAACTTGCAGTCACAAACATAAGATGGTATTCCACTTACCAAGACTATAGTTTGGTCACAAGGAAATTGCTCTGGAATGGTCTTCACATAGCCAACTTCATACTTGGAACCATTGGAAGTTTTAGGTGCAATATCTGGATCTTTATAATAACTTTGAAAAAAATCATTTTCAGTACTCTGTATTGGGAGAGAAAAACAATAATGTAGATCTATCTACAATAAAATAGATACCTCAATATTTAAATGATAATGTAAACTAATAAACTTAGTATATAACAGTTACTCAACATTTACTGAACTCTGAAACCGAAGCATCAGCTGGTGACCCAGTTGTAATAATTTAGATGTTTTCAACAGATCCTGACAACTTGTCAAGTCCAAGCCCTGATATAAAACATTCATATATACAGTTGACCCTTGAACAACACAGGTTTCAAGTGTGCAGGTACACTTGTACACAGATTTTTTTCAATAAATATACTGGAAAATTTTTTGAAGATTTGTAACAACTTGAAAAAACTCGCAGATGAATCATGTAGCCTAGAAGTATAAAATAATTAAGAAAAAGTTAGGTATGTAATGAATGCATAAAATATATGTAGATACCAGTCTATTTTATCATTTACTACCATAAAATATACACAAATTTATCAAAACTCACACATATCTACAAACATTTACAGATTGTACAAGGCACCATTTGCAGCTGAGAGAAATGCAAACAAATGTAAAGATGCAATATTAAATTATAACTGCATAAAAATTAACTGCAGTATATACTAATGTATTATTGTACAGGTCCTCCATCACAAATCCAGCATCATTGGGACCTGTAGTGTGCCAGATTACTGAGTTTGCCGAATTACAGAGTGGTTAGGTTAGAATACACTTAATAAAATTAACCAACTTGACTTACACAGTTCATTGAAATCGACAAAAACCGAACATTTCCGCTACTTTGAGCTCAATTTCAAGGTACTTTTCGTCATGAAATCAATCAAAATCATGTCTATTTCTGTAATATATCTTCCATTCTATCAAATTAGTCCAAAAAATGAGAATACAACCATAAAAACCATACGAAAATATACTGCAAAGAGGCGGCTAATGGCTGAGAAGTGAACTCCGTTATTTATCGTCCGTCTTTTTTATTTTTGTTGTATGTTAAGGAGCATCTTTCCATCATACATTGCCCAAGTTTCAATGAGATAGCCCAACAAACAACTGAGAAAATAAAATATTTACCAAAAATCATATATGGCAAGCCCAAGCCAGGTACTGGAAATAAGTCACTTTGACTTTTCTGGGTTATCCTAGGTTCTCTATACATACACTGCTATGTATGATAATCTATGTAACTGTATTTGTGTATACCTGATAAACTTATTTACTTCTAGTCTGTCAACTGAGTACGAGAAACCGCCCATTCACTTATTTCAACTACCCAATAAAGTGGTAAGAAATTGGCAATTTGGCCGATTTCACACAAATTTCAACAGATTCCAATTTCAAAATAGGGTCAAGAATAAACAATGCAGACATTCCTGGCACTAAAATAACATTTTCTCTGTTCATTAGTCACGGCTGCAGGCCCCTCTTATATTACTCTTGCTTACCATTTGGAATTTTTATTAAAAAAAAAAAAAAAAAATTTAGAAGATTTACTGTTATGCAGACTACTGCATTATTGTAATAATTGTATAAATAATGTCAATCCATTCTTGACTCCGTACTGGAATTTAGACTGGCAGGCGGACAGGTATTGGACGGTATTTGTTTACTCTTGAGATTCGCTAAAGAATAGAACATTTTCGCTACTGTGAGCGCAATTTCAAGGTACTTTTCATCATGAAACCAATCAAAATCATATCTATTTCTGTAATATATCTTTCATTCTATCAAATGAGACCGAAAAAATGAGAATATAACCATAAAAACATACAAAAATATACCGCTAAGCGGCCGCTAATGGCTGAGAAGTCCACTATTTATGGTCTGATTTCTTTCATTTTTGGTGTACGTTAAGAAGTATGTTTCCATCATACGCTGCCCAAGTTTGAACAAGATAACCCAACAAACTGAGAAAATAATATAATAATATTATTATTATAATCAAAAAAAGAAGTGCTAAGCCACAAGGGCTATACAGCGCTGCAGAGTAGAGAAGGAAGCGAGGGTATTGGATGGCAGAAGGGAGGAGGGATGATCAGCAGGTTACAGAAAACAGCGGGGCAGGGGATAGTACGGGGGTAGAGGGTAGCAAGAGATTGAAGTAGAAAGGGCTGAAGGTATCAGAATTTGTGAAGCAAGTCAGTTGTTGTCAAAAAGTCAATGAGAGAGTCCGGATGAAAGGTGGGTCCATCAGCGAGAAGGGAAGGTAAAGAGAGAGCAGCGGAGCGAAGACGACGACGGAGGTAAATTCTGCGTGCTCGTTGATAAAGTGGGCAGTCCAACAGAATGTGGCTGACTGATAATGGAGCTTGGCAATTCTCACAGAGAGGAGCAGGGCGCCTCTCCATGAGATATCCATGAGTAAGACGAGTATGGCCAAATATAATAATAATAATAATATTATTTACTTATGCTTAACTACAAGAACAGTCTTATAAAAGGGATTAACATGGGAATTTTGGTACTGTAAATAGATAATGTATAGTTTCACAACTCTCTTAACTCTTTCAGGGTTTCTGATGTACATACTAGTATGGCTTACGCGCCAGGGTTGACATACTAGTACGCATAAATTCTAGCGCCTTCAAATCTAGCGGGGAAAAGGCTGGTAGGCCTAGATGTGAGAGAATGGGTCTGCGTGGTCAGTGTGCATGGTAGGAAAAAAATCGAGGACCCAGTGGTGCATTGTGGGAACGCCATTTTAGTACACCTTGTTCACCATGCCTCGTGGTAAAAAACTCCTCACTCCTTGGCGAATTGGGACACTTTTGTTCCCCAGTGACAGTTCTAATACAGATGGAATTGCCAGTGAAGAGGAGTTTCAAGGTTTTGACGAGGTTGTGACCAAAACTAATGACCATAATACCAGTAATGGTGAAGAAAATCCAGATGACCCTCAACCTTCCACCTCTGGTGCTGGGCCATCTTGTTCATGTTCGGTTGTACCGGAACAAAAGAGGAAACTCCTATTTTCCCATAGCCAGGACTCAGCTGTGAGCAATGATGAAAGTGATAGTGAATATGAACTACAAGCTCTTGAAAACAGTTCCAGTAGCGATAGTGAAGCGTCAGTATATACGATGGTATATGCGCTCTGGTAGTGTGCCATATGCTATTCCACGGGGAAGGAGTACATCTCGGAGTACATCCCATGGCTGTGCGACAGAAACAAACAATGAAAACGAAGATGATAAGTGTTGCAATTGGGATGGAAAATGTACATGGTGGTGGTAGTGGTGGTGCCAGCCGTGAGGCACCAGCAGTGGGCCATGCTGCCACCCACACTGCTGCCTCAGCTGAACTACAACAAAGGCCACCATCCCCCACCCACCCACCACACCAGCCTCCACAACCACAACCACCTGTTAACCCTTTGAGGGTTTTCGTCGTACTAGTACGTCTTACGCGTAGGGGTTTTTGACGTACTAGTACTCATAAATTCTAGCGACCTCAAATCTAGTGGGAGAAAGCTGGTAGGCCTTCATATGAAAGAATGGGTCTATGTGGTCAGTATGCACAGTCTAAAAAAAATCCTGCAGCACACGGTGCATAATGAGAAAAAAAAAAACTTTTTCCATTTTTTTTTAATAAATCAGCGACTTTGCAGTGTATTTTCGTATAGTATTTATTGTTGTATTCTAGTTTTCTTGGTCTCATTTTATAGAATGGAAGACATATTACTGAAATTGAGATGATTTTGACTGGTTTTACAATGAAAGGTGCCTTGAAATTGAGCTCAAAGTAGCAGAAATGTTCGATTTTTACCAAACTTCAAAAGTAAACAAATCGTGCCAAGCGTGCAATACACGTCAACTGGTGAGTCTAATATTCTTTCACAAGTGCACCAATATATTTATACCATTTTTTACACTAATGCAGTAGTCTGCATAACAGTAAATCTTATATTTTTTGTGAGAATAAAAAATTCAAAGTGGAAAGCAAAAGAATATAAGAGGGGCCTTGAGACGTGACTAATGACTAGAGGAAATGTCATTTTAGTGCCAGGAATGTCTTTCTTGTTTATTCTGGACCCTATTCCGAAATTGGCATCTTTTGAAATTTGTGTGAAATTGGCAAAATTGCTAAATTCTGACCACTGTACTGGATAGTTGAATTTCATAAATGGGTGGTTTCTTGCACCCATTCGATAGAAAAAATGGAGTTCTAGCGAAATATTCATGTTTTTTGTCGACTAGTACAGTGAAATTGGCCGAAAATGGGGCTCAAAGTGGGCAAAATCGCCGATCCGTAAACATCGCCGAGACCGCTAACTTTGCGAGAGCATAATTCCGTAAGTTTTCTATCAAATTTCAAACTTTTGGTGTCGTTATGATCGGGAAAAGATTCTCTATCTTTTCATAAGAGAAAATAATTTTTTTTTTTTTTAAATTTGGCCGACCCTGAGAACGAGTTTCGGAGAGGGCCTGTCGACCCTCAAAGGGTTAATATCCAGTACTCACCAGCAAATTGCACCTGGGATTGGCAGGAAGCTGACAATTTTGTTCCCAAACCCCATCACTTTGATGAAAGTTAAAGTGGAATACGGCCATCTTGTACACTTGGGAACAATGCCAATGAACTAGAATGTTACGAGTTATTCTTTGACGAACCCCTGATGGAAATTATTGTCAGGGAAAGCAACAGATACTTCGAGTACACCATGGCAAACTCAATACTTTCACCAAAATCACGCCTACATCAGCGGCTGAAATGTATCTTTTCTTGGCCACAATAATGCTTATGCCACATGTGTATAAGCACAGTATCAAATCATACTGGTCAACAGACCGCCTGATTGCAACCCCAGGTTTCAGTGATATAATGCGAGCGAATCGATTTGTGCTACTATTATGTACGCTTCACTTCTCAGACAAAACCAGGCCTGACAGAAACGGCAGGTTATACAAGATTAGGAATGTGTGTGTATCTGAAACAGAAATTCAATGTATTTTTATCCCTTCTTTGATTCTGTTCAAAGGAAGACTGTCATTCAAGCAATACATACCAAGCAAGAGGAAATGCTTTGGCATAAAGTTGTTTGTGCTTTGTGACTGCTACAGTGATCTTGTATTGGATATTACTGTGTACACTGGAAGTAATACATTGCAAAATACCAGCAAGTTATTGGGCATCTCAGGTGATGTTGTTAGAACAATGATGGAACCATATCTTGGTAAGGGGCATATATTATATACTGATAACTGGTACACAAGCCCCTCACTCAGTGATTTTTTGCGAGTAAACATGACAGATGTGTGTGGCACAGTGCGTGGAAATCGTAAGCACTTGCCCAGGTTTGACGCTGGTTCTCATAGAGGTGAGGTGCAGGCGTTTGCTGCCAATGACATCATGGCATTTCGGTGGCATGACAAACGAGATGTCACACTTGTCGTCAGTTCACCCTAACGAAATGACAAACACTGGCAGGCAGAATAGAGAGACCAATGAACCCATTCTAAAACCTGAAGGTGTGATGGACTACACCCTCAATATGCGCTCAGTGGACAAATGTGACATGCAGATTGGGTTTGCCGATTGTGTTTGCAAAAGTTATAAGTGGTACATAAAACTCTTTTTCCATATTCTGGACATTTCCATGCTCAATGCTTATAATGTGTATAACATGAAGACCAGAAACAAACTACCATATGGCAAATTTTGTTTGTCTGTCATCAGACAAATAGTATTCAAGTACCATGGAACACCTGCAATAGAGAACCACCCACAAAATTATCAGCAACTATCTTCTCATCTGAGGCATGGTGATCACTTCCTAATAAAACTGCCTGCTACTGCTTTCAAGAAAAAGGCTCAGAAGAGGTATTACGTCTGCACACATACAAAAAAAATGCCCACAACAACGCAGAGACACTCGTTTTATGTGTGAGGAGTGTAAAACACCACTGTGCCTGACACCATGTTTCAAAGACTTCCACAGGCTGCAGAACTTCTAGAAACACGTCCTGTGACTGCATATGTGCATATAAAATATAGAAAAATAGTAATAAACAACATTTTATATTGTTCATTTGTGTAAACAAGTTTTGTAAACAATATAGTGAGAACAGTGTTTGTGCAGTTATTGTGTTGTATAGAAAGAGTAAAAACTTACAAAATAGTGCTCATATTGGTCTCACAGGCCATAAAAGTTACTTGAAAAAAAAAAATTAAAAAATAATCGAAAAAAGTAGAATAAACAAGATAAACGATTACCGGGTGACCGGCAGTTGGCGATGTTGCCGTATGCGGTTCACTTTCTGTCAACTTCACACCTCCATATCTCAGCAAGTATTGATGGCAAAAATTTTTTTTAGCCTATAAAGTTGAGAAAAAAAACTTTTCATAAGAAAAAATAATTTTTTTTTTTTTAAATATTTTTCGATGTTGAGAACAAGTCTGGGAGAGGGCCTGTCGACCCTGAAAGGGTTAAAAGATTTATTTATTTATTTATTTAGTAATTTAAGCATACTTACAGAGGTACAAAAAATACAGGTAAGAGCAGCATGCCAAAGCCACTTATATGCATAGCATTACGGGCTGGCTTAAAATTAACTTAAGATTAACTAAGCAATGATGAAATCAGTGATAAATCATTATTGTAAACAGATAACTATGAAGCACAAATGAGTATTACAAAGACAGGTCATATGGTTGCTTGCATTGCTGTACATTCAGTCGAATGGAGTACAGTGGACCCCCGGTTAACGATTTTAATCCGTGCAAGAGGGATAATTGTTATGCGAAATAATCGTTATGCGAATGAATTTTCCCCATAAGAAATAATGGAAATAAAATTAATCCGTGCAAGACGCCCAAAAGTATGAAAAAATTTTTTTTTTACCACATGAAATGTTAATTTTAATACACACAAACTGAAAAAGGCATGCACAATTACATGACACTTACTTTTATTGAGATCTGGTGATGATTGATGGGATGGGAGGAGGGGAGAGCATTATCTTCTTACTGTTTAGAAGGGGAATCCCCTTCCATTACGACTTGAGGTAGCAAGTCCTTTTCCGGGGACTTCCCTTCTTTCTTTTAATGCCACTAGGACCAGCTTGAGAGTCACTGGACCTCTGTCGCACAAACAAATCTGTCCATAGAGCTCTGTCCCTCCCGTTCCTTTACGATTTGTCTAAAATGGGCCAACATTGTCATTGAAATAGTCACCAGCACGGCTTGCAACAGCTGTGTCAGGGTGATTTTCATCTATAAAGGTTTGCAGTTCAACCCACTGTGCACACATTTCCTTAATCTTTGAAGTGGGCAAATGGATTCCACAACTGGCATAGGCTTCTCGGGGTTAGCCCCAAACCCTTCAAAATCTTTCTTAATTTCCATATTTAATTCTCACCCTTTTTACCACAGGGTTGGCACTAGAGCTTTCTTGGGGCCCATGGTCACTTATTTTCCAGAAACAGCACCGAAAACACTGTAATAATACGAAATATTCCGAGTGTATGCTTGGATGTTACCGCGGAGGCTGGCTGGTAAACAATGGGACGGGCGGCACATGTGAGGGCACATTGGACGCGTCTCGGACGAAAATCGGTGAGCGGGTTTTTAATCGGTATGTGCGGCAAAAATTTTGCGATAAAAGTAAGCGGTATGCGGAAAAATCGCTATGTGATGCCATCGTTATGCGGGGGTCCACTGTATTCTGTTAGGTAGTGTATTTAAAAAAATAATAAAGTTAGATTGGGTCCTAGGTTTAACATTTGTGTGATATAATTGTGAGTAACATATAGAATATACAATTTATAAGGTTCAGTTATTCAGTATTTATTTGGTTTTGAGTGAGTAAGTGATCTTTGAGAAGAGACTTGAATTTATAAACAGGTAGTGTTTCTTTTATATTTACAGGTAATGAATTCCAGATTTTAGGGCCTTTTATGTGCATTGAGTTTTTGCATAGCATGAGATGGACACGAGGAACATCAAAGAGTGATCTGTGCCTTGTGTTATGGTCATGTGTTCTGTTGAGGTTGCGAAGGAGATGTTTGAGGGGAGGGTTAATATCAGAGTTAAGTGTTCTATGTATGTAATAGGTGCAATAAGAAGTATGGATGTTTTGTATGGTGAGTAGGTTGAGTGTTTTGAATATTGGTGGAGTGTTGCCTGTAGTGAGAATTTATCATTATTCTAACTGCAGCCTTTTGTTGGGTAATTAGTGGTCTGAGATGGTTAATTGTTGTTGAGCCCCCATGCACAAATTCCATAGGTGAGATAGGGGTAAATAAGAGTGTGATAAAGGGCCAGGAGGGCTGACTGTGGAACATAGTACCGTTTTCTTCAATAGTATGCCTACAGTTTTGGGAAAATTTTTTCTTAGAAATTGTTGTATATGTGTATGAAATTTGAGTCTATTATCGAGGTGGATTCCTAGGAATTTTCCCTCTGTTAGCTTTGTGATAGGTGATCCGTTTATTGTTATGTTAAGAGGTACATCTGTAGCTCTGTTACCAAACTGAATGAAGTAGGTTTTGTCAATGTTTAGTTTAAGTTTGTTAGTCCTCATCCAGGTAGATATTTTCTGTAATTCGGTGTTTACAGTATTGGCTAGCGTGACTGGGCTCGGGTGAGAGAAGACGTATGTAGTGTCATCTGCAAAAGTGTGGGTTTGAGTAATTGCGAAGCATTTGGTAGGTCATTTATGTATAGGAGAAAGAGAAGAGGGCCAAGGGCACTTCCCTGTGGGACACCAACTGTAATTGGTTGTGCGGAAGAGCTTGCCCCATTTGCGTACACATATTGGCTTCTGTTGCTGAGGTAAGACTTGAGGTAGTTGAGGGAGTGCCCTCTAATACCATAGTGTGACAATTTTACGTGGAGCAAGTCATGGTCAACTGTATCAAAAGCTTTACGTAAGTCAATGAAGATCCCCAGTGGGACTTCTTTTTTCTCTATTGCAGTGTATATATGTTCTAGCATGTTAAATAGCATCATTAGTATTTTTATTAGGCCTGAATCCAAATTGGCAGGGGTTGAGAATGTTTTGGGAGATGAGGTAGGAGTAGATTCGTTTATGAATTAATTTTTCGAAGATTTTTGAGAGAGGGTGTAAATTGGATATTGGCCTATAGTTATTCAACTCTGTTTGGTCTCCTCCTTTATGGATCGGGGTGACCCTTGCTATTTTGAGAACTGTAGGGAAGGTGGAGGATTCAATGGATTTGTTAAAGAGTGTTGCAATGATTGGTGATAGTACTTGTGATGCTTTTTTGTATATAAAGGGTGGTAAGGTATTAATCTCCTGCCTTGTTTTTCAGTGCGTTGATAATAAGGGAGACTTCGTATGGGTTAGTCGGAGCTAGGAACAGTGTGTTCGGGTAGTTGCCAGTGAGGTAGTCATTTGGTGGGGTATCTGAGCTTGGGATTTTATTGGCAAGGTTTTGACCTATAGTGGAGAAGAAATCATTGAGTCTGTTTGCTGTTTCTGTTGGTGGGAGTTGGGGTTCATCTGATTTTGCTAATTTTATTTCGCATATGTCGTGATATCTTTTTTGTTCCCAGAATTTCTGATAGGGTCTTCCAGGTCTTTTTTATCACTCGTAAGTTGGATAATCTGTTCTCATAATACAATTTTTTTGCCCTTCTTATCAGGCTGGTTAGGATGACGAGTAATGTTTTGTTTGGTCTCTGGTTATGTGACCCATTCTGTACTTTTTTTTCATATCGGTGTTTTGTATTTATGGATTTGAGAATGCTGGGTGTTAGCCAGGGACTGTTCAGTCTCTTAGCTGTCATCTGTTTAGTTTTTTTAGGGCAGTGCTTGTTATAAAGGTATTGGGTCTTTTTTAGAAAATTATTAAAACATTCGTCAGTATCTGTATAGATGTCTAGCTCAGTGTGCCAGTCAATGTTTGTTACTGCTGTTGTGAAATTATTAATGGCTGCCTCATTGTGAAGTCTGAAGGTGACTTTAGTAGTGTCTTGGGGTATTTTTACTACAGTAAACCCTCCATTTAACAGATCACTTAACCCTTTGACTGTTTTGGTCGAATATATAAGTCTTACGAGCCACTGTGTTTGACGTACATATACTCAAATTCTAGCGGCTTAAAATTAAGCAGGAGAAAGCTGGTAGGCCCACATGTGACAGAATGGGTCTGTGTGGTCAGTGTGCACCATATAAAAAAAATCCTGCAGCATGCAGTGCATAACGAGACAAAAAAACCCCGACCGTTTTTTTTAGTTAAAATGCCGACTTTGTAGTCTATTTTCGTATAGTATTTATTGTTGTATTCTCATTTTCTTAGTCTCATTTGATAGAATGGAAAACATATTATAGAAATAGAGGTGATTTTGATTGGTTTTACTATGAAAAGAACCTTGAAATGGAGCTCAAAGTAGAGGAAATGTTTGACTTTTGCCTTTGTTCAAAGGTAAACTAATAATGTCATTGTCCAATAAATGTCCAACTAGCCATTCTAATATGCAGTCATGAATGGGTTGACATTATTTATACAGTTATTACAATACTGCAGTAGTCTGCATAACTGTAAATTTTATATTTTTTGTTTGAATAAAAATTCAAAATAGAAAGCAAGAGTAATATCAGAGGGGCCTGGAGATGTGACTGATGAACAAAGAAAATGTTATTTTAGAGCCAGGAATGTCTGCATTGTTCATTCTGGACCCTATTTTGAAATTGTCATTTTTAAATTTTTGTGAAATTGGCCAAACTGCAAATTTCTGACCATGTTACTGAGTAGTTGAAATTGGTAAATGGGCAGTTTCTTGTACTCAGTCAATAGAAAAAATGGAGTTCTAAAGAAATAGCTATGAATTTGGTCGACTGGAGCAATGGAATTAGCCGAAAATAGGGCTCAAAGTGGGCAAAATTGGCAATTTGTAAATATCGTTGAGGTCGCTAACTTCACGAGAGAGTATTCTGTCAGTTTCCCATCAAATTTCGTTCTTTTGGTGTCATTACCACCGGGAAAAGATTCTCTATCATTTCATAAGTTTTTTTTTTTCAAAAACTTTTCGACACCAGGAGACGCCTCAGGATTTGGGGTTGTGACGGTCAAGGGATTAAGGGAGGGGAGAGCAGAATCACTATTTTTTTTTTATATCAAATTTCAATGGGATTGTGACAGTGGATTAAGCAGCTTAAAAAACATTTAGGCTGTGTTTGTTTTGACTGTTAGCCTTCAAGTTAGATAGAAAAAAATTATTTTTGCACAATTTTATGGGTCCTAGGACTTTCCAGTTTCTACTAAATTGGGAAGATGTATAATGCTCTAGTTGACATCAGATGAAAGATAAAGGCTAGACTAATAATGATCCAGAGCAGTTTAGCGATAATGTCAGTAGATTCCATAAAAAAAAATGTAGTAATTTTTTTTTGTGTACAAAAAAAATCATTAAAAACAAAGCTGTAAACAGTATCACAAATCCACTGTGGTTGTTTGTAGAACCATCATTCCTCAATAACATCTGCAAAAATCATGACAATCCTATTAATATTTATTGCAGGAGATGGATTACTGTGTCAATAACTTATTTTGATTTATTATTGATTTTGTTTGGTGTGAAACTACGGTTACTGCACTAATTGCCAACATGAATTTTTGCTGACAGCAGCAACAAAAAAAAATTCATTTACTGAAAAACATACTTAGAAATACGATAGAAACAAGCAGATTACATCAAAATGTGCCAGAATTTTGTACTATTTTTCAGTAAGAAATTTTTTTTTTCCATAATTTTTCAATTTTAATTTCCTGAAACTGGAAAAAGGCTTGCCCCTCCCTTAATGGGCTTCAGAAATACGGAGCAAAATCTGCTGTGTTAACAGATTTGGAAACAATGAACTAAGTCTTTCAGTCACAGAAATGTTCATTATTGTTACAAATGTGGAAAAATAATTATATCTTTATCCACCACAACTGCCATTACTGGCCATCCACTCTCTCCAATTAGTCCATTAAATAAAGGGTTGACTGTACTGAACTGCCTAGTACAGTAAGGCCCCACTTATATAGCAGGTTAGGTTACAGGCTACTGCCATAAAGTGGAACACCCTTTTTTTTTTTCAACTTATAAATGCATATAAATGCTAGATAACAAGGAGGCTTTAGGAAAGGTAGGGGGTGTGTGGACCAGGTGTTTACAGTGAAACATGTAAGTGAACAGTATTTAGATAAGGCTAAAGAGGTCTTTGTGGCATTTATGGATTTGGAAAAGGCATATGACAGGGTGGATAGGGGGGCAATGTGGCAGATGTTGCAGGTGTATGGTGTAGGAGGTAGGTTACTGAAAGCAGTGAAGAGTTTTTACGAGGACAGTGAGGCTCAAGTTAGAGTACATAGGAAAGAGGGAAATTATTTCCCAGTAAAAGTAGGCCTTAGAAAGGATGTGGATGTCACCGTGTGTTGTTTAAATATTTATAGATGGGGTTGTAAGAGAAGTAAATGCGAGGGTCTTGGCAAAAGGCGTGGAGTTAAAAAGTAAAGAATCACACATAAAGTGGGAGTTGTCACAGTTGCTCCCTTTTCTGATGACACTGTGCTCTTGGGAGATTTTTGAAGAGAAGTTGCAGAGATTGGTGGATGAATTTGGTATTGGTGTGCAAAAGAAGAAAATTAAAAGTGAATACAGGAAAGAGTAAGGTTATGAGGATAACAAAAATATTAGGTGATGAAAGAATTTGGATATCAGATTGGAGGGAGAGAGTATGGAGGAAGTTTAATGTATTCAGAATTTGGGAGTGGACATGTCAGCGGATGGTCTATGAAGGATGAGGTGAAAACATAGAATTGATGAGGGGAAAAGGGTGAGTGGTGCACTTAGGAGTCTGTGGAGACAAAGAACTTTGTCCCGGAGGCAAAGAGGGGGAAAGTATGAGGAGTATAGTTTTACCAACACTCTTTATATGGGTGTGAAGCATGGGTGATGAATGTTGCAGCAGGAGGGGAGGCTGGAGGCAGTGGAGATGTATGTCTGAGGGCAATGTGTGGTGTGAATATAAGCAGAGAATTCGTATAGTTTGGAAGTTAGGAGGAGGTGCGGGATTACCAAAAAATGTTGTCCAGAGGGCTGAGGAAGGGTTGTTTTAGGTGGTTCGGACATGTAGAGAGAATGGAGCGAAACAGAATGACTTCAAGAGTGTATCAGTCTGTAGTGGAAGGAAGGCGGGGTAGGGGTCGGCCTAGGAAAGGTTGGAGGGAGGGGGTAAAGGAGGTTTTGTGTGCGAGGGGCTTGGACTTCCAGCAGGCGTGCGTGAGGATGTTTGATAGGAGTGAATGGAGACGAATGGTTTTTAATACTTGACGTGCTGTTGGAGTGTGAGCAAGGTAACATTTGTGAAGGGGTTCAGGGAAACCGGCAGGCCGGACTTGAGTCCTGGAGATGGGAAGTACAGTGCCTGCACTCTGAAGGAGGGGTGTTAATGTTGCAGTTTAAAAACTGTAGTGTAAAGCACCCTTCTGGCAAGACAGTGATGGAGTGAATGATGGTGAAAGTTTTTCTTTTTCGGGCCACCCTGCCTTGGTGGGAATCGGCCAGTGTGATAATAATAAAAAATAAAAAAAATAAGAAGTTTACACTAACATATATTAAGTTAGTAATAGAACTAGGTATTAAAAACAATAAAAAAAGTAAAATACACACTTAGTTCACTCATTACTTACCTTAAAATATTTGTAGTCTTAATGTAGGGTTAGAGGTGAGTAGTATTTATTTGTGAGAAGTCAGGTATGGGGAGGTATGGTAGCCAACCAGGCCACCCCCACCCCATCGACTCATAATAAGCGTCCCAGAGCAATAAAATGCATATACAGTTCACTCATTACTTACCTTAATATATATGTAGTCTTAATTTAGGGTGAAAGGTCAGTAAACGAGATAAAATGAATAAACGAGAGAGAGAGAGAGAATGAATAAATGAGAGGCCAGAGACGCGGAGCATATAAACAAACAGACGAACACATCTGGTTTTGGTTCATAGTAAGGTTATTCAGGTATACACAAATACAGTTACATATATTATTACTATTTTGTGTAACCTGAATAAACTTACTTCCTTACTATGAACCAAAGCCAGACGTGTTTGTCTGTTTGTTATATACTCTGCATCTCTGGGCTCTTTCATTTACTCATTTTCTCTCTCTTGTTTATTTGTTTTATCTCGTTTACTCACCTCTCACCCTATGTTAAGACTACAAATATTTTAAGGCAAGTAATGAATGAAATGTATATGCATTTTATTGCTCTAAGATGCTTTAAATGTCATAGTTTATTATGAGTGAATGGGGTGGGGTGGCCTGGTTGGCTACCATACCTCCCCACACCTGATTTCCTACATTCCTGACTTCCACTTTTGTATTATACCATATCAGAAATTCTAGGAACAAAAAAGATATCATGAAATAGCGAAATTAAATTAGCAAAATCAGATGAACCCCAACTCCCACCAACAGAAACAGAAAACAGACTCAATGATTTCTTCTCCACTATAGGAAAAAAACCTTGCCAATAAAATCCCAAACTCAGATACCCCACCAAATGACTACCTCACTGGCAACTACCCGAACACACTGTTCCTAGCTCCGACTAACCCATATGAAGTCTCCCTTATTATCAACACACTAAAAACAAGACAGGAGATTTAAATACCTTACCACCCTTTATATACAAAAAAGTGTCACAAGTGCTATCACCAATCATTGCAACACTCTTTAACAAATCCATTGAATCCTCTACCTTCCTACAGTTCTCAAATAGCAAGGGTCACCCCGATCCATAAAGGAGGAGACCAAACAGAGTTGAATAACTATAGGCCAATATCCAATTTACACCCTCTCTCAAAAATCTTCGAAAAATTAATTCATAAACGAATCTACTCCTACCTCATCTCCCAAAACATACTCAACCCCTGCCAATTTGGATTCAGGCCTAATAAAAATACTAATGATGCTATTATACACATGCTAGAACATATATAACACTGCAATAGAGAAAAAAGAAGTCCCACTGGGGATCTTCATTGACTTACGTAAAGCTTTTGATACAGATGACCATGACTTGCTCCACATAAAATTGTCACACTATGGTATAAGAGGGCACTCCCTCAACTACCTCAAGTCATACCTCAGCAACAGAAGCCAATATGTGTACGCAAATGGGGCAAACTCTTCCGCACAACCAATTACAGTTGGTGTCCCACAAGGAAGTGTCCTTGGCCCTCTTCTCTTTCTCCTATACATAAATGACCTACCAAATGCTTCGCAATTACTCAAACCCACACTTTTTGCAGATGACACTACATACGTCTTCTCTCACCCGAGCCCAGTCACGCTAGCCAATACTGTAAACACCGAATTACAGAAAATATCTACCTGGATGAGGACTAACAAACTTACACTAAACATTGACAAAACCTACTTCATTCAGTTTGGTAACAGAGCTACAGATGTCCCTCTTAACATAATGATAAACGGATCACCTACCACAAAGCTAACAGAGGGAAAATTCTTAGGAATCCACCTTGATAATAGACTCAAATTTCATACACATATACAACAAATTTCTAAGAAAATTTCCAAGACCGTAGGCATACTATCGAAGATATGGTACTATGTTCCAGTCAGCCCTCCTGGCCCTATATCACTCACTTATTTACCCCTATCTCACCTATGGAATTTGTGCATGGGGCTCAACAACAATTAACCATCTCAGACCACTAATTACCCAACAAAAGGCTGCAGTCAGAATGATAAATTCCCACTACAGACAGCACACTCCACCAATATTCAAAATACTAAACCTACTCACCATACAAAACATCCATACTTATTACTGCACCTATTACATACACAGAACTCTTAACTCTGATATTAACCCTCCCCTCAAACATCTCCTTGCCAACCTCAACAGAACACATGACCATAACACAAGGCACAGATCACTCTTTGATGTTCCTCGTGTCCATCTCACGCTATGCAAAAACTCAATGCACATAAAAGGCCCTAAAATCTGAAATTCATTACCTGTAAATATGAAAGAAACTACCTGTTTATAAATTCAAGTCTCTTCTCGAAGATCACTTACCCAAAACCAAATAAATACTGAATAACTGAACCTTATAAATTGTATATCTTAAATGTTTCTCATAATTATATCACATAAATGTCAAACCTAAGACCCAATCTAACTATTTTTTAAATACACTACGTAACAGAATACTCCATTCTACTGAATGTACAGCAATGCATGCAACCATATGACCTGTCTTTGTAATACTCATTTGTGCTTTATTGTTATCTGTTTACAATAATGTTTTATCACTGATTACATCATTGCTTAGTTAATCTTAAGTTAATTTTAAGCCTGCCCGTAATGCTATGCATACAAGCGGCTTTGGCATGCTGCTCTTACCTGTATTTTTTTGTACCTCTGTATGTATGTTCAAATTATTAAATAAATAAATAAATAAATAAATAATACAAACACTTTACATTATGTACAAGTTGTCTCCATGTTGATACAGTAGAATAAGTAAAGAGCAACACTCTCATTCTCATGTAACACCATTTTTAGATGAAACGATGCTCTGAGTAAAGGCATACATAGTGAATAATTTCCTACAGCTACCCCCAGTAATTTTATTGTGTGCATATTTCCTTTGGTATTGAACTAGTGTGATTATCATTATCATTATTAACCCGTAAACGGCCCAAACGTATATATATATACAGTGGACCCCCACATAGCGACCTTAATCCGTGCAAGAGGGCTGATTGTTATGCGAAATGTTCGGTATGCGAATGAATTTTCCCCATAATAAATAATGGAAATCAAATTAATCCGTGCAAGACACCCAAAAGTATGAAAAAAAAATTTTTACCACATGAAATATACATTTTCCTACACACAAAGAGAAGGATACATGCACAATATATATTGTGCATGTACTACTCTACTAAATGAAGAATAAATGACACTTACCTTTATTGAAGATGCAGCAATGACTGATGAGACACTGTTTCCTGGGAGTGCCTTTTCCTCCTGAGTACTGTAGGTCCTGTTTGGCATTTTCTTCCAGAACAGGCCTTATCACACTGTGTATGCCACTACGATTCTTAAATCTCTCAAACCAACCTTTGCTGGCTTTAAATTCACCAATATGAGCACTAGTTCCAGGCATTTTTCCCTGTTCACCTGGGTGTTAGTCGACTGGTGTGCGTTGCATCCTGGGAGACAAGATTAAGGACACCAATGGAAATAAGTTAGACAGTCTTCGATGACACTGACTTTTTTGGGTTATCCTGGGTGGCAAATCCTCTGGGGTTAATTGTTTCTTGGTATTTTCAATAAGCCACACCAACAACGGTGCTACAGCACAGCAGCAGCAGCAGCTGACGGTGGTACAGCAGCAACAGACGATGCTACAGCAGCAGCAGACGATGCTACAGCAGCAGCAGACGATGCTACAGCAGCAGCAGACGATGCTACAGCAGCAGCAGACGATGCTACAGCAGCAGCAGACGATGCTACAGCAGCAGCAGACGATGCTACAGCAGCACAGCAGACGATGCTACAGCAGCCAGCCAGACAAATGCTACAGCAGCAACAGACGATGCTACAGCAGCAGCAGACGATGCTACAGCAGCAGCAGACGATGCTAGGGCCCAGCAGCAGCAGCAGCAGCAGCTGACGGTGGTACAACAGCAGCAGCAGCTGACGGTGGTACAGCAGCAGCTGTACCACCAATAGTAGCGATGGTTGATTGGGGTTTATTATACAACCTGGCCAGCTCGGAGACACGCACTCCACTTTCATACTTATCAATGATCTTTTTCTTCATCTCTATAGTAATTCTCACCCTTATTGCTGTAGGGTTGGCACTAGAAGCTTTCTTGGGGCCCATGGTCACTTATTTTCCAGAAAAAATCACCAAAAACACTGTAATAATACGAAATGTTCCGATTGTATGCTTGGATGTTACCGCGGAGGCTGGCTGGTAAACAATGCCACCGGCGGAACATGCGAGCGTGGCTCAGGCCGCACATTGGACGCGTCTCGGACGAAGGGCGGTGAGCGGATTTTTGGGCGGTATGCGAGGCTAAATTTTTGCGATCAAAGCGATCGGTATGCGGATTGTATGGTATGCGATGCGTACCGTATGCGGGGGTCCACTGTATAATATATATATATTATGTTTTTTCAACATTTGAAAGTATGTAAAAAAAGTAGATTTTTTTTTTTTACATTTGAAAATGTGTAAAAAAAACATAGATCTGCTTTTGAAGCACTACGCATGTGAACGTAGATCTGCCTGGACTGTTTACGGGTTAATATGGTGTGAAGACTAATAAGACACTCTTAGTGATTTTACTGTGTACCTGCACTCCGGCACAGTAAGTTTATTTAGGTACAGGGATACACAAGTATAATTATCAAAGTACATGTATATATAAAATATAAAATAACTTTAAAACGCTTGAAATTTTGGAAAGTTTCAAGACATAATGGAGAGACGCAGTGCTCATGGAGAACAAACAAACCAGCTGGGGCATGACCGTATTAGAAAGACAGGTGGGGAGAGCTGTATAGCGAGTTCTGGTCATAATTTAAAATGTCCATATTAGCGGAATGCTGTAAAGCAAAACGCCATAAAGTGGGGCCCTACTATACTGTATTTTGTTATAAATCATTTCCCTTTTAATTCTCTCATTTTTCTGTGCAATGCTTTTAATCCCTTCCTACTGATACTTCTTATTTCTACTTTATTATAATAATTAAAAAACACACAGGAATCATACAGAGCCATGGGAAAGGAAGACAATTAGGTTTGATCCAAGAAAAGGCAGGATAGGCACAATTCCATAGATCAAGAGCCCCTCACTGGCATCAAGGCACCTCCTTGAGGAATTATTTTCACTTTACTTCTTTCCTTTTGCCTACCTTGTACTATATGCAATAGAGTACTCAGTTTTTCCAACTAAAAAAAAAAAAAAATTATATTTTATATTAATTTTTGTTCCACAATATAATGTCTGTCATTATTAATAAACACATTTTCCAGGCAAACTTTCCATGGTTACCATCTTACACACTATCTGCAAACATAATGACTGTTGTAATTTAAATCAAATTAATGAAAATTTTTCAGCAAAGGTAATAGAGCAGGTGCTGGATTTCAGTACACACTTTATTTAAAGAATACTGATTATTCTGCTCTTCTGAATGCAGCAAATAATATTATATATGCAAATATACAAAAGAAGTAAACCTTTTATGTAATAAAAGGATGATATAACAAAGCTAGTTATCTACATTCTTATCAATATAATTTATTTTCCACATTTGTGAACTGTGTTGTGGTAAATGCATTGGTATTGTAAAAAAAATTACAAACACAGAAAAACTAATCAAAGTCCCTTCTGATAATATGTCATACTAAAATAATGTACTTTAGTAATGTACTTATTGTATACATTGGAACCTTGGTACTCTAACAGCTCCATACTCGAACACTTTGGTATTCGAATGCTTTGTTCGGTAAACAAACTGCTCGGTAGTTGACCATTTGCTCAACCCCATGGCCTGGTGGCTAAAGCTCTCACTTCACATGGCGAGGATCCGGGTTCAGTTCCCGGCGAGGGTAGAAACATTGGGTGTGTTTCCTTTCCCCATCAATAAAATGGGTACCCGGATGTTAGTTTACTGGTGTGGGTTGCATCCTGGGACAAAACTGACCTACTTTGCCCTAAATGCTCTGCATAACAAGCACCTTTCTATATAGTAGTATGTCACTGATGTCAGCTAGGCCTGTATACCTTGTACATGTACTTGTAGAAATAAAGATATTATTATTAAACAAATGACGACCTGCCAGAGCTTCGCTCTGAACTATTTCATGTTTCCTCATTTTTTTTTTTTATTATTTGTTTAAATGAGTCACCATGGGGCCTAATAGGGTTAGTGATAATAGCAACCATAAAGAGAATTGGTTGGGAAAAAATTTGTTTGGTACTCGGACAGATCATCACTCAAACAGCCATCTGGAACGCATTAGGTTCAAGTGCCGAGGTTCCACTGTATATTATGGTTCAAATCCAAACAAGAGAAAACAAACCTCACTGAAGATGTACTCATTCCAACAAGGGGTCTTCCTTAACATCCATGAGATACTTATGTCCAAAGGCTTACTCTGGTCCATAAGATGACACATGACTTTTATGTTGATACGACTGCCTTTGAACAAACTCTTCTTGACACCGACATACTCAAGACCCTAAGTATAACAGAAGAACAAATGTGTCAAAATTTCTAAATGACATTTTTAACCTACTGTTCTTTACTAATTTGCTATACATTATTATTATATAATAATATTATAAAATAATAATGTTTACATTGAAGCATATATGTGAACAGTATTTAGATAAAGGTAGGGAAGTTTTCATTGCATTTATGGATTTAGAAAAGGCATATGACAGAGTGGATAGGGGAGCAATGTGGCAGATGTTGCAAGTACAGTGGACCCCCGGTTAACGATATTTTTTCACTCCAGAAGTATGTTCAGGTGCCAGTACTGACCGAATTTGTTCCCATAAGAAATATTGTGAAGTAGATTAGTCCATTTCAGACCCCCAAACATACACATACAAACGCACTTACATAAATACACTTACATAATTGGTCACATTCGGAGGTAATCGTTATGCGGGGGTCCACTGTATATGGAATAGGTAGTAAGTTACTAAATGCTGTAAAGAGTTTTTATGAGGATAGTGAGGCTTAGGTTAGGGTGTGCAGAAGAGAGGGAGACTACTTCCCGGTAAAAGTAGGTCTTAGACAGGGATGCGTAATGTCATCATGGTTGTTTAATATATTTACAGATGGGGTTGTAAAAGAAGTAAATGCTAGAGTGTTCGGGAGAGGGGTGGGATTAAATTATGGGGAATCAAATACAAAATGGGAATTGACACAGTTACTTTTTACTGATGATACTGTGCTTATGGGAGATTCTAAAGAAAAATTGCAAAGGTTAGTGGACGAATTTGGGAGCGTGTGTAAAGGTAGAAAGTTGAAAGTGATCATAGAAAAGAGTAAGGTGATGAGGGTATCAAATGATTTAAAGAAAAATTGGATATCAAATCTGGGGAGGAGGAGTGTGGAAGAAGTGAATGTTTTCAGATATTTGGGAGCTGACGTGTCAGTGGATGGATTTATGAAGGATGAGGTTAAATCATAGAATTGATGAAGGAAAAAAGGTGAGTGGTGTGTTGAGGTATATGTGGAGACAAAAAACATTATTTATGGAGGCAAAGAAGGGAATGTACAAAAGTATAGTGGTACCAACACTCTTATATGGGTGTGAAGCTTGGGTTGTAAATGCTGCAGTGAGGAGACAGTTGGAGGCAGTGGAGATGTCCTGTCTAAGGGCAATGTGTGGTGTAAATATTATGCAAAAATTTCGGAGTGTGGAAATTAGAAGGTGTGGAGTTAATAAGTGTTAGTCAGAGGGCTGAAGAGGGGTTGTTGAGGTGATTTGGTCATTTAGAGAGAATGGATCAAAGTAGAATAACATGGAGAGCGTATAAATCTGTAGGGGAAGGAAGGCAGGGTAGGGGTCGTCCTCGAAATGGTTGGAGGGAGGGGGTAAAGGAGGTTTTGTGAGCGAGGGGCTTGGATTTCCAGCAAGTGTGAGCGAGTGTGTTAGATAGATTAAATGGAGACGAATGGTATTTGGGACCTGACGAGCTGTTGGAGTGTGAGCAGGGTAATATTTAGTGAAGGGATTCAGGGAAACCAGTTATTTTTATATAGCTGGACTTGAGTCCTGGAAATAGGAAGTACAATGCATGTACTTTAAAGGAGGGGTTTGGGATATTGGCAGTTTGGAGGGACATGTTGAGTATCTTTATACGTATATGCTTCTAAGCTGTTGTATTCTAAGCACCTCTGCAAAAACATTGGTTATGTGTGAGCGAGGCGAAAGTGTTGAATGATAAAAGTATTTTTTTTTTGGGGGGGGGGGGGAGATTTTCTTTCTTCTTGGGTGACCCTGCTTAGGGAGATGGCCGACTTTTAAAAAAAAAAAAAAAAAATAAAGGCATACATTACTTGGCTACAATATTATTTATAAAATACAACAAATTCAGGCTTAATGAGAAAGGGAGGGGAAGAAGCAAAACAATGATGAACAAATTCTGAAGCATTTCTAGATAAAATAATAGTTGTCCAAAAAATATCTACATCACCTGGATTTACATGTAATGTAACATAAGTGAGCACTGGGAAAAAGAAGGAACAGTTTATCGCATGGAATGGAAGCTCAAGGAATAGATAAAAATCTGAGGAATGTCACCAGTCTTTTAAAGTACAGTACTAAATTTGTGGGATGTTGATCAAGAGTATTATTTTTGTTAAATTCAGACAAGTCATACAGAACTTGGGAAATGGGAGGTAATTCCTCAGATCAAAAGTCTTTTACCAGCAGTAAGGCACCCCCCTTGAAGATGGATCAAAAGGAGACATGATCATGATCTACAAAATACTTTGGAGCACAGACCAGATAGACATAGGCATAAGTGGACACACATCAAAGCTGCAGTCTATACACAAGTCTTAGCAAAGTTAGAAAAGATATTTTTTTTAACAGTTCTTCTGTAACCTTGGTTATCCCTAACTTCATAAATTGAGTCTACACTTAACCCTTTGACTGTCGGTGTCACATAAATATGTCTTATGCACCAGTGTTTTTGACGTACGTATTAAAACGCCAAAATTCTAGCGGCTTTAAGTCAAGAGAGACAAAGCTGGTAGGCCCACATGCGAGAAAATGGGTCTGTGTGGTTAGTGTGCATAGTATAAAAAAAAATCCCGTGACACACAGTGCATAATGAGAAAAAGAAAACTCCGACCATGTTTTTGGGTTAAAACGCCAACTTTGAGGTGTATTTTCGTATAGAATTTATGGTTGTATTCTTGGTCTCATTTGACAGAATGGAAGACATATTACAGAAATAGAGATGATTTTGATTGGTTTCACGATGAAAAGGACCTTGAAATTGAGCTCAAAGGAGCAGAATTGTTCAATTTTTGCCAATATTCAAGAGTAAACAAATGATGTTACCGTCCAGTAAGTGTCCAACTAGCCATTCTACTATGCAGTCATGAATGGGTTGACATTATTTATACAACTGTTACAATAATGCTGTAGTCTGTATAACAGTAAATCTTCTATTTTTTTGTGAGAATAAAAATTCAAAATAGAAAGCAAGAGTAATTTGGCATTTTTTTATTTGCATGAAATTGGCCAAATTGCCAATTTCTGACCACTTTGTGTACGAATGGTATATAATACCGACAAGATGAGAGTAAGACACATGTGCAACATCTGGGTATCTTTATTGTAGACGTTTCGCCATCCAGTGGCTTTATCAATACAAATTCCAGGACATAACTTGAAGACAGTAGAACTATGTACAGAAGATGAGGTAATCAGTCCCTCAACCTAGGAGTAGGTGCGAACAGCACCATAGTCGTGGAGATTCTGAAATCTCCATGACTATGGTGCTGTTCGCACCTACTCCTAGGTTGAGGGACTGATTACCTCATCTTCTGTACATAGTTCTACTGTCTTCAAGTTATGTCCTGGAATTTGTATTGATAAAGCCACTGGATGGCGAAACGTCTACAATAAAGATACCCAGATGTTGCACATGTGTCTTACTCTCTGACCACTTTACTGGGTAGTTAAAATCAGTAAATGGGCAGAGTCTTGTACTCAATCGATATAATATATGGAGTTCTAAAGAAATAGCTATGAGTTTGGTTGACTGGACCAATGGAATTGGTTGAAAATAGGGTTCAAATAGGGCGAAATCGCCGATGCGTATATATAGCCAAAGATCGCTAACTTCACGAGAGCGTAATTCTGTAAATTTTCCACCAAATTTCGTACTTTTGGTGTCATTACCATCGGGGGAAGATTCTCCATCATTTCAAAAGAAAAAATATATATATTTTTTTTAATATTTTGTGACACAGAGAGACTTCAGGATTTGGGGTCTTGACAGTCAAAGGGTTAAGCTAAGGAGGCTTTTGTCTCCTCTAATCCCATTTCATTATTGCAGATAACTGATAAGTATTATGAATTTTTAAGAATTTACCTTTTATTCAGAATATTAACCCCAGAGGATAACTTTTGCAAGATAATTAAAAGAAAGCCAAACAGCATCATTTAATTCTATTTTGGTAATTGTGTCAAAAAAGAAAATTTTATTTAGATAATTAATCGAGTCAAGAATATCTTTTAGGCTTATTTACACTGGTGTCCTCTTATCCATTTACCAGGATGTGACCCACAGCAGTTGGCTAACACCTACATATCTATTTCCTCGTAGGTGAACAGATGCAATAGGTGTAAGGAAATCAAGCTCAATGCTTCCACTTATGCTAAACTCAAACCCAGGTCCTTCTGATACAAGCCAAAAATGCCACCATTTGAGTCATAAGACTCCTAGGATGTGACTCAACAGTCCGTTAATTTGTAAGCATCAATGTACTTTTAAGTAAATAAACCACAATGGCTGGCTTTCTTGGATTAACCTGAATTATTAACTCTCTTAGGATTACTAATCCTAATAGATTAGAGCTCATATTCGCAGTGGTAGTGCCTTCAACTCAAGTGAAAGACCAGGATTCAATCCCAAAACAAGGGAAAAAGTTAAGCATATTTTCTTACACCAGTTACCTGTATTCACTTAGTAGTTAATCGGTACCAGGGTGTTAGCACTGACGTAGGCACATCCTAATGAAGAGTCCCAAAGGGCCCCAATGGAAATAAACCATACTAGTTGGCTTTCTTGGGTTACCCTGGGTCAGTAACTGTCACATTAAAAACTCGTCTTCTTATTAAACTGACTTACAATAGTAGCTAAGCTCCCTAAGACTTCAGCCTACTCTTCCTAAACACAACCATACATAGTTGACTAACATAAATTTACCCTAATAATACCTAACTCAAAAACCACGAATTTCCGCCGGCATAAATGACTCGGTTTTGAGTGGCGAAACAAGATAGTAAATTTAAAACAGCTACAGCATTATCTACAATACAGCTGACAACACCTTCATTACCGGTCTGGTGGTAAGGTGCCATATTCCTTGTTCAGGAAAACCACAGGCAAACACAGCGAGGAACAATATTAAAATCACAGGTTTCAGCATGGTTCTCCTTGAAATATCCCGTCGAGTTTGTCATATCCTTTCAGCCATAAAAGCAGACGTCAACAAAGAACTGAAAATCTAGTGGCTGCCGGGAGAGTATTCCTGTGTGAGTCTACCAAGGTTCAATGTATCTGTTGATGGACTCCAACACTACAACTGCTACAGCTACGTCTACCTCACACTTTATACATTTTGAAAGATTCATTCATTTATTACAGCGGCTAACCTTATAATAATAATAATAATAATAATAATAATAATAAATAATAATAATAATAATAATAATAATAATAATAATAATAATATCTTTACTTACTACAAGTACATGTACATGGTGTATAGGCCTAGCTGGCCCTACATGTAAACCACACAATAACTAAATTCTTTTCAAATTCAAATTCAAATTCAAAGTTTTTTCTCTATGGGATTACTGCGATTTTACAGAATTTGTTTTTGTGTATTTTTACATGTAGTAAAAATAATTAAGGGGTTTCCACAAAGAACACCTGCAGGCTAGGATTTGGGGGCGACTTATTTTAATTCTTAATTTTTTAAAATATTACAAATTATGAGGAAGGGGGGTTTTGGCTAAGTGACTAAAACTTTTTTGTGAGTTTAGCAATGTGAAGCTTTTGTTTTGGCCCCGTACAATTTTCAGTATTGGAGTATCACAGGATTCAATTTTAGTTTAGATTAATATTTTGTTTAGGGCAAATGGGTGATGAGTGAATGTGAACCACCGGGGGTTATTCGGAGTTTTTTTGAGGGGTGTATCAGGGAAAAGATTTTTCTAATGGTAGTTTTAAAAGGTGATGAAGTGCTGCATTCTAGAGTTCTCAGGGAGGGTGTTCCCAATTTTAGGGGGCCTTTTACAAACATGAATTTTTGTAAAGGTTTAGTCGGGCACGGGGAAAGTCATAGAGATGTTTGGGGTCGGGGGTTTGCCTGTGGGTTTTGTCACAACTCTCAAGAAAGCGTTTTAGGTCAAGGTTGGTATTGGGTTTTAAGTCCTTTAAAGTAGATTCACATAGTAAGTGTGGATTTCAACAGGATTAAGTTTTGATCGTGAAGAGTGGGGGGGGATGTTGCCAGGGATGGGTTTGGATTATTTTTAGCAAAACTTTTTTATGGGTTATTATTGTTTTGGGTGTTGCTGCAGTTGATCCCCCGCACAAATCAAGGGGAGGTGTGGATAAATGGGTGATAGTGTAGAAAGGGGATTTTGCGGCACGTAGTATCGTATCTTGGGAGAATCCCAACCGTTTTGGATCTTTTTGGTTAGTTTGGATAGGGTGCTGAAATTCGGGGTTTTTTCAAGGGATGGGCCCAGGAATTTGCCCTCATTAGTCTGGTAATTAAGTGTTGTCGATCTTAATGTTTTTTTGTGCATTCCCGCTCGCTACCAAACATAATATAGTAGGGGTTTTTCAGTGTTAAGGGGAAGTTTTTTGGCTTCTCCAATCGATATTTTTATCAGCTCTCGTTACAAGGTTTTTTGAGGGGGGCAAGATTTGGGGGGAGATAATAAGTCGTGTGTCACAAAGAAATGGGGTTTCAGGTGTTGGATATTTTGGGGAAGATCATTGATGCATATGAGGAAGAGCAGGGGCCAAGACCCTTCCCTGCAAAAACCCAGTATCAAGGGCGTGCAGAAAACCAAGAACTAGTTTACAAGCAGTGAAAAACAGGGAAGTTTTTTTTGGTATCCAAATGAGAAAAATCTGGGGACAAAATCAAAAGGGGTTTTAAAAGAGGACAACATCAAAGCTGCTTTCATAAAAACTGGAAGCTTTCTACAACAAAGGGAAAAAAAAATTTGGGGCCCTAAATGGACCCCCTTGATACTGGCATGTAGTCAAAACTGTAAGGCGGGAAAGGTGATGCCCGGTGGTCAGAAAAATGTGGGGCGAAGGCTGCCCGGGGGAGACAGTAATGGTGAAGCGGGGGGTGCTGTCCGGGGAGACAGAATGGTGAAGCGGGGTGTGCGTCCGGGGGACAGTAAGGGGAAGTGGGATGCTGTCCTGGGAGACAGTAAGGGTGAAGCTGGAGTTTTTTGTCCAGGTAGGGGGAATTTAATACCCGGGAAAGGGAATACTAAAATGACCTCATGGGGGACAGGAGCCAAGTAGGGAAAAAGTGTATCAAAGAAAAAAACCCAAATATTGAAAAACTAGAAAAACCGCGGGAAAAGAAAACAAGAAAACCCCCTAGCAATATTTAGGAAAATATTACCAAAAACAACTGGGGGGAAAGCTCCATTTTTTGGGCTAGGGAGGTTTGGAAGTAAGACGGAAAACATGCACCAACGGGGAATACAGTCACAAAAAACCCAAGGCAAAGGGAAAACCCAACCTGTGCAAAATCTATCCCACTTGGAAACCCTGCGGGCATGGGAAATCGGGGAAAAAAAAAGATGGGACGTGCAACTAGGGCCCACCCTAAAAATTTTGCCATGCCCATATGAAAACAGGAAAATGAAAAACCCCCTTCCTGAAAGGGCTTTTTCCCCCCCCTGAACTTTTGTACCTCTTCAGACGGGAAAGATGTGCAAAAACTTAAATTGCCGGGGATCCATCTAAAGGGGGGAAAAAAAAGATACAAAACATCCAGGCCTTTGGGAAAACCGGGGTTTAGCCACAGCCACCAAGAGGGGAGGTTTTTAGTGCCGGGAAAGGGAAAAAAAAACTGGCGGGAAAAAGGCAGAAATCGAAAAACCAAATCCAGCCCATTTCCTGGGGTGGAACACTTTCGGGGGCCCCTCCACTCCAAACCAACAGATACTTTTTACCAATCCCCGGGAAAAAAAAAAAATTCCCCCCCCCAAGAAACCAACAATCCCCACCGGGTCCAATAACTTTCTTCCTTTCCCAAATATACAGGGCCCCTAAAGCCAGCAACAAAAAACAAAATCCCTTTTCACCCGTGGAGCTTGCAGAGGCAAAGGCAATGGTTTTGGGCTTTTCACTGAGGGCCCCCCAAAAAAGGATCACTTGGACAACGAAATTTTGGGGTCCCGGTTACAACCTATAAAGATGTGAAAAGAGTGAACAGGGAAAAAGGGGGAGGGGGTTTTGGGCCCGTTTCAAAAGCAAGTCCCTTTTTTTGCAAGGGAAATTTTTAAAAGCCTCAATTTATGTAGTGGAAGTTTTTGCGTAAAGGTTTTGAGAACCAAAACCTATCATTGTGGTATCCCACAAGCCTCCGGATCCCAAAATCCCGCAATTCCAGGAACAGGGTGTTTAAAAATTTTACCACTGTTTTTGGAAAAACTCCCGCTCCTGCACCAAAATCTTTTCCTGGGGGATTTTCAACTTAAGGGACCTAAAAAAGGGAAAAGGGAAAATAGGGAAATAATATTGGGTTTCAGTTTAAAAATACCAGGAGGCACTTTGATTTAAAATCACACCCCACCCCAGCTTTTAAATTCTTTCCAAAAATTTAATTTAAAAAACCGGGAAAAAATTAGCCTACAACTGGGGAATCACTAGACCTCATCGTCCTAAAAAAAAAGATGACGATTTAAAAAATGTCCCCTTTTCAAAAAAAATTTTTTCAGTTTACAACATAATTGAGGGTTTAACATGTATGCGTGGGGCCCCCCGACCGACCCTAAAAGAGAAATAGTCACGAGGGGGGCATTTACCAAATTCAACTTCAAAACCAAAAACATAAAAATTTGGGGCCAAGTAAAACCAAAATCCTAAAACCCATATAAGCTGGGAAAATTACTAACAACACGGGCCCCAAAAAAAAAATTTTGCCCAGAAAAGGAAATTAAAAATCGGTGGGGAAATCGGGTGTATGCACAAGGGGTTAATTTCCCCTAAAAAAAAGGGGGGGTAGATGTTAAAAAAGAAAGAACAGGGGCTCCCCCTTTTCAGGCGAAAGGAAAAAAACAGAGTGGCTAAAAAAAGGTCAATATACTAAATGCGTAGGGAACCCCTGGTCAAAAGAAATAGCAAGCATCGAACTTAAGGGTAAAAGAATTTCCCTTTAGGAGTCGGGAAATCGCGGGAAGAACTAAAAGCCATAAATGAAATCGAAAGAAACCCAAAGTATTTCTTCTCCTATGCCAAATCAAAATCAAGAACAACGTCCAGTATTGGGCCCCTACTTAAACAAGATGGGTCCTACACAGAGGACAGCAAGGAAATGAGTGAGCTACTCAAGTCCCAATGTGACTCAGATTTTAGCAAGCTGCTAACCAGACTGAGAGTCGAAGATCAAAATGATTTTTTTATGAGAGAGCCACAAAATTTGATTAACACAAGCCTATCCAATGTTATCCTGACGCCAAATGACTTCGAACAGGCGATAAATGACATGCCCATGCACTCTGCCCCAGGGCCAGACTCATGGAACTCTGTGTTCATCAAGAACTGCAAGAAGCCCCTATCACGAGCCTTTTCCATCCTATGGAGAGGGAGCATGGACACGGGGGTCGTCCCACAGTTACTAAAAACAACAGACATAGCCCCACTCCACAAAGGGGGCAGTAAAGCAACAGCAAAGAACTACAGACCAATAGCACTAACATCCCATATCATAAAAATAATAATAATAAAAATAAGGAATAACAGGAAAAGTCGGTCGATGGATCTATAATTTCCTCACTAACAGAACACAGAGAGTAGTCGTCAACAGAGTGAAGTCCGAGGCAGCTACGGTGAAAAGCTCTGTTCCACAAGGCACAGTACTCGCTCCCATCTTGTTCCTCATCCTCATATCCGACATAGACAAGGATGTCAGCCACAGCACTGTGTCTTCCTTTGCAGATGACACCCGAATTTGCATGACAGTGTTTTCCATTGCAGACACTGCAAGGCTCCAGGCGGACATCAACCAAATCTTTCAGTGGGCTGCAGAAAACAATATGAAGTTCAATGATGAGAAATTTCAATTACTCAGATATGGTAAACATGAGGAAATTAAATTTTTATCAAGTACAAAAAAAATTTGGGGCCAAAAAAATAGAGCGAAACACCAACTCAAAGACTGGGATGATTATGTCGGGGGATCTCCCCTTAAAAAGACAAACATTGTATCAATCACTCGCTAGAAAATGACGGGAGGATAATGAAACCCTTTCAAACTAGGGAGGCCAAGCCCGATGACACTCTTCAGGTCATTTGTTCTTTTGGCTGGAATTCCCGCACACAAACAGCACCTTTAAAGGCGGGTGAAATTCCCCCGACCTAAAAATGTACGAGAATTTCAGGGCGCGCATTTTGGAAAATAAAACCCCTAAATTCTGGAGCTTTTGAGGTTCCAAACCCGTTTCCCCTGGAATGCAGGGGGGAGAGATACATGATTAATCCCCTAAAAAAATCCTAGAGGGACTAATGAATTTGCACAAAAAAATCACCCCACTACAAAAGCAAAAGACTTGCAGACGATGCCCCATCCCCCCAATGAAAAGCGGGGGTGTAAAAGCACATTAAGAGACCATCAAAATGTCGGGGGCCCCCCAGCACACTTGGGGGGGAATTACCAACAACCCCTGGCATTTTCAACTGCACTGGACAAGCACCAAAATTCAGTTTCCTATCAGGGGCTGTGCCGTCGTTATTTGCGTGCGCCGCAGCAACGCCTGGTTGATTGGCTCTGATCCCCCAGACCCCTGGTCACAGCCCCGGGCCGCGGGGCGTTGCCCCCCCGGAACCTCCCAGGTAAACTCCGGGGAAACTCCAGGTCCCAAAGTTCCACGGGACGATCCACATGGCCGTAGGGGACGGCTGACTGGGGGCCCAAAAAACCCTCCCAAACAAAAAATTCCTCGGTCGGCAAAGGATTTTTGGGGAGGCAGTATTTTTTCATAATTACTCTTCAGGAAGGGTAGTTTTTACTGGTAGTCACTAATTTAGGTTTTTTTGAGAAAACTGTAATAAATAATGTAGCCCTAAGCCCTTAACTAGGTGTAATAGGCCGAAATGTAGGCAAACACTAGGATAAGTTACTGGGGAGACTGGCACCCTAGCTTAATGATGACGGGGGTCACAAAGACAGAATGCATCCTTCTTAAGACAGACACCAACTGGGCAAGACTTTCCATGATCAGCAGACGGCGCCCCCACGTGTCTTCACATTTTAGACCTGGGGAAATCTGGGAGAGGACCTCGAGCCAAAGACCTCCCTGTCCGGGCCCCTACAGAAACAAACCTTCACCTTTTTCTCGTAATTACGGGCCCGGTCTTGGAATTGTGGTGATGGTTTACTGTGGGCCCGGTTGCAAAAGGCAGAGATGCCCAAACATCTGGAAGCAGTTCCTGGCATAGTTATACAAGGGAACTACCCTCTTTAAGGAATTTTTGAGGGGTAGGCAGGACACTAATTTCCATTGAATATGCAGGAATTTGGCTCCCGGGTTTCATGGGTTTCTGGGGGGAAGCCCAAAAGGGGCAAAGCTAGGCTTGGGAAGTTAAGTCAGGATATATCCCTCAACCCCAAGAAAGTTATCCTTTATCGTCAGCAGGCAGGTTTTCTTGAACATCAATATTTGTGAGAACGTCCTATAACCATTTGGGGGGTGGGGTACCCCCTCAGAGCTGGTGTCAACAGAGTTTGCCAGGTAGGCGATCATTGGGGGCAGCCACAAAAAATTTTCACAGTGGCCGTTGTTGATGTATGTTTTAATGATGACTCTGATACCTTTAGAAAGGTAAGATTTGAAAAAACCCAAGCGCATCCTCTTATCCGAATGGTCAAGTTTGGAGTAGGATGTCGGGGTCTACTGTGTAAAAGTTTTTGGTCAAAAAAATTTTATGAGAATAAACCTTGAATTGAATTGAATTAAACGGGCCCGGAGTGATTGCCTTTTTTCGAGTATAAATTTAATAATGCTTTAAACAAAGGTCGATCAAAATAGCAAGATATCTATGCTTCTGGCATTGCCCCCAGTAGTTACGCAGTGTTTTGGGTATACCACAAGGGACAAAATTGTTCTTAGATGTAAGGAACCTCCCCTTTTTCCAACATTTGCCACACAGATTGCTTTCCCAGAAGAAGAATTTTTTTGGGAGCCAGGTTTGAAAATTGAAAATTGGGGATATCCATAACCCTGTGGTATATTTGGATACAAGCCTGGAGTACAGGGGGAAGTTCGGAGTCCTCCCTCGGGGCTTCGTCCAAAGATCAAGATGCCCTCTTGGGCTGTGTTTTAAAGTTGCAGCTAAATAATCCATCACGGGGAAGCACTTCATGACTCCTAAAAATTTTAGATAAACCCCCAAGCATTGTAGAAGGCCGTGCAAGCCACATCAATGAGTAAGTCTCAGCGATGGTGACCTTTTGACAAAGACTGGAATCCACACTGAGCTTAACCAGGGGTAAAAAACTGGGAAAATTCTGTCATCGCAAAAGGCCCCACGACGACAGAGTTCAAAACACTCCCTTTTGGGAATTTAAACAAAAATTCTCTGACCACCACAGGGGGAACAAATCCTTTTCCCCGCAACGAAGGAAACCCTTGGATCTGTTAATTTCTCCTACAACCCTGACATCCTGCTTCAGCACGCCAGTCCACTTGACAGTGCACATACCATTCCTGATCCTAACTTGTCAGACACCTGCCGACACTTTTCCCAGAATTGGCACGGCTTCATCACAATTCGAGTCAGGAGTTTCTCCCCAGAGATTGGTCAGTTAAAAAAGGGGAACTACACTTCCCCGATCCTTACTGTCCAAGTACGAACAGCAGGGACCCCTCTTCGAACGGGAAAGGGACGGGGAAGGGACGAAAAAGGGACGTGAGGGGGAAACATCTATTTTCAAAGCGGGCAGAACCTGGGGAAAATTGAAAAACACAGGAGGTCAACAAATCAAGTCCACCCCCCCCGGCACCTGGGCTGTGCTTCGCTGTCACGGAAGGGCACACTGCCAGAAACTGCCTGCAGATACCGGTGTAATTACTGCTACAAAAAAGGACACGAACCAGGTCGGAAGAAAAAGGAACTTGACGACAGGACCCCCTTTTTTAGAGATGTTCTCAGAAAAAACCACAGGATCCGAATTGTGAACACTCTCACAGCACCCACTCAGCACTCCTACTACCCAGCAGGCGGTTTTGTCCTTATAAAAACCCCACAGCCTACATCCTCAGCTCCTCATCCCCCACCTCTCTCAAGGGCAGGCACCTTAATGCCCTACACACCCACCACCTAAGCGACCACATCATCATGGGGAGCCAGTCTAAGCTCCTGTCACAACTTAGAGGTTTCATTATAATGTTGGAGAGCCAACACTTTTGTAAACACTCGCGTCCCGACATGATAGTGTTTTTAAACATTTTTGGTGACAGGATCCAAAAAATTTTTTGAAGAATTGCTGGCTACACCTCGGATGAAAGAGACAGGCTGGGGCAAGGAGGGGGGGTGTTGCTTGTGTTCTCTAAAAGTGTTTATGCCAGCACTTTATGTTCCCCCCCTAACATCTTTAAATGATGTTCTTCAACTCTCATAAACACTATACCCCCTGTACTAGCTGTGCAAATTTCAACCCAGTGGCAACATGCAGGCCCATCAATTCCAAAGGAAAATATTTCCCCTTTTGAACAGCACAACTGTCCCCAAAAAATTTTTTGTTGGGACCTCAACCCCGCACCTTATCAGAGGGACTTTTTATGACCCTTCTTGCAGTTTTGACTGAAAACTTGTTAATTTCCCCACCAATCTCTGGGTCCTCCCTTGACCCCCGTAGTGAGTGATCTGGGAGAAGGCATATCACTTGTCAAAAACCCCCGGTATGTTGGTCTTTTTGACCCCAGGCTTTTTTTACGACACTTAAGACCCAACAAAAGTGAGAGTCCACACGCACAACCTGCTGTGGGAAAGAGGTAATTGGCCCGCCCTTTGCTCTGACTCCCCACGTTTGGGAATCTTTCCAAGGGGAGTTACAACCCAATGAAAGCCCCCCGGACACATCCCTTTAAACTACAACAAGAAAACATTCCTCCCGGCAATATTGACGAAGCCTACGGGATCAGCTGGTTTGGCTTTCGTTGTAGAAAGCTGCTACTGCTAAGTAAAAGTGGCGAAGGATAAAAGACATCCTAAAAACCCATAACAGGAAAATTTCAAGGGAACCTGTGACATATGGGTGACGTTTTTAAAAATGGGCCTTTTAAATGGGAGGTGGACACTAAAAGAAAGCTGCATAGGGGAAAGGGCCCCAAAAAAAATGGGGGCCCCGGGCAAGGACAGACAAGGTTATCTGCCTGAGAAACCCTTAAACCCTAAATTTGACAGGATGGACCACCTCTATAGTAGTCAAGAGAAGGGGACCCTTTGCTGAACACTTTGTACCAAAATGCAAATTCCCAAACCAGCAAGGACCCTCCTTGGGGGTAGCCAAGGTGTGTCAAAAATGTCAGGGTGCAATAAGGCGGAGGAGGGGCATTTCCTTTTAAATTGCTACCAAGAAAAGGGTTGGGGGCCCCCCAAGTTTTAGCCCAAAATGCTGAAGATGTGCGACCCTGCAGCCCCCCTAACTTCATCTTTTAGCACTGCCTATTCAGTGAAATGGCCCTCTCTATGGAAAGAGCAAATGTAGTCCCTGTTCACAAAAAAAGGCGGCAAAATCACAATACGACCATTTTTCATCCCGTCAAACAATGGTAAGATCTTGGACAAAAATCTCAAGACAATGACAGAGTTTTTTTGACTACACTCACTACTTTTTGGAACTCAATATGGCTTCAGGAAAGGGTTCTCTCTGCGATCTGTTTTTTAAACCTTCCCCCTAAGTGGCACCAGTCCTGGGGAATCCAAATCAGCTGTGTGGGGAGCACTGGACTTTTCTGGCACTTTCGACCCGGGGTGGCCCAGGCCCCATTTGCAAAATTCAAGCATGGGGAAATTTCAGGCTCTATGCTTGTCTCCTCGGGTTACCCTGGTAGACTCTAAGTTAGTTTCAATGGGAAAGGAACCAAAACTCCATTGGGCAAGTGTTCCACAAGGAAGCATGCTGGGCCCTTTGGGTTATGGAATGTCTACTTCAGCGACCTTCTTCATCTCACCCCAGAATCACATGCATATGCAGAGACTGTACACTGACATTCACTTACCCAAAGAGAAGAAATCCCCAGCTGCTCTAAGCTACGTCAATCACCAGCTGAGAGCTATATCAGTTTGGGGAAATGGATGGCAAGTAACTTTTGACCTGAGAAAATGCAAATGATGATCGTCTTAGGCACCATGATGGTAATGCTGGTGCAGTAGTAAGGATGAATGGGAGGGTGTTGGCACCTGGGAAGAAGTTGATATCCTTGGGGTGAAATTTGACTCCAAACTAACCATGAAGAACCATGTTGTAAAATCTAGCAAACAAGGCAGCCAGGACGCTTACAGCACTTCGCCGTATCTCACATCTGCTCGACAGTAGGGGTTGCAAGATTCTGTACGAGGCACAAGCACGCTCACACCTTGAGTATGCTCCACTTTCTTGGTTTGCCTGCCCCCCCCTCTCATCTGCGACTGCTTGACAGAGTGGAGGAAACAGAGCAAGACGTCTCATCTCTCGCCTGGACCCATCCTGGATAGATCTGTCATTTCAGCAGAGCCTTCAACATAGGGGGGATGTGGGTGGCCTTACTGTTATGTACAAGGGCCCAAATATTGTCAAAGTACCACACTTGGATCCACTTCGAGGACAGCGTGAAACAAGCTTTTATGCCACAAGATGGGCAGAAAGCAGCAACTTCACTCTGGCTGTACCCTTCTCTAGAACATCACTCCATCTGAGATCCTATAATCAGGATTGATCAAGTATGGAACACATTCGTGCAGCATAATGATGTCAACGAGATAAAGTCAGTTGATCAAATGAAAATGTTGGCCCACAGATGGTTCCAACTTCATCCTGTTCCCTATTTGTATGTCTCATAAAAAAATAAAAATGCTTTCCCAAATGAGCTGATGTAGGTAACAGCTCTTAGCTTGCCAATAAAGTTAGGAATCCTTAACCTGTAAATAGCTTGTCAATAAAGCTAGGGATCATTAACCTTGTCAAACCCTGTGTAAAAAAAAAAAAAAAAAAAAAAAAAAAAAAAAAAAAAAAAAAAAAAAAAAAAAAAAAAAAACTGCTCCTGGAGAGGATGGTATAACCTATGATATTCACAGAACTCTAAGGCACGTGCCTGATAACCCTTTGTTTTCACTGTATAATCTCAGTTACATTGAGGGCGTTCTTCCTACTTCCTGGACTAATAGTCTCATTGTGCCTATCCCTAAGCCCCAACAGCCTGATACATTTAGGCCGATCTCCTTAACTAGTTGTCTTTGTAAAACTTTTGAAAGAATGATACTTAACAGACTGTACTACAGAATCAGACACCAACTTTCCCCCTACCTCTATGGGTTCATGAAAGGTAAAAGTGTGCAGAACTGTATTTCCACCTTTCTCACTGCACACACCTCTACTAGTTTTACTACTTTTCTTGATCTAAAATCTGCATTTGATATTGCAAACAGAACCGTTATACTACATGAACTAGCCAAAATGAATATTAGTGGCAGCTTACTCTGCTGGATAATAGGATACCTGTCAAATAGAGTGTCCTCTGTCCTTTACCAAGGCTTCAGAAGTGAGTCTAAAGAAATGTCTTTAGGTACACCGCAGGGAGGAGTTCTTAGTCCCATGCTGTTTAATATTCTGATTAATGCTCTCCTAAATGCTCTACCTGCCTCACCTAAACATATAGCTATAAGCTATGCTGATGATATCATGATCCATACAACAGGGCATAAGAAGATGAGTACCATTCTTAATGAAGTTCAAGCAATTTGTAATCGACTAGGCCTCATAATATCTTCCTCTAAAACAAAGTATTAACAAGCAAACGACATCCCCCACCCATCTATTTGCAGGGTGAAATCATTAGCTACGCTAAAACTTACAGATATCTTGGTGTAGATGTACCCTTTAACAAATCCCCTATACCACAACTAAATAAGAAATACAAAGCTAGGCTAAATGCTCTCAAAGCTGTTGCTGGCTACAACCCCAACTATGGTGCTAATATGAGAATCGTGAGAATGATGTACATAGCCTATGTTAGGTCCTTAATTGATCATGCTGCTCCCATGTTGATATTAGCTAGAGAAAGTTCTCTCCGACCCTTGGAGTTAATGCAAAATGAAGCTCTCAGGATTTTTCTTGGCTGTCCCAGATCTACAAAAGTTCTTAACATGAGGAAGGAGCTTGGTATTTCTAGTATCAGTGATAGGATTGTTGAGATTAACACTGTACTCGGTATTAGAATGTTGAGAAACAAACCAGACACTGTCACAATGAATCTTACCAAGTGTCTAGAGGTAAATACACACAGGTCTAATTGGATTGTGAAAACGTGCAATTGCATTAAATTTTATAACCTGCATGAACTGTATCACTGTAGGCAACAAGAGCATTTCACCCCTCCATAGAAGATGTATTCATTTAATATCACATACCTGCAAGTCCCTCCAAAGAAGCTCATTGCTAGTAATCCCTTCCTTAAATCACTTGTTAGAGCAACTGCTCAAGAAGAAATTTCTCACCCAGCTGGTAGTAATAAGTTATCACAAGTTATATACACTGACGGATCTAAACAGGAGTCTTCTGGCAGGGCTACATCTGCTCTTGTTGCCACCTCCCTAGTTTAAAACGATAATAAATTTGTTGAGTTAGGCATAAGAATTAACAACTGGGCGTCTACACTGCAAACTGAATTGTTTGCAATCCTAATGGCGCTAAAGCTAACCTATGACACTGAGCTTGACTCTATCATCATTACTGATTCTATGTCATTATTGAAGGCTCTTGACTCATATAATGACTCCAACAACATGCTCATTGGAGAAGCCAGGTATAGATACTCAAAAATTAGGGACAAAGGAATTAATGTACAATTGCTATGGATCCCATCACACATTGGATTACTCCTTCATGATAAAGTTGATATGTTAGCCAAGAAGAGTACCCAGAAGGAGAATGTAGAATATAACTTTGGTATAACTGTGTCTAGCATTAGGAATAATACTAGGAGAGAAGTAAATAATGAAAATGATTGTTATAGGAATGCAGTTAGAAGCCTGAGTAGATCTATAACCCACTATGATAACATGAACGTAGATAAGTATGTTTATGGAGCAACGTGCAATGTGAACAGACTGACTGATGTTGAAGTGGCCAGGCTTAGGCTTGGTTACAAGTACTTCTGGCAGTTTGGGAGACACACAGATGATGATCAAACTAAATGTAAATTATGTGATCAGGCATATGGTCACTCACTCTCTTGAACACTATGTGCTTAATTGCCCACTTATTGAGGAATACAGAGACAGACAGTATAATAACCTATGTGACATGTCAAGATATCTTATTAATGAAAATAAGATACCAGATATACTAAGCAACTTTCCTAATATTGCTTGTAACAGATAAGTGAACTATAGACATGTAGATATAAATCCATATGTATTCCTGTTAACCCTTTGGGGCCTAGTTCCTAGGCCTTTTGTGTATCCATATGCTCTCGCGCTACCGTCCACAAGATGGATATGGGGTGCACAATAAACTAGCCACTTCGGTGGCAAAATCTAAATCTAAATCTAATCCCTAGTAACTTCTCCAAACCACTAATAACCTCCCCAGGCTCCTAATAACCTCCCAAGGTGCCGTATAACCTCCACAGGCGCTTAACCTCTGCAGGCTTCTAATAACCTCCACACACCCTGTATAACCTCTCCAGGCCTCGTATAACCTCCCCAGGCCCCGTATAACCTCCCAAGGCCCCGAATAACCTCCCTAGGCCATCAATAACCTCCCTAGGCCCCTAATACTCTCTATAGGCCTCTGATAATCTCCCCAGGACCCTAATAACCTCCATAGGCCCTTAATAACCTCCCCAGGCGAATAATAACATCGCCAGTCCCCTAACAACCTCCCGAGGTCCTTAATAACCTCTCAAGGCACAAAATAACCTCCCCATGCCCCGCATAAGCTTCTCAGGCCCCATATAACAGCACCAGGCCCATAATAACCTCCCCAGGCCCCTAAAAACCTCCCCAGGCCCGTAGTAACCTCCTCAGGCTCTCAATAACCTCCCCAGGACCCTAATAACCTCCCCAGGCACCTAATAACCTCTCCAGGTCCCTAATGACCCCCAGGCCCCATATAACCTCCCCAGGCCCCTAATAACCTCTCCAGGCCCCTAATAACCTCCCCAGGCCCCTAATACCTTCCCAGGCACTTGTTAACTTCCCCAGGCCCCTAATAACCCCCGAGGCCTTGTATAACCTCCTAGGCCCCTAGTAGCATCCCCAGGCACCTAATAACCTACCCAGGCCCTGTATAACCTCCCAAGGCCCATAATAATCTCCAGATGCCTCTAATAACCTCCCAAGGCCCCAAATAACCTCCCCAGGCCTCTAATAACCTCCCTGGCCCCTAATAACCTCCCCAGGCCCTTATAACCTCCCCAGGCCCTGTATAACCTCCTCAGGTCACGTATAACCTCCCCAGGCCCACAATAACCTCACCAGGCCCCTAATAACCTCCCCAGGCACTATATATCCTCCCCAAGCCCCTAACAACCTTTCCATGCCCCTAATAACTTTGCCAGGCCCTGTATAACCTACCCAGGCCCCTAATAACCTACACAGGCTCCTAATAACCTACATAGGCCCCTAAGAACCTTCCGAGGCTTCTAGTAACCTCCCCAGGCCTCTAATAAAATTCCCAGGCCCCTAGTAACCTCCCCTGGCCCTGTATAACGTTCCCAGGCCCCTAATAACCTCCCCAGTCCAAGCATAACCTCCCCAAGCCTTTAATAACCTCCCCAAGCCCATAGTAACTTACACAGGCCCATAATAACCTCCCCAGGCCCCTAGTAACCTCCCCAGTCCCCCAGTAACCTCCCCAGGCTTCTAAAAACCTCCTCAGGCTTCTAGAAACCTCCCCAGGCCTCATATAACATCCCAAGCCCAGTATAAAATCCCTAGGCCCTGTATAACCTCCCCAGGTCCTGTATAACCTCCCCAGGCCCTTTGTAACCACCCCAGGCCCTCAATAACCTTACCAGGCCCCGTATAACCTCTGCAGGCCTGGTATAACCTCCTCAGGCTCCTGAAAACCTCCCCAGGCCCTGCATAACCTCCCCAGGCTGCGTATATCCTCCCCAGGCCCCTAATAACCTTCCAAGCCACTAATAACCTCCTCAGCCCCTTATAACCTCCCAAAGCCTCGCATAACCTCCCCAGGCCCTAATAACCTCCCCAGGCTCTATATAACATCCCCTGGCCCCGTGTAACCTCCCCAGGCCCGGTATAACCTCCCAAGGCCCCTAATAACCTCCCCAAGCCCTTAATAACCTCCCCAAGCCCCTAATAACCTCCCCAGGCTAATAATAACCTTCCCAGGCCCCTTATAGCCTCCCTAGGCCCTGTATAACTTCCCAAGCCCCGTATAACCTCCCCAGGCCCTTAACAACCTCCATAGGACCCGTATAACTTCCCCAGGCCCCTAATCACCTCCCACTGCCCCTAATAACCTACCGGACACCTAATAACCTCCCCAAGCCCCGTATAACCTCCCCAGGCCCTGTATAGCCTCCACACGCTCCTAATAACCTTCCCAGGCCCCGTATAACCTCCCCAGACACAGTGTAACCTCCCCAGGCAGCACATAACCTTCCCACGCCCCGCATAACCTCCGAAGGCCACTATATAACCTCCCCAGGCCCCTAACAACTCCCCCACGCCCCTAATAACCTACCCAGGCCCTGTATAATCTACTCGGGACCCTAATAACCTCCCCAGGCTCCTAATAACTTAAACAGGCCTCTAAGAACCTCGCCAGGCTTCTAGTAACCTCCCCAGGCCCCTAATAACCTCCCAACGCCCCATATAACCTCCCCAGGGCCTGTATAACCACCCCAGGCCCCTAATAACCTCGCGAAGCTCCGTATAACCTCTCCAGGCCCCACATAACCTCAACAGGTCCCTAGTAACTTCTCCAAACCACTAATAACCTCCCCAGTTCTCTAATAACCTCCCGAGGCGCCATATAACCACCACAGGCGCTTAACAACCTCCCCAGGCTTCTAATAACCTCCACACCACTGTATAACCTCTCCAGGCCCCATATAACCTCCCCAGGCCCGTATAACCTCCCAAGGCCCCAAATAACCTCCCTAGGCCATCAATAACCTCCCCAGGCCCCTAATACTCCATAGAGGTCTCTAATAATCTCCCCAGGCTTCTAAAAACCTCCCCAGGCTTCTAAAAACCTCCCCAGGCCTCATATAACATCTCAAGCCCAGTATAATATCCCTAGGCCCTGTATAACCTCCCCAGGTCCTATATAACCTCCCCAGGCCCTGTGTAACCACCCCAGGCCCTCAATAACCTTACAAGGCCCCGTATAACCTCCGCAGGCCTGGTATAACCTCCCCAGGCCCCTAAAAACCTCCCCAGGCCCTGCATAACCTCCCCAGGCTGCGTATATCCTCCCCAGGCCCATAATAACATTCCAAGCCACTAATAACCTCCTCAGCCCCCTATAACCTCCCCAAGCCTCGTATAACCTCCCCAGGCCCCTAATAACTCCCAGGCCCTGTATAACATCCCTGGCCATGTAACTCCCAGGCCGGTATAACCTCCAAGGCCCTAATAACCTCCCCAAGCCCTTAATAACCTCCCCAAGCCCCTAATAACCTCCCCAGGCTAATAATAACCTCCCCAGGCCCCTTATAACCTCCCTAGGCCCCGTATAACCTCCCAAGCCCCGTATAACCTCCCCAGGCCCCTAACAACCTCCCTAGGACCCGTATAACCTCCCAGGCCCTGTACAACTTCCCCAGGCCAGTAATCACCTCCCACTGCCCCTAATTCAAATTCAAATTCAAAGTTTATTCTCTATAAGGATTACAATGCTGAGTTTACAGAAATTTGGTCATTGTTTGGTTTACATGTAGTAAAATTGAGATTACAGAATGTACCACTAGAACGCTTAGCATGGCTAGGCATTTCGGGCATACTTAGTTTTATTCTTAATTGCAAAATATTACAAATTATGAGGTAAGTTGGTATTATGGCTAAGTGACTAAATACTAGTTTGTGAGTTTAGCAATGTGAATGCTTTTGTTTTGGCACAGTACATAGTTTCAGTATTGGAGTATCACAGGATTCATTATTTTAAGACTGAGATTAATATTTCTGTTTATTTGGGCAAATGAGTGAGTGAGTGTAAGTGTGAACCACCAGGTGGTATTCGTATAGTTAGTTGACGGGGTGTATCAGGGAGATAACATGTTTTCTAATGGTAGTTTTGAAGGTGATGAATGTGTCTGCAGTTCTAGAGTTCTCAGGTAGGGTATTCCAGATTTTAGGGCCTTTGACATACATTGAATTTTTGTAAAGGTTTAGTCGGACACGGGGAATGTCGTAGAGATGTTTATGTCTGGTGTTATGCCTGTGGGTTCTGTCACAAATATCAAGAAAGCATTTTAGGTCAAGGTTGATATTAGAGTTTAAGGCCCTGTAGATGTAGATTGCACAGTAGTAAGTGTGGATGTACTGAACTGGGAGTAAGTTTAGATCTATGAAGAGTGGGGGGGTGTTTTGCCAGGGATGGGATTTAGTGATTATTCTTACTGCAGCTTTTTGTTGGGTTATTATTGGCTTTAGGTGTGTTGCTGCAGTTGATCCCCAAGGACCTCCCCAAGCCCCGTATAACCTCCCAGGCCCTGTATAGCCTCCACACGCTCCTAATAACCTTCCCAGGCCCCGTATAACCTCCCCAGGCACAGTGTAACCTCCCCAGGCAGCACATAACCTTCCCACGCCCCGCATAACCTCCGAAGGCCACTATATAACCTCCCCAGGCCCCTAACAACTCCCCCACGCCCCTAATAACCTACCCAAGCCCTGTATAATCTACTCGGGACCCTAATAACCTCCCCAGGCTCCTAATAACTTCCACAGGCCTCTAAGAACCTCGCCAGGCTTCTAATAACCTCCCCAGGCCCCTAATAACCTCCCAACGCCCCATATAACCTCCCCAGGGCCTGTATAACCACCCCAGGCCCCTAATAACCTCCCGAAGCTCCGTATAACCTCTCCAGGCCCCACATAACCTCAACAGGCCCCTAGTAACTTCTCCAAACCACTAATAACCTCCCCAGTTCTCTAATAACCTCCCAAGGCGCCATATAACCACCACAGGCGCTTAACAACCTCCCCAGGCTCCTAATAACTTCCACAGGTCTCTAAGAACCTCGCCAGTCTTCTAGTAACCTCCCCAGGCCCCTAATAACCTCCCAACGCCCCATATAACCTCCCCAGGGCCTGTATAACCACCCCAGGCCCCTAATAACCTCCCAAAGCCCCGTATAACCTCTCCAGGCCCCATATAACCTCAACAGGCCCCTAGTAACTTCTCCAAACCACTAATAACCTCCCCAGTCCCCTAATAACCTCCCGAGGCGCCATATAACCACCACAGGCGCTTAACAACCTCCCCAGGCTTCTAATAACCTCCACACCACTGTATAACCTCTCCAGGCCCCGTATAACCTCCCCAGGCCCCGTATAACCTCCCAAGGCCCCAAATAACCTCCCTAGGCCATCAATAACCTCCCCAGGCCCCTAATACTCCATAGAGGCCTCTAATAATCTCCCCAGGCTACTAATAACCTTCATAGGCCTTAATAACCTCCTCAGGTGCCTAATAACCTCGCCAGTCCCCTAACGACCTCCCAAGGCCATTAATAACCCCTCAAGGCCCCTAATAACCTCCCAAAACCTTGCATAAGCTCCTCAGGCCCGATATAACCGCACCAGGTCCATAATAACCTCCCCAGGCCCCTAGTAACCTCCTCAGGCTCTCAATAACCTCCCCAGGACCCTAATAACCTCCCCAGGTACCTAATAACCTCTCCAAGCCCCTAATAATCCTCCAGGCCCCATATAACCTCCCAGGCCCCTAATAACCTCCCCAGGCCCTGATAACCTCCCAAGACCCCTAATAACCCCTGTATAAACTCCCTAGGCCCCTAGTAGCATCCCCAGGCACCTAATAACCTACCCATGCCCTGTATAACCTCCCAAGGCCTCTAATAACCTCTCGAGGCAGCTAATAACCTCCCAAGACCCCGTATAACCTTACCAGGCTCTGTATAACCTCCCCGGCCCCTAATAACCTCCCCAGGCTCCTTATAACCTCCCCAGGCCCCGTATAACCTCTTCAGGCCATGTATAACCTCACCAGGCCCATAATAACCTCACCAGGCCCCTAATAACCTGTCCAGGCACTATATATCCTCCCCAGGCCCGTAATCACCTCCCAATGCCCCTAATAACCTACCCAGGCACCTAATAACCTCCCCAGGCCCCGTATGACGTCCCCAGGCCCTGTATAACCTCCCAACGCTCCTAATAACCTTCCCAGGCCCCGTATAACCTCCCCAGGCACAGTGTAACCTCCCCAGGCCCCATATAACCTCCCCAGGCCCCGCATAACCTCCAAAGGCCACTATATAACCTCCCCAGGCCCCTAACAACCTCCCCATGCCCCTGATAACCTACCCAGGCCCTGTATAATCTACTCGGGACCCTAATAACCTCCCCAGGCTCCTAATAACCTCCACAGGCCTCTAAGAACCTCGCCAGGCTTCTAGTAACCTCCCCAGGGCCTGTATAACCACCCCAGGCCCCTAATAACCTCCCGAAGCCCCGTATAACCTCTCCAGGCCCCATATAACCTCAACAGGCCCCTAGTAACTTCTCCAAACCACTAATAACCTCCCCAGGCCCCTAATAACCTCCCGAGGGCCATATAACCACCACAGGCGCTTAACAACCTCCACAGGGTTCTAATAACCTCCACACCACTGTATAACTCTCCAGGCCCCGTATAACCTCCCCAGGCCCCGTATAACCTCCCAAGGCCCCGAATAACCTCCCTAGGCCATCAATAACCTCCCCAGGCCCCTAATACTCCCTATAAGCCTCTAATAATCTCCCCAGGCTCCTAATAACCTCCATAGGCCTTAATAACCTCCCCAGGCACCTAATAATCTCGCCAGTCCCCTAACAACCTCCCAAGACCCTTAATAACCTCTCAAGGCCCCTAATAACCTCCCAAAGCATCGCATAAGCTCCTCAGGCCCCATATAACCGCACCAGGCCCATAATAACCTCCCCAGGTCCCGTATAGCCTCCCCAGGCCCCTAGTAACCTCTCCAGGCCCCTAAAAACCTCCCCAGGCTCCTAGTAACCTCCTCAGGCTCTCAATAACCTTCCCAGGACCCTAATAACCTCCCCAGGCACCTAATAACCTCTCCAGGCCCCTAATAATCCCCAGGCCTCACATAACCTCCCTAGACCCCTAATAACCTCCCCAGGCCCCTAATAACCTCCCAGGCCCCTGATAACCTCCTCAGGCCCCTAATAACATCCCAAGGCCCCAAATAACCTTCCCAGGCCTCTAATAACCTCCCGAGGCCCTTAATAACCTCCCCAGACCCCGTATAACCTCACTAGGCCCTGTATAACCTCCAGGTCCCCTAATAACCTCCCCAGGCCCCTTATAACCTCCCCAGGCCCCGTATAACCTCCTCAGGCCACGTATAACCGCCCCAGACCCATAATAACCTCACCAAGCCCCTAATAACCTCCCCAGGCCCCTTATAACCTCCCCAGGCCCCGTATAACCTCCTCAGGCCACGTATAACCTCCCCAGGCCCATAATATCCTCCCTAATCCCCTAACAACCTCCCCATGCCCCTAATAACCTTGCCAGGCCCTGTATAACCTACCCAGGCCCTTAATAACCTATACCGGCTCCTAATAACCTCCACAGGCCCCTTAGAACCTTCCGAGGCTTCTAGTAACCTCCCCAGGCCCCTAGTAACCTCCCCAGGCCCTGTATAACGTTCCCAGGCCCCTAATAACCTCTCAAGTCCACGCATAACATCAAAAAGCCTTTAATAACCTCCCCAAGCCCATAATAACCTACCCAGGCCCCTAATAACCTCCCCAGACCCCTAGTAACCTCCCCAGCCCACCAGTAACCTCCCCAGGCTTCTAAAAACCTCCCCAGGCTTCTAAAAACCTCCCCAGGCCTCATATAACATCCCAAGCACCGTATAAAATCCCTAGGCCCTGTATAACCTCCCAAGGCCCCTAATAACCTCCCCAGGCCCTTGTAACCTCACCAGGCCCCGTATAACCTCTGCAGGCCGGGTATAGCCTCCCAAGGCCCGTAAAAACCTCCCCAGGCCCTGCATAACCTCCCCAGGCTGCGTATATCCTCCTCAGGCCCCTAATAACCTTCCAAGCCCCTAATAACCTCCTCAGCCCCCTATAACCTCCCAAGCCCCGTATAACCTCCCCAGGCCACTAATAACCTCCACAGGCCCTGTATAAGATCCCCAGGCCCCGTGTAACCTCCTCAGGCCCTGTATAACCTCCCAAGGCCATTAATAACCTCCTCAAGCCACTAATAACCTCCCCAAGCCCCTAATAGCCTCCCCAGGCCCCTTATAACCTTTCCAGGCCTCGTATAACCTTCCAAGCCCCGTATAACCTCCCCAGGCCCCGCATAACCTCCGCAGGCCGGGTATAACCTCCCAAGGCCCCTAAAAACCTCCCCTGGCCCTGCATAACCTCCCCAGGCTGCGTATATCCTCCCCAGGCCCCTAATAACCTTCTAAGCCCCTAATAACCTCCTCAGCCCCCTATAACCTCCCCAAGCCCCGTATAACCTCCCCAGGCTCCTAATAACCTCCCCAGGCCCTGTATAAGATCCCCAGCCCCGTGTAACCTCCTCAGGCCCTGTATAACCTCCTAAATCCCCTAATAACCTCCCCAAGCCTCTAATAACCTCCCCAAGCCTCTAATAGCCTCCCTAGGCCCCTTATAACCTCCCCAGGCCCCTTATAACCTTCCAAGCCCCGTATAACCTCCCCAGGCCCCGTATAACCTCCCCAGGCCCTGTATAACCTCCCCACGCTCCTATTAACCTTCCCAGGCCCCGTATAACCTCCCCAGGCACAGTGTAACCTCCCCAGGCCCCACATAACCTCCCCAGGCCCCGCATAACCTCCAAAGGCCACTATGTAACCTCCCCAGGCCCCTAATAACATCCCCAGGCACTGTATATCCTCCCCAGGCCCCTAACAACCTCCCCATGCACCTAATAACCTACTCAGGCCCTGTGTACTCAGGACCCTAATAACCTCCCCAGGCTCCTAAAAACCTCCACAGGACCCTAAGAACCTCGTCAGGCTTCTAGTAACCTCCCCAGGCCCCTAATAACCTCCGAACACCCCCATGTAACCTCCCCAGGGCCTGTATAACCACCCCAGGCCCCTTATAACCTCCTGAAGCCCCGTATAACCTCTCCAGGCCCCATATAACCTCAACAGGCCCCTAGTAACTTCTCCAAACCACTAATAACCTCCCCAGGCCCCTAATAACCTCCCGAATAGCCATATAATCACCACAGGCGCTTAACAACCTCCCCAGGCTTCTAATAACCTCCACACCACTGCATAACCTCTGCAGGCCCCGAATAACCTCCCTAGGCCATCAATAACCTCCCCAGGCCTCTAATACTCCCTATAGGCCTCTAATAATCTCCCCAGGCTCCTAATAACCTCCATAGCCCCTTAATAACCTCCCCAGGCGCCATATAACCTCGCCAGTCCCCTAACAACCTCCCAAGGCCCTTAATAACCTCTCAAGGCCCCTAATAACCTCCCAAAGCCTGGCATAAGCTCCTCAGGTCCCATATAACCGCACCAGGCCCATAATAACCTTCCCAGGTCCAGTATAACCTTCCCGTTTGCCCGTAATAACCTCCCCAGGCCCCTAGTAACCTCCTCAGGCTTTCAATAACGTCCCCAGGACCCTAATAACCTCCCCAGGCACCTAATAACCTCTCCAGGCCCCTAATAATCCCCAAGGCCCCATATAACCTCCCCAGGCCCCCTAATAACCTCCCCAGGCCTCTAATAAAATCCCCAGGCCCTTGATAACCTCCCCAGGCCCCTAATAACCCCGAAGGCCCTGTATAACTTCCCTAGGTCCCTAGTAGCATCCTCAGGCACCTAATAACCTAACAGGCCCTGTATAACCTCTCAAGGCCTCTAATAACCTCCTAAGGCCCATAATAACCTCCCCAGGCCTCTAATAACCCCCTAGGCCCATAATAACCTCCCCAGACCCCATATAACCTCACCAGGCCCTGTATAACCTCCCCGGCCCCTAATAACCTTCCCAGGCCCCTTATAACCTCCCCAGGCCCCGTATAACCTCCTCAGGCCACGTATAACCTCCCCAGGCCCATAATAACCTCACCAGGCCCCTAATAACCTGCCCAGGCACTATATATCCTCCCCAAGCCCGTAACAACTTCCCCATGCCCCTAATAACCTTGCTAGGCCCTGTATAACCTACCCAGGCCCCTAATAACCTCGCAAGGCACCTAGTAACCTCCCAATGTCCTGTATAACGTTCCAAGGCCACTAATAACCTCCCCAGTCCCCAAATAACCTCCCCAGGCCCTGTGCAACCTCCCCAGGTCCTATATAACTATAACCTACCCAGGCCCTGTGTAACCACCCCAGGCCATTAATAACCTAACCAGGCCCCGTATAACCTCCGCAGGCCGGGTATAACCTCCACAGGCCCCTAATAACCTCTTTAGGCCTCTAATAACCACCGTAGACCTCGTATAACTTCCCCAGGCCTCGTATATTCTTTCCAGGAACCTAATAACCTCCCCAGGCCCTGTGAAACCTCCCTAGGCCCTGTATAACGTTCCAAGGCCCTGTATAACCTCCCCAGGCCGATAATAACCTCCAAAGGCCCTGTATAACCTCCCAAGGCCCTGTATAACCTCCCCAGTCCCCGTATATCCTCACCAGGCACCTAATAACCTCCAAAGCCCCTAATAACCTCCCTAGGCCCCTATTAACCAAACCTAAACTAACCTAAACTAACCTAACATAACCTAACCTAAACTAACCAAACCTAAGCACAGCTAACCTAACCTAACATAACCTAACCTAACCAACCGAACCTAACCTAACCTAACCTAACCTAACCTAACCTAACCTAACCTAACCTATCCAAACCTAACCTAACCTAACCTAACCTAGCCTAACCTAACCTAACGTAACCTAATCTAACCTAACCTAACCTAACCTAATCTAACCTAATCTAACCTAACCTAACCTATCCTAACCTAATCTAACCTAACCTAACCTATCCTAACCTAACCTAACCTAACCAAACCTAACCTAACCTAACCTAACCTAACCTAAGGTAACCTAACCAACCTAACCTAACCTGACCTGACCTTACCTGACCTAACCTCACCTAAGCTAACCTAACCTAACCTAACCTAACCTAACCTAACCTAACCTAACCTAACCTAACCTAACCTAACCTAACCTAACCTAACCTAATAACCTCCCCAGGCCCTGTGCAACCTCCCCAGGTCCTATATAACCTACCCAGGCCCTGTGTAACCACCCCAGGCCCTTAATAACCTAACCAGGCCCCGTATAACCTCCGCAGGCCGGGTATAACCTCCACAGGCCCCTAATAACCTCTTTAGGCCTCTAATAACCACCGTAGACCGCGTATAACTTCCCCAGGCCTCGTATATTCTCTCCAGGAACCTAATAACCTCCCCAGGCCCTGTGAAACCTCCCTAGGCCCTGTATAACGCCTCAAGGCCCTGTATAACCTCCCCAGGCCGACAATAACCTCCCAAGGCCCTGTATAACCTCCCCAGGCCCCGTATATCCTCACCAGGCGCCTAATAACCTCCAAAGCCCCTAATAACCTCCCTAGGCCCCTATTAACCAAACCTAAACTAACCTAAACTAACCTAACATAACCTAACCTAACCTAACCAAACCTAACCTAACCTAACCTAACCTAACCTAACACAACCTAACCAACCTAAAGTAACCTAAAGTAACGTAACCTAACCTAACCTAACCTAAACTAATCCTAGCCTAACCTAACCTAACCAAACCTAAGCACAGCTAACCTAACCTAACATAACCTAACCTAACCAACCGAACCTAACCTAACCTAACCTAACCTAACCTAACCTATCCAAACCTAACCTAACCTAACCTAACCTAGCCTAATGTAACCTAACCTAACCTAATCTAACCTAACCTAACCTAACCTAACCTAATCTAACCTATCCTAACCTATCCTAACCTAATCTAACCTAACCTAACCTATCCTAACTTAACCTAACCTAACCAAACCTAACCTAACCTAAGGTAACCTAACCAACCTAACCTAACCTAACCTGACCTGACCTTACCTGACCTAACCTCACATAACCTAGCCTAACCTAATAACCTCCCAAGGCCCCATGTAACCTCCCCAGGCTCCATATAACCTCCCCAGGCCCTGTATAGCCTCCCCAGGCCCCTAGTAACTTTCCCAGGCCACTAATAACCTCCCCAGGCCCCTGATAACCTCCCCAGGCTCTGTATAACCTCCCCAAGCCTCTAATAGCCTCCCCAGGTCCCTAATTACCTCCCCAGGCCCCTAGTAACCTCCCCAGGCTCTTAATAACCTCCCCAGGCCCCTAATAACCTCCTCGGGTCTCTAATAACCTCTCCAGGTCCCTAATAAACCCCCAGGCCCCATATAACCTCCCCAGGCTCTTAATAACCTCCCCAGGCCCCTAATAACCTCCTCGGGTCTCTAATAACCTCTCCAGGCCCCTAATAAGCCCCCAGGCCCCATATAACCTCCCCAGGTCCCTAATTACCTCCCCAGGCCCCTAGTAACCTCCCCAGGCTCTTAATAACCTCCCCAGGCCCCTAATAACCTCCTCGGGTCTCTAATAACCTCTCTAGGCCCCTAATAAACCCCCAGGCCCCATATAACCTCCCCAGGCCCCTAATAACGTCCCCAGGCCCCTAATAACCTCCCCAGGCCCCTGATAACCTCCTGAGGCCCCAAATAACACCCCAGGCCCGTACAATCTCCCTAGGCCCCTAGTAACATTCCAAGGCACCTGATAACCTACCCAGCCCTGTATAACCTCCCAAGGGCCCTAATAGCCTCCAGATGCCCCTAATAACCTCTCCAGGCCACTAATAACCTCCCCAGGCCTTTAGTAACCTCCCCAGGCCCCGTATAACCTCACCAGACCCTATATAGCCTCCACAGGTCCCTAATAACCTCCCCAGGCCCCTTATAACCTCCCCATGCCCCTAATAACCTCCAGATGCCCCTAATAACCTCTGGGGCCTGGGGAACTTATTTGAGACATGGGGAGCTTATCCGAGGCCTGGGGAGCTTATTTGGGGCCTGTGGAGCTTACCCGAGGCCTTGGGAGCTTATTTGGGGCCTGAGGAGCTTATCTGGAGCCTGGGGAGCTTATCTGGGGCCTGGGGAGCTTATTTGGGGCCTGGGAAGCTTATTTGTTGCCTGGGGAGCTTATTTGGGGCCTTGGGAGCTTCTCTGGCGCCTGGGAAGCTTACTCGGGGACTGGAAAGCTTATTTGACGCCTGGGGAGCTTATTTGGGGCATGGAGAGCTTATTTGGAGTCTGGGGAGCTTATTTGGGGTTTGGGGAGCTTATTTGGGGCCTGGGGAGCTTATTTAGGGCCTTCAGAGCTTATTTGGGGCCTGCAGGGCTTATCTGAGGCCTGGGGAGCTTTTTTGGGGCCTGGGGAGCTTATCCGAGGCATTGGGAGCTTATTGGGGCCTGGGGAGCTTATCTGGCGCCTGGGGAGCTTATTTAAAGCCCCAAATAAGCTCCCAAGGCCCCAAATAAGCTTCCCAGGTCCCAGAAAAGCTCTCCAGGCCCAAAATAAGCTCCCCAGGCCTCGGATAAGGTCCCAACGCCCCAAATAAGCTCGCAGGCCCCAGATAAGCTCCACAGGCCCCAAATAAGCTCCAAAGGCCTCGAATAAGTGCCCCAGGCCCCAAATATTCTCCCAAGGCCCGAAATAATCTCCTCAGGCCCCAAAAAAGGCTCTCCAGGATCCAAATAAGGTAC
>NC_069405.1:18854050-18898902 GCF_026875155.1 Cherax quadricarinatus | reverse complement strand
ATTACTCAAAAAATTTGTCATGATTTAGCCTGTATAAAGAAGAACCCATTCTTAGTTTCATTACCTTTGAAAACTTGTGATTCATTACCTTGAAAACCTAGTTCACCCATCAAAATTTTGGGGGCCCAGTCCCGCCCCTTGTTACCTCTGTAATCTGTAATCCCTTTTAATTTGTCATGTTTGTGACTAACCTCCCGGGAGTTCTTTCCCTTTTGTAAATTGTGAATTCATTACCTTTGTAACTTCCCTCACATCAAAATTTTGGGAGTCCAGCCCCGGGCCAATTATGTACCTCTGTAATCTTTTGACTCCGCCCCGGAGGGGTTTGGGGTGATAAAAAACTTTTAAAACAAAACTAAAACAAAGGGAAAAGATTTTTTTTCAATTTTTAACCTGAGGGATAAAACCCCCAGGAACCCCGATGTGTTTTATTGGGGGGACTGGTGCATCATTTAATAAAAAAATAATAATAATAAATTTATTTACTACAAGTACATGTCAGGCATACAGGCCTGCTGAAAACAATGACATAAAAATACAAAAAGCCCCTTGTTATGCCCGCATGTCGGGCAAATTAGGTCGTGTCCCAGGATGCGACCCACCCGTCGACAAACACCAGGTACCCATTTACTGTGGGGACAAGACAACAGGGGGAAAGAAACCCCCCAATGTTTTCTATCCTATCCGGGAATTGACCCCAGGCCCTCGTGTGTGAAGCGGAGCTTTAGCCACCAGCCACCAGATACTATCAGTTTGTACAAAATTTTAAAATTAGGTGCACACGCTGAAACCCCTTTTTAAATGAAAAAGCTTTTGGGCAAACTTTTATTATTATTAAAACTTTTTTTAGGAAGACTGTAAAGGATACACCCCTGGCACACAATGAACACTTTTTGGGGAAAAAAAAACTTTTCCCTGGATGAATCTAAATTACATACAACAAGTAAATGGTAAGATAATATTATTTATAAAGTTTACAGAACAATAGGAATTTTTAGGACACCTGGTCGAAAAAATGCCCCCCTTCCATACCTACCACTATCCTCCACAAGTTGCTCTGACGTATATTAATTGCAAATAAATGACTTACAAACCAGAATTTTTGGTAAAATTATTATAATTTTTGGTGGACTGTATTTTAAAATTTAAAAAAGGTTACCATCACAATTATTTACAACAAAGGGAGAATTTATAATCATAACATCACCTTTAGTCTGGAGTTTACTGTGTTAATACTCAGAAACCTCCCCAACAAAATTTATATGAAAATACTGGCAGAACTAAAAAACAAAATTTTAGATAGCTTATCTGAGGTTCCTGGACCTGTAGAACATCGATTAAAATCCCAAAAAAAAGAGAAAGCACATCAAAAATTTCCCCTTTCCTTTTTAAAGGGGGGTTAACCCCAATAAAAACCCTAAAAACAAAAATTTATGCGCCTTATTTTCACTAATTTTTCTTGGCTCTTTTCAAAACACTGGACCCCCTGTTTGTCAGCGCGGGCCCCAAAGTTTCCCTTTTTTTTAAAATACAGTGGACCCCCGGAAAAACGATATTTTTTCACTCCAGAAGTTGTTGGGGCCATACTGCCAAATTTGTTCCCCATAAGAAAATTGTGAAGTAGTTTAGTCCTTTTTCAGCCCCAAACATACACAAAAACCACTTACATAAATACACTTCATTTTGGCACTTTGGGAGGAAAACTTTTATGGGGGGGTCCACTGATTTTTTTTAAATACAATATTTTTAAATTAATTTACATACAAATACACTTTTTTCAAAAGATATAATTTCCACACTGCGGCTGGGGGGATTTCGTTGCAAAACAACTCAAATTTTTACCCCTTTTCCTTTGGGAGAAAATTCCCACCCGGGGTTCTGGCTGAGTGGCTGTTCCCTAGTGGGTCTTAACGTTTCATCTTCCTGAATCACTTGGTCAGCGTTACCTTCCTTCATCATGTCATTTTCCCCCTTGATTTCTTTTACATTTGTTAAATTTCCTTTTAATTCCAAAGGGGAATAAATTTTTTAAATTGTGCGAAAACTTTCTTTTGGGACACACAACACTTTTACATTCCGGACAACACCTTTGCATCTGGGGACAATGCAATACTTTGCCCAAGGCCCCAATGTTCGATGTTGTTTTAGTATCAATTTAAAACCAAAAACCCTGGTTGAATTTCTGTCATTTACTGACTCTGTCGCACCATAAAAGTGTTCACGTGTAAAAAATTTCCTTACCCACACATTAACCAAAATCAATTACTTTTTGAACATTTTAAAATTTTTCACCAACACTGCCCCCTCTTTTAACTTTACCCTTCTTCGGATTATTTTATAAAAAGGGGGAGCTTCCCAATTCCTCCCACATATTAGGGGAGAAAGGGGTTAATACATCTGCATAGGGATCACTCTTCAAGAGGCCTATTATTTATACGTTCTCACCCCCCACTAACACGCACGGAATTCTTCAAATTTAAACTCTTTCCCGGGGAGACTTTACGGAGACAAACCCCTTCAATGGCCTATCAGTCTTTCATACAGCCCCCCGCCCAAGGGGGTCTAGGGAATAAATTTTCCAGGGACACCCTCCGGGTTAAACAAGATTTAACATGTTCATTTTTTAATTTTATCCAATGTTGGCACCTGCTACAAAATTTGTGCATTATCCAAATCATCAATCTCGACAGGTCTCCCAGCGCAATTTTCGAAACAGCTGTATAAAATGTTTTGCAGACAAATCCATGCCCTTCTAAAATTTGGATACTCATTTCAATCAAAATTTCGGTCACAAAAAATTTACTCTTGCAACTTATTTTTTATTAATTACAATTTGCACCCACATAAAAGGGCTGTTAAATTTCCAACGAGGTAAGGTACTGATTTTTATTGGGGAAAACCTTTTGCCCTTTGACATAACAAAGAAATAACACTATTACATTGAAGGTAACAATGCTCCTACGCCATTTTGAAACTCACAAAAAATTGGAGTAATTTTTCCCATCTTTATTGGCCACCCGCGTGGGAACTCCAACACTGGAAATTTTTCATAAACACCAATTAATTTATCCCACCTTTAGTGAATTCCTCAGGGAGAGTTTCATCCCAAAAAACATTTTTAAACTTCCACTTTTTGATTAATAATTTTCCCCCTTTATAAGGGGTGACACTAAACCTAGGGATAAAACATTTGGAAACTCAGCAAGCAAAAAATCTCTTATAAATTTACTCGCATACTGAATTATTAGGTTTTTAAAATTTAAAAAATCTCTAGTATCCCAAGTTAATCCCAATACATTACACTTTTGGTACTTCATCTCAAGGGTAATATTTACTTATTTTGTTCTTTAATTTGGACGAATTACTATTCCATTCCCTCAGAGGCATATTTGCACTTGGCATTATTTTATTAACCTCTCCATAAGTCATTAACAGTTCCTCTTCAGTTGACGTCACACCCAGGAAATTGTCCACATAAAATTGTTTGCTCTTTACTTTACTCAGTGGACTTCCTATACGTTTAAGGTGTGCATTTATCATCGCTTGAAGTAGGAACGGACTGGATGTAGCACCAAATAATACGCTCCTAAAGCGAAAGGTTTTCAGAGGGCTAAGTGTGTCACTAGGATTCTCAGGCCATGAGAAGCTGGTACAATCCTGGTCAGCCTCTTGTAAACCCACTCTTAGGAAAGCTGTACTTATGTCAGCCATAAAGGCATAACTCTTTATCATGAAATTTAAAAAGATTCCCTAATTTTTCCGTCAACGAAGGACCTGTCATCAAACAGTCATTTAAACTAGGTACATTTTTGTTACTCCTGGCACTATAATTAAGCACAATCCTCAGAGGAGTGGTCTTAGAATCCTTCTTCACTCCGTGATGTGGCAAATAGTGACCATAAATTTTGGCTTGCTCAGGAGGTACCTCTTCTATAAATTTATTAATTAATTGTTCAGTAATTATATCATTATAGGCAGTCAACAATTCTGGTATCTTACTCAGTTCGCAGAGCTGAACCTTTAATTGTCCATATGTCATTCTAAAATTAGTGGGCAATTCTGGATGGTTCAGTGGCACGATTTCATGAGTAAGACACACAGTTATAGTATTTATAGTTTCCTCTAGTCATGCATTATTATTACAAGGAATCCTACCATACATTACATGGCTTCCTGCAGTCTTTAAAAGGGTAACACCACATTTCTTTACCATACCCTTTACAAAGGAGGCATAATAGTCACTACCTATCAAAATATTTATTGGGCCTACAGAATCATCATTTACACCAGAAGGTGCTAAATTTACATTATGTGAAAGTCTTCCTGTAGCTTTACTAAGCCCTATTGTAGATATTTTCTCTGGAAGTCTATCTACAATTACTGCATTAACACGTTTTTTCTCATTGCCCAACCTGACAGTTACATAAACCATGTCATACAATTGAGCCTTTTTATCTGAGAGAAAACCAGATAATTTTAGAGTTGTAGGATCTCCCATCTGTATTTTCATATCATCAAAACATTTACGTTTTATGAAAGTACGCTGGGATCCCTGGTCTAATAATGCAGTTATATTTTTTGATTAATGTCTTTTATCATCAATTTTTTCCTGTAACACAGGTAAGGCTACTTCAGCAAAACCATCATTATTAACATTAGCAGCAATTTTTACATTAGCCACTGTTGTGTCTGGATTGTCAACATTATCATATAGACCCTTACACATGACTATATGGTGTCTTCCTTTGTGACATTGATAACAGTTGTTTAATTTGGCATGACAATCCTTTACATTGTGATACCTATACATCTGATACATCTGCCAAGTTCCTCCAATCTTTCAACTTTATCATTCCATGAATTGTATGCATTGCAATTCTTAGAAAAATGAGTACCTTTGCAGAAAAGACAATCTCTCTTTTCTTTTACTGGTTTCTTATTAACTGGGCTACTCTTAGGAGGGTACTTATTCTTCTTACCTTGTGGAGAATCATTATTTCTGATTCCTGCTCCTTGATATGCACCTATGCAACTCTGCTTAGGAAATAAATTTTGATTATTAACATTGAGATAATTTTTCCCTTTGTGAAACTTGACAGATACCTCAGAGTTATTATGTGTTGCATCTTTAAAATGAGTTGATTGGCTGGTCTGCAACTGAACAATTAATTCTTGTAGACTTAGTCTTATTTCCTCCAGACCAAAATAACCTTTGTGATATTTGTTTTAGAGTCATTCAAGTCTTTTACAGCTTAATTTATTCTGTACAGTGGCACTCAATAACTAGCCTGATTCCTTTAGATTATATTTATTACTTAAAGTTTTGAGAGTGCTCTCCAGTTTAACTCTAAACTGCTGTAAACCTTTCTAAGTGTGATCTGGAGATTTTAAATTAACAATGCTATTCACTAGATCCAACCTACTTTGTTCTATATTACCATAAGTGACCTTCAACAAGTCAACTGCTTCTTTGTAAGAATCATCTACATTGGGAAAGGCTTGTATGAGTATGTGAGCATCTCCTGTTACCTGTCCTTTGAGGTAAAATAATTTAGTTACACAGGCTAGGTCACTCCTATCATGCACAACTGCTTTAAAAATTGACCAAAACTCCTCCCAATTTTCTCCAGGACTAAATACAGGTAAACATAATTCTGGGAGTTTTGGCAAAGACATCTTATTTGTTGGGGCAGATTGATTAACTGCCTGGTTTACACATTTTAATTTATTCAAGGCCTGACTTTTACAGGAAAGAATCTTTTCCTCTAATTCATAATACAGTGGACCCCCGCATAATGATTACCTCCGAATGTGACCAATTATGTAAGTGTATTTATGTAAGTGCATTTGTACGTGTATGTTTGGGGGTCTGAAATGGACTAATCTACTTCACAATATTTCTTATGGGAACAAATTCGGTCAGTACTGGCACCTGAACATACTTCTGGAGTGAAAAAATATCGTTAACTGGGGGTTCACTGTACTGATTAATCCTAAGATCTACTTCAGTCTCATCTACACAGTTTACTAACAAATCTCCTTCATATTTGTTGTAATATAATTTGTATGAATCATATCTATTCCCTAAAGCATCTCGAGAACAAAATCCTCAGTCTTGAACAAAAGTTATCAACACCAGGAATGACTAACAAGACCATCCAAACAGTCATAGATAGCCATACCCAACAAATAATATCTCTTAATACAAAGGTTGAAGAAGCAGTAAAAGAATGGAAAGAACAACTTAGATAACCAGTTCAGTGGCTACTTTGCTCTCCAAGAAGATAAAACTGAACAAGATAAACTATCGGACGCAGTAATAGTTAACAGTCCACTTTTTCCCAGTGATATGAACCAAACAAACAGTAAAGAAATTACTCTGCAGATCATAAAGGACCAAACAAGTGTTATTGTACCAGAGTCTGAAATAAAAGAAGCCAGGTTACTAGGATCCCATGGTAGAAAAAGTGTTATGCTTAGATTCCACTCACATGACAGGAAAAAAGACTTAATTATTGCATCTATTAAAGTGAAGAAAGAGGCATACATAAACTAGTGTCTTACCAAAAAACGTCAGAACCTCCTGTATAGAGTCAGAAAACTTAAGCGGGAGAATAATGACACAATACACCAATGCCTCACACGGGATGGGAAAATTCTTGTTAGGAAAACAAATGTAGGTCAACTGTACACAATCACGAACGAGAATGATCTATCATGATTTCTCAGGGATACTAATCTTACAGAGAATAACTAAACAATGTCCAACTTAAAAGCCTACGTAGTGTAGTGCATGTTTTGCTCCATTATTGTTCAAATTTCATTGTACAATCTCTTAGTAATTAAATAATCAACTACCTCATTTTGTGATTTTACTAGTAAGCATAAGTCACCTTATGTAATTTTCTTATTTACTATTGTTTGCTTAAACATTAGCTGAATTGATACTTTCTCTGTCCATATTACTACCTCATATTTTTTTAAATACTATCAATTGATATTACTTACTAAAATTAATAATTATCATTTTTACTATAATTTCAATTTACTCCTAACATTTTTGACATTTAATAACCATTACTTGTCTAATTACCTTTACCTGTTTTAATACCACATTTACTCATAATTACCTTGTACTACCATATAACCTCTAGTATAACTACCAGTGCAACATTGAATGAAATAAACATTACTTTTTCACTTTTTTTGTAATCATTATTACTTACTAAAATTTTATTAAACACCATATTTACTACCAGTCAATTTTACTTTTGTACATTAAACATTATTTTATACTTCCCATAACATTTTGTTGCTAAATTATCAAGTTTGTATATTCAACTCCAACCTTTATATTATCCTTTGTACCTGTGTACCTGTCTACCATCTTACTATCATATTATAACCAAGACATTACCATTGTTATTTTTTACTATTATTCTTTTGGTACTTCAATTGTGAATTTTATTTTCTCAATTTAAATCTAGTTATACTCTTGATCTTGTCAACAACCTATACCAGACTCTAGTGCAATTGCAAGTACCATTTCAATTTGTATTTTAATATTATAATTCCTACTCTAAGATTGTTTTCATATCTTAGTGACTATATTGTGTGTGCAATTAGTGTATTTTCAATTTATTATTGTTCAAGGCCCTTAACTATCTTATGCTAACTAGTACCAACTACCTCATATATCTTTTTTTTTTTTTTTTACTTTTTTTATTCTTTTGCTACCTTACCTTTTATATTTTATCTTGTCAATTTAAATCTAGTTATACTCTAATTCTTGTAAACAAACTTATATAAGACCTTTAGTGCAATTACAATTGAGAGTCTTGTGCCTTTTTATATTATTAGATTAAACTCAGTTGTACTATAGTCAGTACCAAATTCATTATATTAGACCATATTGCAATTACTAGTGAGAGACTGGTGCTATTTTTAATTTGTATTTTTATATTATTAGATTAAATCTAGTTGTACTATCCCTCATTCTAGCTCAAAACATAGACTCCACAAAAGTCATTATATTAGACCTTAGTGCAATTACAAGTGAGAGTCTTATTCTATTTTAAATTTGTATTTTTGTTACTAGTTTATACCTATTTGGTACTTCAGTTCATTCCAGCACAACACATAGACAACATCAACTTCATTATGTGTAGTAGTGACTATACTCTATATGACCAAAATACTCTAGCTATATACTTATCCAAGCTTCCCACCACTACAGATGTCAGTACTAGAACTCAAACAAAACTCAGGATAAAATAACCGTAATTTAAACCTAGAAGATGATTGATCACGTTGACCCTGATCTAAACCTCCATAATCTGACCCCCAAATAAAAACCTATTGGAAAGTAACTGCCTTATTACACTCATCACAAGCCAGCACTACCTAAACAATGCTAAAAGCCTATCATACTTAACTACAACATCAGGTCCTTAAGCAAACACTATGATGACCTCCTGGCACCCTTGAATCACTAAAGACACCCTTCTCCTTGCATTATTCTTACTGAAAACCTGGCTTAAGCAGGACACAATAGATATCTACCCTTACCGGATACACAACAATTCACAATGCAGACCAAACCAAGTTGGGGGGTGGTATGCAATCTATTACTCTAACCAATTATCTTGTATTAGCACCACTTGCTTTGTGATGAATATGGGGATACATTTTGCTAATTTTACTGTAAAAAACCTTAAGACACCTATAACAACGGTGCCATTTACCGGATCCCTCACACAAACACCCCCAAAATTTTCAGTGAGAAATTAAAGTCACTAATAACAACAGACAAATGAATAAGCACCACCTTCTTTTAGCTGGAGACTTAACATCAACCTTGGCTTACTAGATGATCAGCCTGTAACTGATTTCATCAACAATATGAAAAAACACACTTCTCATACCAACAATAACTAAACCAACCAGGCTCACTGACAAGTGCAACCATAATAGACCACAATTGACCAATATACTAGCCCCCCTTAAATAAGGGATAATCACAGATAGCACTACAGACCACTACCCTACCTTCCTCCTGACAAACATTAAATAAACCACCACTTGAAAAACAACAAAGTTTCATTTAGACTCCATGACGAGGCCTCAATAAGGAAGTTCACAACTGACCTAGAGATTGTTGACTGGCCTACAGAATTCTCCAAGACCAATGGTATTGATGACTGGGGCAGACATTTTTCTTAACAAATTACTTAGACTATACAACAACATTGTCCTATAAAAACGAAACAGATCCACAAAACAAACGGCTTGGTTGCCCATGGCTAACCAGCACCATTCTGAAATCTATTAACAAGAAACACCAATATGAAAAGCAATATAGACAGGGCTTAATACACAAAGATATTCTTAAACACTATTCATCAGTTCTCACCAAAGTAATAAAGAAAGCCAAAACAAAATAAATTTTACTCCAGTAGATTCAAAGACACTAGAGGAGATATAAAAAAACCTGGAAAACACACTCTCAGATTCTAGGGACCCACAAACTGAAAAAAAAAACAAGAATATTGTCTTAACTAAACCTAATGAAACACCACTACATCCCACTGACACAGCTAACAAGATAAACGACTTCTTCTCAACCATAGGATCTAATCTCGCCAATAAAATCCCACATACTAATGCCCATGCCGGGGACTACCTAGATGGGAATTTCCCAAATTCCTTCTATCTTGCACCAACTGAGCCCTCGGAAGTCACCGAGATTATAAAGTCACTTAAAAACAACTCGGGGAATCTGTCTAATGTCCCACCATTACTGTACAAGTGAGCGGCCCATATCCTTTCGCATGTTATTTCATTACTTTTTAACAAGTCACTAGAAACTAGCACCTTCCCGAAACCACTCAAGATTCACTACAAATCTTATGATTACAAGCATTGATCCTGATACCAACCTCTTATTTAATGACTTAAATGAATCAAACAGTTATTGTAATTACTACACTGCAGAACAATCAAAGGCACTTCTCAGTGCCAACAACAACATAACTATCTTTAACTACAATATCAGATCTTTAAGCAAGCATTATGATGACCTCATAGCATTACTAAATTCCTTACATGCCAATATGTCCATCATTACACTAACTGAAACCTGGCTAAAGCCTGATAGTACAGATGTCTATGCCATTCCTGGTTACACAGCCATACTACCTCATATTTTTTTAAATACTATCAATTGATATTACTTACTAAAATTAATAATTATCATTTTTACTAAAATTTCAATTTACTCTTAACATTTTTGACATTTAATAACCATTACTTGTCTAATTACCTTTACCTGTTTTAATACCACATTTACTATCTTAGATTACTCTTAATTACCTTGTACTGCCATATAACCTCAAGTATAACTACCAGTGCAATATTGAATGAAATAAACATTACTTTTTCACTTTTTTTGTAATCATTATTAATTATTAAATTTTATTAAACACCATATTTACTACCAGTCAATTTACTTTTGTACATTAAACATTATCTTATACTTTCCCCTAACATTTTGTTGCCAATTTTTTTAAATTTGTATATTCAACCCCCAAACCCTTTAAAATTATCCATTGTACCTGTGTACCTGTGTACCTGGGTACCCGTCTACCATCTTACTATCAATTATAACAAGACATTACCATTTTTATTTTTTTACTATTATTCTTTGGTACTTAATTGTGAATTTTATTTTGTCAATTTAAATCTAGTTATAATCTTGATCTTTGTCAAAACCTATACCAGACTTAGTGCAATTGCAAGTACCATTTCAAATTGTATTTTTATATTATAAGTTTATATTATAATTTCCCTCCTCTGCCCTTTTAAATTTGTTTCCTTACTTAAATTTTTAGCCCCTTATATATTTTCTCTTTATTTTAGCTTTTTTTAAAAAATCCCCTGTTTATATATTCAAAATTTTGTTAAAATATTCAAGGTGCTATTCTAGGTGCTAAAGTAGAATAAGTTCACAATTTTTTGCATTTTTTCCCAAAGCTCATTTATTTGTTTCCCACTTTATTGTTCACCACAACTAATTAGCCCCTTTTATTAATAATTTTATATATAATTCTAATTTAAAAAAATACCTTTCTAGTACTCCCTACTATCATTTCCCCAAGCCCATTATTTGATCTCACTTTATTTGATTAGTCCCTTTTATATTTTTCCCCTTTATTTTAGCTTAAAAAAAAAAAAAAAAAAAAAAAAACTACCTTAGCTCATTTTTTTAATTTGTTAAATAATTCGGGTGTTTTTTTTTAGTTTAAGACTTTTTACTTTGTTTTATACTTAATTCTAACTATGATTCACTAAAAAATTTATGATTACAAGCATTGACCCTGATCCCAAAACCTTTATTTATGATTTAAAATGAATCAAACAGTTACTGAAAATTACTACACTGAGAAAAATCAAAGGACTTCTAGTGCCAAAAACAAAATAACTATCTTTAACTACAGTATAGATCTTTAAGCAAGCATTATATGACCTCATAGCATTTCTAAATTCCTTTCATGCCCTATGTCCATCATTACCTAACTGAAAACTGGCTAAAGCTGATAGTACAGATGTCTATGCCTTCCTGGTTCACAGCCATACACAACTGTAGGCAGACCAAAAAGGGGGTGGCAAGCCATATACACTCAGACCAATAGAATGTTCACTAAAACTTACACAAGGGGTGAACATGGGAATATTAATAGCTAAATTCAAATCCAAATCCCACAAAAACCTCTCACATTGATAAAATCTACAGAGTTCCACAGTCAAACATTAGCCAATTTAGTCAAAACTAGGAAATTGTAACTGATGCACGCATTTAACAAAGATCAATTATATCTCAGGTGACTTCAATTAAATCCCTGCAAGACCAGGATCACACGTTACTGAATTCACAAAAACAATGAGTAAGTTTTTTACTACCAAAATTAACAAAACCCAAAAGAGTTACAGAGACTGTGTTTCCCTATTTACCACATCTGGGCCAACACCTATCCCTTTAAAATAGGCTAATTACAGATAATACCCCAGACCCCCTACCCTCTTTCCTCAAACAAAATCTTGATAAACCCCCAAGACACTACTAAAATCACCCTTCAGATTCACAATGAGGCAGCCATTAATAAATTCACAAGCGTAGCAAACATTGATTGGCAACTGAGCTAGAAATCTATACGATATTGACGATGTTTAAAAAATTTTCTAAAAAAACCCAATACCCCTATAAAAAGCATGCCCCAAAAAATAAACAGATGACAGCTAAGAGACGAACAGTCCCTGGGTAACACCCAGCATTCTCAAAACCTAAATACAAAACACCAAAAATGAAAAACAGTACAGAATGGGTCGCTAACCAAGACCAAACAAAACGTTATCGTCAATCCTAACCCGCCTGATAAAAAGGGCAAAAAATTGTATTATGAGAACAGATTATCCAAAATTCGAGGGGGGTATAAAAAAGACCTGGGAAAAACCCATCGAAATTTTTGGGGGAAAAAAAATATCACAAAATAGCGAAATAAAATTAGCAAAAAAAGATGAACCCCAACTCCCACCAACAGAAACAGCAAACAGACTCAATGATTTCTTCTCCACTATAGGACAAAACCTTGCCAATAAAATCCCAAGCTCACATACCCCACCAAATGACTACCTCACCGTCAACTACCCGAACACACTGTTCCTAGCTCCGACTAACCCATACGAAGTCTCCCTTATTATCAACGCACTAAAAAACAAGGCAGGAGATTTAAATACCTTGCCACCCTTTATATACAAAAAACTGACACAAGTGCTATCACCAATCATTGCAACACTCTTTAACAAATCCATTGAATCCTCCACCTTCCCTACAGTACTCAAAATAGCAAGGGTCACCCCGATCCACAAAGGAGGAGACCAAATAGAGTTGAATAACTATAGGCCAATATCCAACTTACACCCTCTCTCAAAAATCTTCGAAAAATTAATTCATAAACGAATCTACTCCTACCTTATCTCCCAAAACATACTCAACCCCTGCCAATTTGGATTCAGGCCTAATAAAAATACTAATGATGCTATTATACACATGCTAGAACATATATACACTGCAATAGAAAAAAAAGAAGTCCCACTGGGGATCTTCATTGACTTACGTAAAGCTTTTGATACAGTTGACCATGACTTGCTCCACGTAAAATTGTCACACTATGGTATAAGAGGGCACTCCCTCAACTACCTCAAGTCATACCTCAGCAACAGAAGCCAATATGTGTACGCAAATGGGGCAAACTCTTCTGCGCAACCAATTACAGTTGGTGTCCCACAGGGAAGTGTCCTTGGCCCTCTTCTCTTTCTCCTATACATAAATGACCTTCCAAATGCTTCGCAGTTACTCAAACCCACACTGTTTGCAAATGACACTACATACGTCTTCTCTCACCCGAGCCCAGTCACGCTAGCCAATACTGTAAATACCGAATTACAGAAAATATCTACCTGGATGAGGACTAACAAACTTACACTAAACATTGACAAACCTACTTCATTCAGTTTGGTAACAGAGCTACAGATGTCCCTCTTAACATAATGATAAACGGATCATCTATCACAAAGCTAACAGAGGGAAAATTCTTAGGAATCCACCTTGATAATAGACTCAAATTTCATACACATATACAACAAATTTCTAAGAAAATTTCCAAGACTGTAGGCATACTATCGAAGATACGGTACTATGTTCCACAGTCAGCCCTCCTGGCCCTATATCACTCTCTTATTTACCCCTATCTCACCTATGGAATTTGTGCATGGGGCTCAACAACAATTAACCATCTCAGACCACTAATTACCTAACAAAAGGCTGCAGTTAGAATGATAACAAATTCTCACTACAGGCAGCACACTCCACCAATATTCAATACACTAAACCTACTCACCATACAAAACATCCATACTTATTACTGCACCTATTACATACATAGAACACGTAACTCTGATATTAACCCTCCCTCAACATCTTGCCAACCTCAACAGAAACACATGACCATAACACAAGGCACAGATCACTCTTTTGTGTTCCTCGTGTCCACCCTCACACTATGCAAAAACTCAATCCCACAAAAAAGGCCCCTAAAATCTGGAATTCATTCCCTGTAAATATAAAAGAAACACTACCTGTTTATAAAATTCAAGTCTCTTCTCAAAGATCACTTACTCACCCAAAACCAAATAAATACTGAAAAAACTGAACCTTATAAATTGTATATCTTAAATGTTTCTCCACAATTATATCACATAAATGTTAAACCTAAAACCCAATCTAACTTTATTATTTTTTAAATACACTACCTAACAGTATACTCCATACGACTGAATGTACAACAATGCATGCAACCATATGACCTGTCTTTGTAATACTCATTTGTGCTTTATAGTTATCTGTTTACAATAATGTATTATCACTGATTTCATCATTGCTTAGTTAATTTTAAGCCAGCCCGAAATGCTATGCATAGTATAAGTGGCTTTGGCATGCTGCTCTTATCTGTATTTTTTTGTACCTCGTATGTATGCTCAAATTGTAAATAAATAAATAAATAAATAAATAAAAGATGGCAAGGGTTACACCAATACATAAAGGTGGTGACCCTACAGACTTAAACAACTATAGGCCAATATCAAACTTACCATTGCTATCCAAAATCTTTGAGAAACTCATGCACAGGAGACTATATTCATTTATAACAGCACAAAACATACTCAACCCCTGCCAATTTGGATTTAGGAAAAATAAAAGCACTAATGATGCAATCATAAAAATACTAGATCTGCTTTACACAGCATTGGAAATAAGGAATATCCATAGGAATTTTTTTTTGACTAAGAAAAGCTTTTTTTCACAGTAGACCACGACATCCTACTCCACAACTTGACCATTACGGTTTTAAGAGGCCATGCGCTTGCTTATTTCAAATCTTACCTTACTAATAGGTATCAGTATGTTACCATTAAAGACACAACATCAACAACACGGCTACTTAATACTGGAGTTCTGCAGGGAAGTGTCCTTGCCCCTGCTCTTCCTCATATACATCAATGATCATCCAAACGTATCCCAACACCTGAAACCCATTCTCTTTGCTGACGACACGACTTATGTCATCTCTCACCTAATTTGCCACCCTCAACACCATTGTTACGAGGAGCTGATCAAAATATCGACTTGGATGACAGCCAATAAACTTACACTTAACACTGACAAAACCTACTATATTATGTTTGGTAGCAGGCAGGAGATGCACAAATTAACTTAAGGTCGGACAAACTCTAATTACCAGACATAATGAGGGCAAATTTCTAGGGCCCATACCTTGACAACAACCTGAATTCAGCACCCATATCCAACACATAACCAAAAAGTATCCAAAACAGTTGGGATCCTCTCCAAGATATGATATACGTGCCCCAAAATGCCCTTCTCATCACTATTTCCACTCACTTATTTACCATACCTCACCTATGCATTTGTGCTTGGGGATCAACTGCAGCAACACACCTAAAGCCAATTATAACCCAACAAAAAGCTGCAGTAAGAATAATCACTAAATCCCATCCCTGGCAACACAGCCCCCCACTCTTCATAGATCTAAACTTACTCCCTGTTCAGTACATCCATACTTACTACTGTGCAATCTACATCTACAGGACCTTAAACTCCAATATCAACCTTGACCTAAAATGCTTTCTTGATAGTTGTGACAGAACCCACAGGCATAACACCTGACACAAACATCTCTATGACATTCCCCGTGCCCGACTAAACCTTTACAAAAATTCAATGTATGTCAAAGGCCCTAAAATCTGGAACACCCTACCTGAGAACTCTAGAACTGTAGACACATTCATCACCTTCAAAACTACCATTAGAAAACATCTTATCTCCCTGATATACCCCATCAACTAACTACACGAATACCACCTGGTGGTTCACACTTACACTCACTCACCCATTTGACCATAAACAGAAATATTAATCTCAGTCTTAAAATAATGAATCCTATGATACTCCAATACTGAAACTATGTACTGTGCCAAAACAAAAGCATTCACATTGCTAAACTCACAAACTAGTATTTAGTCACTTAGCCATAATACCAACTTACCTCATAATTTGTAATATTTTAAAATAAAGAATTAAACTAAGTCTGCCCGAAATGCCTAGCCATGCTAGGCGTTCTAGTGGTACACTCTGTAATCATTATTTAACTACATGTAAACCACACAACAACCAAATTCTGTAAATTCAACATTGTAATCTTTATAGAGAATAAACTTTGAAATATAATTTTAAATCATCAGTATTCACAGTTTCTTGATTCATTAATTCCAAACACTTATTGTATGCTTTTGTTACATGCCCTTTTCTAGCCTGCAGTGATGCTTTTTTTGCTCTATATTCCATATGTTTGTCTTCTACATTAATTTCCTCATTTTCAGCCATGATGCAATATATTAAATTCAACTTAATTAATAACACTGATTATGTACTAAATTATGCACTTCATAAAGGTAAATATTACAACTTACCTTTGAATAAATCCTAGCTACTCTTGAGTTTAGCAATTACATGTAAGAAAATTATAATATAAATTTTAAATACACATTAATAATGTTAGCTACACTTGAGCTTAGTAATTACACATGTAAGAAAATTATAATATAAATTTTAAATACACATTAATAATGTTAGCTACACTTGAGCTTAGTAATTACTCATGTAAGAAAATTAAAATATAAATTTTAAATACACATTAATATAAACCTTAGCCAGACTTGGCTTATCCTTGCCAGACTTGGCTTAGAAAAATAATGTTATACAAATATGCTAATATAAATCTTTGCCAGACTTGGCTGAGCAAAATTAATATTATAATAATTATAATCTACTACACATTAAGTAAATTTGTGGACCTAACATCCACCTCCTTCTATCATTTCACATATAATTATTAAGTAATTAATTCACTAATTAATGACTTCACTAATTACCTCCGGTTTGAACAAGGACCAACGGACAACTAAATTTGTGGAAAATTACATTTACCTGGATGAATCTCATTACATACATGCAAGTAAATGGAAACAAAGATAATTATTTATCAAAGGTACAGAGACAAGTCGGAATTTTTAGGATACCAAGGTCGCAAAAATGTCCCCCTTCGATACCTACCTTCTATCTCTCCACAAGTTGCTCTAGACCTATATTAATTGCAAATGAAATTTACATACACACCAGGAATTCTGGTAAAATTATTATAATTTTTGTGGACTGTATATTAACCCCTTCAGGGTCCAAGGCCAAAATCTGAAGTGGTGCTCCAGTGTCCAAGAAATTTTGAAAAAAAAAAAATTATTTTTCTTACAGAATTAAAGAGCATATTTTTGTGAAGGTAATAAGACAAAAAAAAAAATTCTGATCAGTACTTACCGAGATACAGTGCCAAGAAGTTTGTCCAAAATGATGTGGTGGCGGCAACATCGACGAATTCCACATACGTGCATTACTTTATTTAGCGGTTTTTATAGTTTTTCTTTTCTTTTCCAATTTTTTCTTTTCTTACTAACATTTGGGGCCTGAGTGACCAATACTGTATATGATGTATATATATATAAACTCACTGTATTGAACACAATAACCGCACTAAAGTTATTATCATATTATTGTTTACCACTGTTGTTTATTACAATAAATATGCACAAATCTTGTATAATACTAATGTTCTATCATATATTTACATATTTACAATCACTGGACATGGTTTTAGAACTGCTGGAGCTTGTGGAACTCCTTGAAACAAGGCACCATGCACAGAGGCACCTTACATTCCTTCACATCAAAAACCGAGTGTCTTTGCGTCTTTGTTTCCGCCATTTTGTTTGTGCCCAAACGCTGCATCTCTTCTGAACAAATTTCTTCTGAGTTGAAGGAAGCTGTATTATGAAATGATCACCTTCCCTCCTCAAACGCTTGGGTATATCCTGAGGAATTCGAGGACCTTGTTGTATAGCAGGTGTTCTTACCTGGTACTTCATTACGAGTTGTCTGACAACAAACAAAATTCACCATACGGTGGTCTGTTGCCAGTCTTTATTTGGTACATATTTTATGCATTGAGCATTGAAATGTCCATGAGATGGAAGAAAAGTTTCATGTACCACTTGTAACTCTTACGAACACAATCAACAAAACCAATCTGCATGTCACATTTGTCAACCAAGCGCATGTTTTGTGTATAATCAATCACTGTCACTGGTTTTCGAATACGTTTATTAGTCACTCGATCAACTTTGCCACTATCTTGCATTTCATTATGGTGAATGGTTGTCAACAATGTGACATCTCGTTTGTCTTGCCACCGTAATGCCATGATGTCATTGGCAGTAAACACCTGCACGTCATCACCACGAGCACCTGCGTTGAGCCTGGGCATATGTTTACGATTAGAACGCACTGTGCCACACACATCTGTCTTGTTCACTCGCATGAAATCACTGAGTAATGGGCTTGTGTACCAGTTATCGGTATATAATGTATGCCCCTTACCAAGATAAGGTGCCATCATGTTTCTCACTACGTCACCTGAGATACCCAATAACATCTTGGTATCTTTCAATGTTTTACTTCCCGTGTATACAACAATATCCAACACCAGGCCACTGTCAGTCACAGAGTACAAACAGTTTTATACCAAAGCGTTTCCTCTTGCTCGGTATATACTGCTTGAATGACAGTCTACCTTTGAACAAAATCAAAGACTCGTCAATTACAAGATTCTTGAATGGATAAAAGTATATGCTGAACTTTTGTTTGAGATACATGAAAACATTTCTAATCTTGTATAACCTGTCACTTCTGTCAGGCCTGGTTTTGTCAGAGAAGTGCAACATACGTAACAGTAAGATAAACCTGTTCATTGGGATGATTTCACTGAAGACCGGGGTAGAAATTAGCCGATCTGTGGACCAGTATGCTTTTATAAATTTTGCTTATAGACATGAGGCATAAGCATTATTGTTGCAAAAGCAAATACATTTCTGCAACAGTCGTTTTCTTTCCACTGTGTAGTCTTGACTGTGGTGATATGATCGTATTTGCCATGGTGTACTCAAAATACTTATTACCTGACAATAGTTTCCATCAATGGCTGGTCAAAGAATAATTCAAAGAATTCCAGTTCATTGGCTGTGGTTCCAAGGGGACAAGTAGGTAGAATTCCACTTTGAGAGTCATCAAAGTGGTGGGGCTTGGGAACAAAATTGGGATTTTGCTGCCAATCCCAGATACGGTTTGCTGGTGGATACTGGACATCATAGGCTGGTTGTGCGGGTGGTTGTGGTTGTGGTGGGCTGGTGGCTGACGCTCCGCTTTGCCCTTGAACTGACGAGTCAGCAGCGTGGGTCCCAGCCTGGGCTGGTGAGTCACGCATGGCGGTGCCACTACCATCACCACTACCACCATCTACTGATGCCTGTGGTCTATCCATGCCAAGTGTAGCCACATCATCTTCACTATCACTATCTAAACCTGGTGTAGGGCCACGTGATGTACTCCGGGATGTACTCCGGGATGTACTCCGTCCCCTGGGCACAGCATAGGGTACACTACCCGAGCGCATGCGGCGGCAAACATACCAACGCTTCACTGGTGAATATGATTCCTCACTATCACTACTCGAATGATCGTCAAGCGCAATAAAATCACACTCCACGTCACTATCATCATCATTACTGAAGTCAGAGGCCTGGCCACACGAAAATATTAGTTTTCTCTTGTGTTGAGGCACAACCGACCGTGAGTCACGAGTGCCCACGCCAGAGGTAGAAGGTTGAGGATCGTCAGGGTTTTCTGCGCTATTATCGATATCCTGGTCATTCCTTTCAGTCACTAACTGATCAAAGCCATAGAATTCGTCTTCATTTCCACTTCCATCAGTGTCAGAACTATCAGATAGGAAGAGGAGAGTCCCAATTTTCCGGGGAGTGAGAGCTGACTTGCGACGAGGCATGGTGAACAAGGGTAACTGAGCCGACGTTCCCACAATGCTATGCGGGTGCCTAGATTTTTTGTTTATGGCGCACACTCACCACACAGACCCGTTCTCTCACATGTAGGCCTATGAGCGCTTTCACGCTAAATTTGACGGCACTAGAATTTTGGCGTAGATCTATGGTTTGGACACTCATCTTGTTTTTTATTTATTTATTTATTTATTTATTTATTTATTTATTGAAGCCGTAGATCTACGGGACGGACCGTGAAAGGGTTAAAATTAATAAATGATTACATATACACATTTATATAACAGAAGGAGAATTTATAATCATAACACTCACCAATTAGTCTGGAGATTACTGTGTATAATACTCAAAAACCTCCTTCTAACTAAATTTATGATGATAATACTGGCCAGAATTACAAACATAATTTAGATAGCTTATCTGAGGTTCCTGGAACTGTGCTGTACATCGATTCAATGCTCAAATTATGCAGAAATGCACTTCCAACAATTTCGGCTCCTATTTGAGAGGTGTAAGCCCTAGAGCGACGAAAATTATACACCTTATTTTCACTAACATTTTCTTGGCTCATTCAAAAAACATGGAGACTCCCTGCTCGTCAGCGCAGGTGCCAAGCTTCCCATTTTTTATAATATAATTTATTAAATACAATGTATTTTATTAATTTACAAACAAATACACTATTTTCAGAAAATATATATTTTCCACACTATTATATAGAAAGCTGTTTGTTAAAATTAGTAAGGCTATAACAGTACATATGGTCACTAGGTGAGTTACAATGACTACAAGAGAATTGATTATTCTAATAGGTCATGCTATATGGCTTTAATAAGCCTTTTAAGGAAGAATTATTATTTTTATTATTAATCTAAGGTGGACACAATGGAGTGATTAACATTTGAAGTGAATACAGATAATATTGAGAGTAAGTATATGTTACTTATAAAGTTTTACCTATGTTCATGATACTGAACAAATGCACTTATAGTTTTTACATATGTATTTTTGATTGGCTGGGATAGGTTAGGAAGATAGTGTTTTTTAACTGTAGTTTTAAAAATAGTAGCTGAACCAGTGGTTCTGAAGATTTCTGGTACTTGGGTTGCATTTCCTTTTTAGAGAGTTAATTGTGGAAATTTATTCGGTCCTAAAGTTCCACAGGACGGATACGTTGTACGAAGATCCCAGCATGTCACGGATGGAACAGCTTGGTTGGTTGGCCCTTACACCCACCCAAAACACACACACACACACACCCAGGTTGGCGAAGGTGGTTGGAAGGTACATCTTAATTGATAGATTTACCCTTCAAGGAAGAAGTAGGTAGTTTATACTGTTAGTACACTAATATTAGGATTATTGAGGCAACTGTAGATAATAATGTAGACCTAAAACCTTAACGTAGGTAGTACTAGGCCGATAGTGTAAGCAAACTCTAGGTTATATTAGCCAGGGAGAACTGGCAGCCCAAGTTTGAATTCTGGGGTACGGGATTTTGAGACCACAGTGCCTCCTTCTAAGACCAGACACCATCGGATCAACAAGTGCCGTGAACAGCAGGCGGCACCCCATGTGTCTTCACATACTAGACCTGGGGAAATCTGGTGGAGGCACCTCGAAGTACCGTAGATGTCCTCCTCCTTCAGGCCCATTCTTTCTCTGTATTCTAGCCAGTTTCTGGGGGAAATTTGCAAGTGAGTTGAACTGTGGGTCTTTGTGCAAGCGGACGGGCCATGATCGGTACATGACGGTGTCTCCTCAGGGTTAAGCCTTAGAAGCTAGTGTCACTTTCTGCATAGTTATACTAGGGGATACACACCCCCTTGGAAACAGGAATTTCTGAGGTGCAGGCAGGTCACTAATACCGACTGAATATTGCAGGAATTAAGGCTCCTGGTTGCATGTGGTTCTGAGGGGAAGTCCAGAGGGGCTAAAGCTTAGGGAGGTTGAAGACCGGGATACATACTCCAACACTAAGTAAGTTAGTCCTTTATACGTGCATGCAGGTGAGATTTCTTGCAACATCAGTCATTTTTGAAAATCTGTCCTATAAGCCACTTGTGAGGCTGAGGTACTGACCTTACAGCTCGGTGTCAACAGAGCTTGCTAGGGTAGGCAACTCACATGGAGGCAGACCAGACAAATTTTCACATTAATAATCTTGGTAACCACACTGGGATCTGTTGGTGTAAGATAGAGGGATGCTGGGAAGTTACCATCTAGATAATCATTAGCTCAGACATTGGTAATTGGAATTTTACTGGTGAAATTTGATCTTTTGGTTGAAAAGAAGTCATTTAACTTGGTAATCTATTACGCCATGGTTGATGTTGAAGTCTCCTGCTAGTAGTAGGTGGTGCTTATTCGTTTGTGTACAGTGGACCCTCCCTTTTCATTGATCTCCGTTATCACCGATTTCCGTTTTCGTTGACTTTTTTTGTCGATATTTTGATTAAGTCTTCATTGATTTCCTCCACTTTTGTTGATGGTATGGAACCTGTCCAGTGCCCAGCATGCAGACAAAGCCGCCTCCCTCATGCATTCTCAGGCAGTTTTCATTGAGTGAATGTATCCTTCCAGGTCATACGAAACATTTCATAATAATCCATTGTTTTTGGCACTTGTTTATTGTGTGTGACTGCTAAATAAGCCACCATGGGCCCAAAGAAAGCTTCTAGTGCCAGTCCCTTGGTAAAGAAAGTAAGGATCACAGTAGAAATGAAAAAAAATCGTTCAAAAATGATAGTGGCATATGCATTGCTGAACTTGGCAGGATGTATGGGAAGGTGCCATCAATGATCATCTCCATTGTGGCAAAGAGAAAAGAAATCATGGAAGCTGATGTTGTGAAAGGGGTGAATGTGATAACCAGAGATCCCAAACAATTGAAGTGGAGAAATTGTTGCTGGTATGGATCAGAGAGAAAGTTAGCAGGAGATAGTGTTGTGCAGTTGATAATTTGTGAAAAGGCAAGGCAGTTGCATGGTGATCTCATAAAGAAACTGCCTGAAATGAGTGTTGATGTTGGTGAATTTAAGGCCAGCAAAGGCTGGTTCAAAAAATTCAAGAAGCAAAGTGGCATATACAGTGGACCCCGCATAATGATTACCTCCGAATGCGACCAATTATGTAAGTGTATTTATGTAAGTGCGTTTGTACGTGTATGTTTGGGGGTCTGAAATGGACTAATCTACTTCACAATATTTCTTATGGGAACAAACTCGGTCAGTACTGGCACCTGAACATACTTCTGGAGTGAAAAAATATCGTTAACCGGGGGTCCACTGAACAGTAGGGCCCCACTTATACGGCAGGATAGGTTCCAGGCTACTGCCGGAAAGCAAACTTTGCTGGAAAGCAGAATGCCATTTTTTCCATTTCTAAATGCAGATAACAAATTTACACTAACATATATTAAGTTAGCAATAGAACTTAGTCATTAAAAACCAATAAAAAGTAAAATACACATACAGTACACTCATTATTTACCTCAAAATATTCGTAGTCTTAATGTAGGGCAAAAAGTGAGTAGCATTTACTATAAGAAGTTAGGTGTGGTAGCCCTCCTGGCCACCCCCACTCACACATAATATATGACATGCTTAGAGTGTTAAAATGCATATACAGTACACTCATTACTTACCTTAAAATATTTGTAGTCTTTATGTAGGGTGAAAGGTGAAAAGTATTTATTTGTAGAAAGTGGTGTGGCAGGTAGGGTAGTGTAGGGAAGCCAGCCTGGCCATCCCACCCACCCACCCACTATGTAGTGTAGGGAAGCCAGCCTGGCCACCCCACCCACTATGTAAACAAACAGACGATGCATCTGGTTATGGTTCATAAACATTCATACAAACACCGTACATTGTGTACAAGTTGTCTCCACAGTGGTACAGAAGAATAAATAAAGACCAACACTTCCATCTCATGTAATTTTTAGAAGGAATGATGCTCTGACAAATTGTTATTATTATTATTTTTATTATTATTATTTTTATTATTATTATTATTATTATTATTATTATTATTATTATTATTACAAATGATTACTTTTACAAATTATTATTAAAATTATTATTGCAAGTTGTTATTATTATAATCATAATAAAAAAGAAACACAAATAACCCTCACATAAAAGAGAGGAGCTTATAACGACGTTTCGGTCCGACTTGGACCATTTACAAAGTCACACTGTGACTTTGTAAATGGTCCAAGTCAGACCGAAACATCATCGTAAGCTCCTCTCTCTTATGTGCGGGTTATTTGTGTATCGTTCCAGTCATGGTATTGTGCCTTTTTTTGTTATTTAATAAAAAAGAAGCACTAAACCCACAAGGGTCATGAATTGCTATATATAGAGTGAAGGCATACGAAAGGAATATTTATCTACAGTTAACCCCCCAGTGTTTGACTAGAGAAAACGTAATTCTTCCGACACTCCTACAGAACCGCTTTGTAAACAAATCTCATATATACAGTGGTCCCTCAATTATCGTCCTTAATCCGTTCCTGGAAGTGGGACTATTATTGAAATAGACGATTTTCGAATCAATTTTCCCCATAAGAAATAATGTAAATCCTATTAATTCGTTCCAGACACCCAGAAGTATCAACAACAATTTTTTTTTTTACCTAAAAGATAGATTTACATGCACAAAAGAATGAACATTCAACATGACAGTTATCTTTATTGAAGGCTGTTGTTGATGAATGGAAGACAGGGAGGAGGAGAGAGGGAAGAGAGGGTATTGTTTGGAAGGGGAATCCCCTTCCATAAGGACTCTAGGTCACTTAAGGGGTCACTTCCCTAGCATAAATATAGACTTACATGCAGAAAGAATGCCAAATAAATGTAAATCACTAATAAAATGTATAAATGAACATTGGTAATAGGGGTAGTTGATAAGTGGAATGGTCTGCCTAGTAGGGTGATCGAAGCTAAAACATTGGGTAGTTTCAAATTTAGGTTGGATAAATTCATGAGTGAGAGGGGTTGGATTTGAGTCAGACTTGCACCTGAGCTTATTGCTTGGGTACCATTTGTTGTGTTAGTGGGTTGGATTTGTGAAGGACCGGCCTAGTATGGGCCAACAGGCTTATTGCAGTGTTCCTCCTTTCTTATGATCTTATTGAAGACTTGTTTGTGTGAGGGAGGGATGGTAAGTTTATTGTTGGAGAATATGACACTAATATCAACTCTACGGCTTATTTATCTTTCACAATTCAACTAATATGACATAATAAACAATATTAATAACATAGAAACATGGAATATACTCTAGAATGAATAAAATAAGTCATTACGTATGTCATGAGAGGTGTTGTGTTGTTGTTGTTGGGTATATAAGGGCCACTGAGAGTAAGCCATCCATAATGGTGGTAAAGCAGTAGCTGAGGCGGTGGTGTTTTCTGTAGCCCTATATAACTCCAACAACATTGGAAGAGTTGATAGAATCGCTGAATCACTAAAGAAGGCTCCCTCTCCCACCATCACTACTGCCTTCTACCACTATTACAACTGTTACCACCATCACTACCACCCTCTACCACCATCAACCACTATCACAACTGCTTCCACTCTACCACCACCGCCTTTGTATTTTTCTACAAACTTTTTCATAAATTATACGTGTTTCTCACATTCTTTACCAAAGGGCTGGCACTAGAAGCTTTCTTTGGAGCCATGGTAGCTTATTTAGCACTTGCAAGCACTAAAATCAATGGAATATTATGAAATATTTCATAGCAAGTTAGGGGACCATCACTCACTGGTAAACAATGGCACACTGGCTGGGAAGGCAGGCCCCAGCGGCTCAAAGCGTGAGTACGCGTCCCAGACGCAGGATGATTAGCGAGTTAACGGACCATTTGCGAGCCAATGTTTAGACGAAATAATGGGACTATTTCCAAAATGGACGACTTTCAGGCCGGACGATTATTGAGGGACCACTGTATGTCAATTTTTATTCTGTGGGTGTATGTATAATGTTTACATGCTATGTAACGTGTTTCTTATATAATTTTGAAGAAAATATCATAGATGGATTAATGAAAATATCTTTATTAACATAAAATAAAACATTTAATGTGCCCAAGAGAGATTATTATGGGGAAAATTATGGGGAAAATTAAATCGACTAACGATAATTTTGATTAACGATGAGCTCTCAGGAACGGATTAATATCGCTGGTCGAGGGTCCACTGTACTTACAAAGAATGTTGCAGTGCAACCACTCCCAAAGAAGTAAATTTTAAAATTTTACTGGAACTGTAGAGAAAATCACAAAGGTCAGAAAATTCAAGGTTTTCAAGATTACTGTTTTGTACTTTACTGTTTCATAATGGATCTTTGATGTTAATGGGAGGACATCCTGGGTATTTGAAGTTGAAGCCACAGAATTTTCAGATGCAAGTATACTACTATGATTCATTCTTCTTGGCTGTCTTTTTAAATACTACATCCAAGCAAAGTTGTTTGATGTGCTTTGATCTTTCCCTATATTATTTTTTCATACATCATGGAGCAAAGGCAAGGCAGTATTGTTCAAAAATTGAAGAATACTGGAACAGTTCTTGAAAGCTATTGGCAAGTTGCATATATAACTGCTAACCATAGCTATAGTTAATTGTTAGCAAAATACACTAAGAATTGCACATACAATGCTGTCTGTGGCTGTCAAGTAAACTAGTATGGCAAAAAAAAAAAGTCTTGTAAGTTTGTCCAGACTAAAAGAGGTGTTGGACCATTTCTTTCCGGTAAATCAGTGTTGCACCTGTACCACTCACTGTGATAACTAGACAGTTACTTTTTTTTTATTTTAAGTTTAAGAATTGTCTTGTAACTTGTATAATTTTTTAAGTTCCTATGTATTTGACCCTTAAAAAATATTACTAAATGCAGTAGGGCTTTACTTTATGGCATTTTGCTTTATGGCGTTCTGCTAATACGTATAGACATTTAAAATTATGACCAAAACTCACTATACGGCTCTCCCACCTGACTTTCTAATATGGTCACCATGCCCTGCCTGGTTTGTTTACATTCTCCATGAGCACTGCATCTCTCCATTGTGTCTGGAAACTTTCCAAAATTTCAAGTATTTTAAAGTTACAGTAGACCGTCATTTAACACGAGTTTATTTGGCACGATTTGGTCATAGCACGATTGAAAAATTGCGGCACAATAGACCACCTGGCTGTCTTCAAAAAGACACTGGACATGCCCATAAAGTCAATACCTGACCAGCCAAGCTCTGGTTCGTATGTCAGTTTGCATGCAGCCAGCAGTAACAGCCTGGTTAGTCAGACCTTGATCCACCACGAGGCCTGGTCTCAGGCTGGGCCGTGGGGGCACTGATCCCCGAAACTCTCTCCAGGTACTCTAGATATGGTCATTTCAGGAGGCACTTGTCTCAGAAATATTTATAAACTTATACAGTGGACCCCCGGCTATCGGCTGTTCCTGTTATCAGCCAACTCGGTTATAGGCAGGTTTTTTGGCTTCAGGTTATCAGCCATTATTTCGCTTATCGGCCGTATGGGATGCTGGGACACGTCAACCCACCCACCTCTACTCAAGCCAGTTTGGTTGTGCCTCTGGGAGAGATGTGTAAATTCTAGCACCCTCAGATCAATCGGGAAAAGGCTGGTAGGCCTACATGTGATGGAATGGGTCCACATGGTAAGTGTGCTCAGTAAGAAAAAGTCTAACCACCCTCATTGCATTGTTTGTGGGAATGGTAATTCAATGCGCCTTTGTCACCAAGCCAAGCGATAAGGTATACCTCACTCTCCGGCAGTGTGGCTGGTGGGGAAGGGAGCATGGGTTTGTGTAAATATGGCTGGCTGGCTGGAGAGCTGACCGGCTGGTGAGCTGGCAGGCTGGCTGGCCAGCTGGCTGTCTCTGTCTCACAGGTACACTTAAATACAGTTATGCATAGTGTAAATTACTTAGGATAGCCCCCAAAAAATCCAGACAGTACTATACTGTGCATGTAGATAGTGATCGTGTGTAATACCAGTTAGTTCATGAGCAACTTTCTGAGACAAGAAAGACAAGCAGACAGAAAGATTGAGACACACAGAAAGACAGACAGACAGAGAGCTAGACAGACAGACAGACAGGCATGTTTATGTGTAAGGTGAAAACAAAGTGAAGGCAGTGTACCCTAATCAAATGTCACCACTGTCATTAGTGAAGTGATATGATAAGACTAATGACACACGTCCTACATCATGCTTGTAAGCATGACTGGCAAATAATATGTATCAGGACTCAGATGTGACGCAGTGACTACTACTGTATCGTGTGTAATACCTGTTGGTTCACTAGTGGCTCTCTCTGAGACTGAGAGAGACAAGCAGAGACAGAAAGACAGGTAAGCAGAGACAGAGAGCTAGACAGATTGACAGAGAGCTACCACCACTCAACACTGACACTACCACCACTATCATTACTCAATTTGAACTACCACCACACCACTAAACCAAAGCCCCACCCTAACACTGACATACCACCATACCAAACATTGACAACTACACCACTCAAACTGATCTCCCACCACTCACCTGAACTATCACTCAACCTGACACTCCCACCTTCAATACGGGGGACAACCACCACAAACATGACACCCCACCACTAAAAACAGAACTATACCAAAACCTGAAAAACCCCACTCAACCTGACACACCAACAATACTACACTTTCCCATACCACTAAACTGACATACTCCCAAACTCAATACTGATACTACACCACCAACATGACACTCCACCACTCTACAAACCCTTTCCCACTCCCACTCAACATGACACTACTACCAAATCAATCTGATACTACCCCCACTCAACACAAAACACCACCCCCTCAGAGACCTACCACCTTCAATCTCACTCCCACCTTCAACAATGACACTACCCCCACCAACACGCCCCTACCACACTACACTGACCACCATCACTAAAAAACGACATCCACCATACCACATAACAGAACTACCCCATCAACACAGACATCCCCACCCTCAACACTGACACTCCACCACTCACACTGACACCCATCACTAAAAACGACACACCACCACTACCACCCCTCAACACGACACTACCCCCCAACTCAACACAACATACCAAACTCATCACAGACATACCCCACTCATCACAGCACTACCACCCACCATACCCTTCTTTGGGGAGAGGAAGAGAGAGGGGAAAAAGGTGCCTTTTTCAGTGTTTTTGGCTTGGGTGCAAAGTAAATGAGGTGCAAACTTTTTGGAGAAATACACCATGACCAAGCTGAAACAAGCAATACTGGACCCCCGCATAGCGACCTTAATCCGTGCAAGGGGGTGGTTTTATCGAATGTTGCTATGGTTAATTTTCCCCCATAAGAAATAAGGGAAATTAAATTAACCCGTGCAAGACACCCAAAAGTATAAAAAAAAAAATTTTTTTTTACCACAAAAAAATTTTTTTTTAGTACACAAAAAACTGAAAAAGGGCATGCCTTACATGACACTTACTTTTATGAAGATGGGGTGATGATTGATGGGTGGAGGAGGGGGAGAGGGGAGTGTTTGTGTTTAGAAGGGGAATTCCCCTTCCCTTTAAAGACTTGGGGGGCAAGCCCTTTTCTGGGGTTATTCCCTTCTTTTTTTAATGCCACTAGGCCCAGCTTCAGAGCCTGGATTTCTTTGACAACATATCTGCCCATAGTGGCCGTACCTCTTTTCCCTTTATGATTTGTTAAAGTGGTTCACAACATGTCATTGAAACAGTCACCAGCACGGCTTGAAATAGCTGTGTGAGGGTGTTTTTTCATAAAAAAGGTTTGCACTTCAAGCCATTTTCCCAAAATTTTCCCTTAATTTTGAAGTAGGAAATTCCTTCAATTTCTCTCTCCCCCCCTTTTGAACCATTTTCCCCCGGTTGGCTTTGTTTGAATTGACATAGCTCTCTGGTTGTTCTTCATTGCCCTCCTCCCCCAACTCTTCCACCCCCCCCCCACAAACTCCAACCCAGGATTCCCCAAATGCCACAATTTTCCCTCAACTGGTATACCCTCCAGGGTTACCCTAACCCCCTTCAAAATCCTTTGTTACAATTTGGCCACAGTTTCTTCCAAGCGAGTTCAAGGTTTTTTATCACTCCCCCCCAAGCCTTAACCCATAAGGTTTACACAATTGAGTTATTAAAGTGAATCCTTCCAGCAAGCTTTTAGAGTCAATCGAGTGTTGTGGTCACTCAAAGCACTTTTTGAAACAGAGCTTTTGTTACAGTTTATTTGAGTTGGAAATGACCTGCTGCGTTCCATGGGCTGCAGGAGAGGGAAGTGGTATTAGGAGGCAAAAAATTTGACCTTAAAGAAGAATCATGTACCCATAAAGTCGTCTCTGCCACGTCTGTAGGATGTCCAGGGGCATTGGTCTATCAACAGGAGGACTTAAGTTCTAATTTCTTTAGTTAGGTGATCTTTCACATTGGGGGGCATTGCTTGATGGTTGTTGTAACAGTTATAGAAAAAATTCCCTAGTGACCCATGCCTTATGTTTGCCCTCACTCAGCCACACACAAATTATCCTTGAGGACATTTCTTGTGCCTGAAACGCTCTGGGAGTTTCAGAGTGATACATAATAAAGGCTTACTTTGCAATCACCACTAGCATTGGCACACAATCAACAAGTAAGCCTGTCTTTTAATAGGCTTATGTCATGGAGGGCCTTTTCCTCCTGAGTTAATGTAGAGTCCTGCTTGGCATTTTCTTCCAGAACAATGCCTGTTTCATCACAATTTAACACTTGTTCGGTTTCAAAGTCCTAGTTTCTATGTTACTCCTTGAATTCATGCCACATATTTTTCAGCCGCTGTGTGGTCGAACTGGCAGCCTCACCATGCCGTATCACACTACTGTATGCCACTACGCTTCTTAAATCTCTCTAACAAACCTTTGCTGGCCTTAAATTTCACTCACTTCATCAATAGTTGCAGGCATTTTTTTAATTAAATTTCCTCATGCCAACTTCCTAGCCTTTTCAACCATATGATCGCTTGAGGAGTACGCTATCTCCTGCTAGTGTTTTTCATTTATCACACCAATAAGAGTCTCTCAACATCTTCATCACTGCGATCTTTGTTTGAATAAACAGTTAAACCTGTGGCAACAACTGCTTCCTGTTTGACCGTTTTCTTGCCCATCAATAGAAGAGTTGGTTGAAATATGGGTTTCTTGTACAACATGGAACCAGGTCGTGAATACTCACTCCTTACTTTCATACTTATGAATGAATCTCTTCTTCATTTTCAATGGGATAATTCTACCTTATTGTTGTTGGGTTGGAACTAGAAGCTTTCTTGGGGCCCTTGGTCACTTGTTTTCCAGAAACAGCACCGTATAACACTGTAAATAATGCGAAACTATTCAATTGTTTTGGCTTTGGGTGATGTTACCCGCGGAGGCTGGCTGGTAACAATGCAAGGCGGCCACATGTGAGGCTGGCTGCTAGAGGGACGCAAATTGGTCGCGTCTCGGACGAAGGCCGCTGAGCGGGTTTTTGTCCACTATGCGGGGCAAAATTTTAGCGAACAAAGCGTCCGCTATGCGGATTGTCCGCTATGCAAGGCGTCCGTTATGCGGGGGTCCACTGTATCTGCAACATGTTCAGTGACAAAACCTTGTCCCACTTGTCTTCCATAAGCCAATAAGAGTCTTCAATAAAGGTATGTAATATTGATTTAAATGTTCATTTGTTTATTTTATTTAGTTCTCATTGTTTTGTGTATGTGAAACTATAATTAATCTTTAAAAAATGTATTTTTTGTTAATATTTTTGGGTGTCTGGAATGGACTAATTGTTATTATTATTTATTAACACACTGGCTGATTCCCACCAAGGCAGGGTGGCCCGAAAAAGAAAAGCTTTCTCCATCGTTCACTCCATCACTGTCTTGCCAGAAGAGTGCTTTACACTACAGTTTTTAAACTGCAACATTAACACCCCTCCTTCAGAGTGCAGGCACTGTACTTCCCATCTCCAGGACTCAAGTCCGGCCTGCCGGTTTCCCTGAACCCCTTCATAAATGTTACTTAGCTCACACTCCAACAGAACGTCAAGTATTAAAAACCATTTATCTCCATTCACTCCTATCAAACACGCTCAGGCATTCGCCTGTGGAAGTCCCAAGGCCCTCGCACACAAAACCTCCTTTACCCCTATCCTCCAACCTTCCTAGGCTGACCCCTACCCCTCCTTCCTTCCAACTACACACTGATACACTCTTGTAGTCATCTGTTTCGCTACATTCTTCTACTTGCCAAAAACCACCTCAACAACCCTTCCGCAGCCTGCGGACATACAGTTTTGGCAACCGCACTTTCTCCTAACTTCACAAACTACGAATTCTCTGTATTATATTCACACCACACATTGCCCTCAGACATGACATCTCCACCACCTCCAGCCTTCTCCTCGCTGCAACATTCATCACCCATGCTTCACACCCATATAAAGACGTTGGTAAAAAACTTATTTCTATACATTCCCACTCTTTGCCTCCAAGGACAAAGCTCTTTGTCTCCACAGACTCCTAAGTGCACTGCTCACCCTTTTCCCCTCATCAGTTCTATGATTCACCTCATCTTTCATAGACCCATAATTGTATTTACATTAATTCTTATGGGAAATATTATTTTGGTTTTTGGCCATTTTGGTTTTAGGCCAACCTTCTGGAACTGATTACAGCTGATAACCGAGGGTCTGCTGTAGATGGTAATAGCAAACAAATGTTCATGTTATGTGAAGTCAGCCATTTGAGGGTCTGCTTGGACAAGGGTTATGTTGAAGTTGCCAGCAAGTATTAGGTAATGTTTATTAAACTCCTTGTTAATTATCAGGTTTTTTTAGGTTGTCACCAAAGGTATAAGTATTTGTATGAGGTAACCTGTAGATTGCTCTAACCGTAAATGGGGTTATTAGGTTTTAGCTGTAAATTTTGCAAATGTGTTTGCTATGTTCATCCCTGGTGTATGTAGAGTTCACACAGCATGTCAAATCATAAAACTACTTGTCTCTGCTCCTTTATAACATGCTCACACACATGTCAGATGCCAAGCCGCTCACACACAAAACCTTTCCCCCCTTGATCCTTTTGTAGGATGACCTCTACCCCATTTTTCCTTCCATTTGATATTTATGCTCCCTCTTAGTCATCCTAATTTGCTCCACCTCTCTAAATATCCAAACCTTAACAATCCATAATCTGCCCTCTGAAGAAGGGTTGCTCTTCAAAAACTGTTAGATTTGGACTGTCGTAAAATTATATGCGTATGAGCTTTTGGCCGTTTAATAAAGTGATCTCTCCAAAACTCTCTTAGAGTCAGTTGAGTTTCTGAGGTCACTACAAAGCACCTTTCAAACAGAGCTTTTGTGTACAGTTTTTTGAAGTCTGCAATAACCTGCTGGTCCATGGGCTGCAGGAGAGGAGGCAAAAACTTCACCTTAATGAATTTCATGTCCCCATAAAGTCGCTCTGCCACGTCTGTAGGATGACCAGGGGCATTGTCTAACACCAGGAGGCACTTAAGTTCTAATTTCTTTTCAGTTAGGTAATCTTTCACATTGGGGGCAAATGCATGGTGTAACCAGTCATAGAAAAAGTCCCTAGTGACCCATGCCTTACTGTTTGCCCTCCACAGCACACACAAATTCTCCTTGAGGACATTCTTTTGCCTGAACAGTCTGGGAGTTCCAGAGTGATTCACTAATAAAGGCTTCACTTTGCAATCACCAGTAGCATTGGAACACATCAACAAAGTAAGCCTGTCTTTCATAGGCTTATGTCCTGGGAGTGCCTTTTCCTCCTGAGTAATGTAGCCTGCTTGGCATTTTCTTCCAAAACAGGCCTGTTTCATCACAATTAAACACTTGTTCAGGTTTCAGTCCTTCACTGTCTATGTACTTCTTGAATTCCTGCACATATTTTTCAGCTGCTTTGTGGTCCGAACTGGCAGCCTCACCATGCCTTATCACACTATGTATGCCACTACGCTTCTTAAATCTCTCAAACCAACCTTTGCTGGCCTTAAATTCACTCACATCATCACTAGTTGCAGGCATTTTTTTAATTAAATCCTCATGCAACTTCCTAGCCTTTTCGCTTATGATCGCTTGAGAGACGCTATGTCCTGCTAGCTGTTTTTCATTTATCCTCACCAATAAGAGTCTCTCAACATCTTCCATCACTTGCGATCTCTGTTTCGAAAACACAGTTAAACCTTTGGCAAGAACAGCTTCCTTGATTGCCTTTCTGTTGCCCACAATAGTAGCGATGGTTGATTTGGGTTTCTTGTAACAACCTGACCAGTCGGCGACACCACTCCACTTTCATACTTATCAATGATCTCTTTCTTCATCTCTATTGGAATTCTCACCCTTATTGCTGTAGGGTTGGCACTAGAAGCTTTCTTGGGGCCCATAGTCACTTATTTTCCAGATAAAGCACCGAAAACACTGTAATAATACGAAATATTCCGATTGTATGCTTGGATGTTACCGCGGAGGCTGGCTGGTAAACAATGCCACCGGCGGAACATGTGAGGCTGGCTGAGGGTGCACATTGGACGCGTCTCGGACGAAGAGCGGTGAGCGGGTTTTTGGGCGGTATGCGAGGCAAAATTTTTGTGATAAAAGCAAGCGGTATGCGGATTGTACGGTATGCGATGCGTACGGTATGCGGGGGTCCACTGTATCTCTAAACGTATAAGAGAAAATTTTAGAAAAGGCTTAATTTTAAATGAGTTCTTGCTAATTGACCAGTCTTACATATTCGGCATGACATATACATATATATATATATATATATATATATATATATTATATATATTATAAATATATATATATATATATATGTATATATATTTGCAATTCACCTGTTACTGTGATCTTATTGCATATATATATATATATATATATATATATACATATGCAAAACAACCACTCTGAAAGAATAGAGAAATTCCAAGCGCTTTCGTGACTACTCACATATCAAGGAACTATGAAAGTAAAGCATCCAAGAAGCTATGTAAGGGGTCTGGCCAGCACCTCACTATCAGATCCCACAACGGTTAAACACCTGACGCGCGCCGACCCAACTTGGATAAGTCCTTTGCACAACTCACCCACAAACTATTCTACCCAAGAAAATTTAAAAATTATTATTTGTCCAGTGTATTATTAAATTCTTCCCAAATTCTATTAATTATAAATGGATCTAATTTATATAAACCAAAGGAAATATTCATATTATTGTCAAAACTGCTTTTTATGAAACAAGATTCAATTATATTCCTGTCGACCATGGACTTGCTTGATACTACTTTCTCAACTTTTGAAAAATCAATTGGATGGTTAAAATCTCTTACTGAATAAATAGAGCATTGGGAATCTTGTCCAGTTCTAATGCTATTATTTATGTTGTTTTTATCTTAGTTCGAGATTTTTACAAGTTTGACGTAATAAACTTTATCGAAAATTTTACAGGATGGTTATAGACACATCCTTGTAAAATTTTGAATAATAAAGTTTATTTCGGTCAAACTGGTAAAAGTCTCGAACTAAGATTAACACAACATAAATATAGCATTAGAACTGGACAAGATTCCAATGCTCTATTTATTCATGTAAAAGATTTTAACCATCCAATTGATTTTCAAAAAGTTGAGAAAGTAGTATCAAGCAAGTCCATGGTCGACAGGAATATAATAGAATCTTGTTTCATAAAAAGCAGTTTTGACAATAATATGAATACAGTGGACCCCCAGTATTTGATGGCATCGGTATTCGATAAATCCGGTATTCGATACATTTTTCGCAAAAAAATTTCCTCTGTATTCGATTGAAAACCTGGTATTCGATACGATTCGTACGAGACGTGTCCACGTGTGGCCTGAACTGCCCCTTGTGTGCCAGTGTTTACAAGCCAGCCAGTGCGCGCGATTCTAAGGATACATTCGGTACATTCCATATTATCCATTTTATCACTTGTTTGGTGCTTGTTTCTGCAAATAAGTCTCCATGGGGCCCAAGAAGAAAGCTTCTAGTGCCCAACCCTTCAAGAAAAAAAGTCGCTAATGACTTTTGAAATGGAAGGAAGAGATTAATTGCACAAGTACGAAAGTGGAGTGCGTTTTGTGTCGGAGCTGGTTAGGTTGTATAATAAACCCCAATCACCATCTCTACTATAGTAACCGAAAAAACGGCAATAAGGAGCTGTTCTTTCAAAAGGTGCACCTGTGATTACGAAACTGCTACCGCAAGTGTGTAGAAAATGCTGTGAGAGATTGTTATTGGGTGTGGATAAATGAAAAAACAGATAGCAGGAGATAGCATCTCTCAAGTGATCATATTGTGAAAAGGCTGGCAGTTGCATGCGATTTGGTAAGAAAATTGCCTGAAATAGTGTGTGGTGATGTGAGTGTAATTTAAGCCAGCAAAGTTGGTTTGAAAGATTTAAGATCGTTTGTGGCATACATAGTGTGATTAGACCATGGGTGAGGTGCCAGTTCAGACCAATAAAGCAGCTTGAAAATTATGTGAAGGAATTCAAGGATTACATAGACAGTGAGACTTGAAACCTGAACAAGTGTTTAATTGCGAAGAAACATGCCTGTTTTGGAAGAAAATGCCAAGCAGGACCTACATTACTCGGGAAGGAAAAGGCACTTCCCAGGCATAAGCCTATGAAAGACAGGCTTACTCTGTTGATGTGTGCCAATGCTAGAGTGGTGATTGCAAAGTGAAAGCCTTTATGGTGTGTAATCACTCTGAAACTCCCAGAGTGGTCAGGAAAAACAAAATGTCCTCAAGGTAATTTGTGTGGTGTGCTGTGGAGGGCAAACAGTTAGGCATGGGTCACTAGGGACTTTTTCTATGACCTGGTTACACCATGCATTTGCCCCCACTGGAAAATTTCCTAACTGAAAAGAAATTAGACCTAAGTGCCTCTGAGATTAGACATGCCCCTGGTCATACTACAGACTTGTCAGAGAGACTTTCTGGGGACACGAGCTTCATTAAGGTCAAGTTTTTGCCTCCTAATACCACTCCTCTCCTGCAGCCCATGGACCAGCAGGTCATTTCCAACTTCAGAAACTGTACACAAAAGCGATGTTTCAAAAGTGCTTTAAAATGACCACAGAAACTCAACTGACTCTAAAGAGTTTTGGAAGGATCACTTTAATATCCTCAGTTGTTATATAAACCTGATAGGTACGGCTTGGGAGGGAGTGACTAAGAGGACCTTGAAACTTGGCTTGGAATAAAATACTGTGCCAGAATGTGTAGACAAAAGGGATTGTGAGGATTTGAGGCTAACCCTGAGAATCCTATCGCAGTTGAGGAATCATTGTGGCATTGGGGAAGTCTTGGGGTTGGAGGTTTATTGGGGAGGATGTGGAAGAGTTGGTGAAGGAGGACAGTGAAAAAATCTAACCACTGATGAACTGATAGATCATCTTGTACAGCAAGAGGGGCAGACCTGAGGAAACTGCCTCGGAGGGGGGATAGAGTAGAGAATGAGAAGTTGCTACTTCAAAGAGTAAGGAAGAAATGGTGCAATGTGGCTTAAAGTGCAAATTTTTTGATGACAATCACCCTAACACAGCGATTGCAAGCCGTGCTGGGTGACTATTACACTAACAATATGGTGAAACACTTTAGGGATGTCATAAAGGAACGGGAAGGTACAGGCCACTATGGATAGATATGTTGTGCGACAGAAATCCAGTTGACTTAAAGCTGGTTGTGATTGTGGATTAAAGAAGGAGGGAAGTAACCTCGAGGAAAAGGACTTGATGGGTTTAGCAAGTCCTAATGGAAGGGGATCCTTCTAAACACTAACACCTCTCCCCTCCTCCCATCCCATCAATCATCACCAGATCTTCATTAAAGGTAAGTGTCAATTATTTTATTATTATTCTTAGTTAATTAAATAAAACTTAATATTCCATGTAGTAAAATTTTTATTTCATTACTTTTGGTGTCTCTTGCATGGATTAATTGATTTTCCATTATTTTCTTTATGAGGAAATTGATTCGGTTTTCGATATTATCGGTATTCGATGAGCTCTCAGGAACGGATTAATATCGAATACCGGGGGTCCACTGTATTTCCTTTGGTTTATATAAATTAGATCCATTTATAATTAATAGAATTTGGGAAGAATTTAATAATACACTGGACAAATAATAATTTTTAAATTTTCTTGGGTAGAATAGTTTGTGGGTGAGTTGTGCAAAAGACCTATCCAAGTTGGGTCGGCGCGCGTCAGGTGTTTAACCGTTGATGGGATTGATAGTGAGGTGCTGGCCAGGACTCTTATATAGCTTCCCTGGGATGCTTTCTTTCATAGTTCCTTGATATGTGATGTAGTCACGAAAGCGCTGGAAATTTCTCTATTCTTTCAGAGTGGTTGTTATGCATTTTCTAAAATCACCTGTTTACACTGTGATCTTATTGCATATATATATATATATACTTATTTATATATTATATATTTATATATATTTATATATTTATCTATATATATATATATTTATATATATATATATATATATTATGCAAAACAAACCACTGGAAAGAATAGAGAATTTCCAAGCTCTTTCGTGACTACTCACATTATCAAGGATTATGTGAGTAGTCACGGAAAGCGCCTTGGAATTGCTCTATTCTTTCACAGTGGTTGTTTGGCTTATTCTGAATCACCTGTTTACTGTGATCTTATTGCGCATATATTTATATTTTTTATTATCACACTGGACGATTCCCACCAAGGCAGGGTGGCCCGAAAAAGAAAAACTTTCAACTATTCTACTCTTCTCACTGTCGTGCCAGAAGGGTGGACTTTACACTACAGGTTTTTTAAACTGCAAACATTAACACCCCTCCTTCAGAGTGCAGGCACTGTACTTTCCCATCTCCAGGACTCAAGTCCGGCTGCCGGTTTACCTGAACCCCTTCATAATGTTACTTGCTTCAACTCCAACGCACGTCAAGTTATTAAAGAACCATTTCGTATCCATTCACTCCTATCAAACACGCCTCATGCATACCTGCTGGAAGCGTCCAGACAGCTAACACCCCTCGCACACAACACCTCCTTTTCCCCCCTCTCTCAACTCCTTTCATAGGCACCGACCCTACCCCGCTTCCTTCCACTACAGACTGTAATACACTCTTGAAGTCATTCTGTTTCGATCTTCCATTCTCTCTACTGGTCCGAACCACCTCACAACCCTTCCTCAGCCCTCTGGACCAAACAGTCTTGGTAATCCGCACCTCCTCCTAACTTCCAAACTACGAATTCTCTGCAGTATATTCACAACACATTGCCCTCTGACATGACATCTCCACTGCCTCCACGCCTTCTCTCGCTGCAACAGTCATCACCAATGCTTCACCCAATTATAAGTGCGTTGGTAAAACTATACTCTCATACATTCCCCTCTTTGCTCCAAGGGACAAAGTTCTTTGATCTCCACAGACTCCTAAGTGAACACCCACTCACTCTCTTTTTCCCTCATCAATTCTATGATTCACCTCGTTTTTTCTTAGACCATCCGCTGACCAGTCAATCCCAAATATCTGAATACATTCCACTCCTCAATACTCTCTCCTCCAATATGATATTCAATCTTTCACTCGACTATAAAATTTCCATCACCTAATCTTTTTGTTATCCTCATAACTTACTCTTTCCTGTATTCACCTTTAATTTTCTTCTTTTGCTCACCTACCAAATATTCACCACCAATCTCTGCACAACTTCTCTTCAGAATCTCCCAGAGCACAGGTGTCATCAGCAAAGAGCAGCTGTGACAACTCCCACTTTGTGTGCTGATTCTTTTCTTTTAACTCCTCACCTCTTGTCAAGAACCTCGCATTTACTTCTCTTACAACACCATCTTATAAATATATTAAACAACCCGGTTGACTCACACATCCTTGTCTATAGGCCTACTTTACTGGGAAATAATTTCCCTTTTTCCTAACATACTCTAACTTGAGCTCACTATCCTCGTAAAAACTCTTCACTGCTTTCAGTAACCTACCTCGTACAACCATATTCTCGAAACCATCTGCCACATTCCCCCTCTATCCCACCCTGTCTCATAGCCTTTTCCAAATCCATAAATGCACAAAGACCTCTTTTGCCTTATCTAAATACTGTTCTCTTTATGTTTCACTGTAAACACCTGGTCACACACCCCCTACCTTTCCTAAAGACTACTTGTTCATCTGCTATCCTATTTCCGTCTTACTCTTAATTCTTTTCAATAAAACTCTACCATACACTTTACAGGTTTACTCAGCAGACTTATCCACCCTATAATTTTTGCACTCTCTTTTTTCCCCTTTGCTCTTTTTACAAAGGAACTATGCTGCTCTCTGCAATCCCTAGGTACTTAACCGTCTCCATTTTTATTAAATTATTTGCACCAACCACTCAAACTATATCCCCACTGCTTTAACATTTTATCTTTATCCCCTTTCATTTTACCTACTGCTCACGAACTTCCCCCACACCACAAGGGCTTTTCCCTCATTTACAAGATGTTTTCCCCTTGCCCTATACCAAATCACAGTTTCCCTATCTTATAACATTTAAAAATTTCCCTCAAAATTTTCCCCCCACTTCCAATACCTCTAACTCTCCATTTAAAACTCTCCCCCTTTTTTTAACTGACAAATCCTTTTTGTTCTCTGGTTTTCTTAATTGTTAATTCACCCCCAAAATTTTTTTCTTTTTTTTCAAAAAAATTTGTTGAAACATCTCACCCACCTCTCATTTGCCTCTTTTTACATTGCTTCACCCTCTCTTAACCTCTCTTTTTTTCTCCTTTTACTCTTCCCCCCTTGCTCACTTCTACTTTGTAAAACTTCTTATGCTAATTTTTTCCCCCTTACTACTCTTTTACATCCTTTCCCCACCAATCGCTCCTTTTCCCCTCCCGCACCCACTTCCTGTAACCACAAACTTTTGCTGAAAACTCCAACACTACATTTTTAAACCTACCCCTACCTCTTCGACCCCTTGCCATGCTTCATTAGCCCATCTATCCTCCAATTCTGTTTATTCTTACCCTAACTGCCCCTCTTTTAGTTTATAAACCTTCACCTCTCTCTTCCCGATCTTCTATTCTCCTTGTACCCATTACCTTTTACTCTCAGTGTTTCTACAACTAGAAAGTGATCTGATATATCTGTGGCCCCTCATAAACATGTAATCCTGAAGTCTACTCAAAAGTTTTTATCTCCAATAATAATCCAACAAACTACTGTCATTTCGCCCACATCATATCTTGTATATTATTTATCCTCTTTTTCTAAAATATGTATTACCATAACAAACCCCCTTTTTATCAAAGTTCAATCAAAGGGGCCCCCTATCATTTACACCTGGCACCCAAACTTACCCACCACACCCTCTCTAAAGTTTCTCCTACTTTTTGCATTCAGGTCCCCTACACAATTACTTCTCACTTGGTTCAAAGGCTCCTATACATTCACTTAACATCTCCCAAAATCTCCTCTCTCCTCTGCAACCCCCCTTCCCAGGGGATACACGCTTATTTTGACCCCCCTTTTCACACCCCAACCTTTTCTTTTAATTCCCCATAATTCTTGAATTTACACATTTTTTCTCTTTTCTCCTTCCATAACTATCATTTTAACATTACTGCTACCCTTCCTTCTCTAAATCTCTCAATTTCCCAGATTTAATCCCCTTTTTTTCCCCCCACTGAAACTTCCTACCCCCTTTAGCTTTGTTTCGTTTTGGGCCAGGAATCCAACTTCTTTATTATAAACCCCAGAAATCATCTGTTCTTGTCACCCGCACTACTCCATGCACATATAAGCATCCCATTTTTAAAAATTTTTTTCTTCTTCTCTTTTTTATTTAAGTGTTACAGGAAAAGGGGGTTACAAACCCATTGCCCCCGGGCATTTTAGTCGCCTCTTTCGACCCGCATGGCTTACGGGGGGAAAAGTTTCCCTTTTCCCCATTTCCCCCCATGGACAATAGAAGAAATAAAGAAGAACAAAAACCCTATTTAGAAAAAGGAGAAAAACCTAGATTATGTTATATTTTTTGCTTGTGCGCGTCTGTGAAGTGTGACCAAAGTGTTAGTAGGAGTGGGAAAGAATCCCTGTTATCTAGCGTGTTTAGGGAGACAGAAAAAGAAACCAGCAATCCTACCATCAGGGAAAAAAACATTTTACAGGTTTCTTTTCACAGCCCTCGGGGCGGGACGGTAGTACTTCCCTGGGTGGTTGCTGTCTCCCAAACCTATATATAATAAAATTATATAAAAATATATATATATATATATATATAAAAATTATATATATAATATATTTATATTTTATATATAATATAAATTAATATATAAAAATTATATAAAATATAAATATATAATATATATAATATATATATAAAATATATTAAAATATATATATTATATATAATATAATATATATATATAGAATTTTTTTTATATATATATATATTTTATTTATAATAAATAAAATTTTATATAGATATTTTATATATATAAAATATAATATATATATATATTAAAATTATATATATAATATAAATATATATAAATATATATATATATATATAAATATATAATTTTAATTTTTTATAAAATTATATATAAATAAAATATATTATATAAAATATATATATTTTTTAAAAATATATATATACATTTTAATAAATATTTTTATATGCTGCCCCAAAAAAAAACCACTCTGAAAGAATAGAAAAATTTTCCAAGCGCTTTCGTGCATCACATTTTCAAAGGGAAATATGAAAAATAAAGATTTCCCAAAGGGAAACTATATAAAGGGGGCCCGGCCCGGGCCCCCCACTGTCGATCCCCAAAAGGTTAAACACCTGACGCGGCCCCCGACCCAACTTGGATAGGTCCTTGGGCCCCAACTCACCCCCCAAAAATATTCTACCCAAGAAATAAGAAATTTTTAAAAATTATTTGTCCAATGTTTTATTAAATTCTTCCCAAATTCTATTAATTTTTAAAAGGGGTCTAAAATTTTATAAACCAAAGGAAAATTCATATTATTGTCAAAAAACGCTTTTTTATGAAAAAAGATTCAATTAAACCTTCGCCCCAGGATTTGCTTGATCTATTTTCAAACTTTTAAAAATAAATTTGGATGGTTAAATCTCTTACTAAAATAAATAAGCATTAAAAATCTTGCCAGTTCAATCTATATTATTTTTTTTTAATTTTAGTTCGAGTTTTTACCAGTTTGCCGTAATAAATTTTACGCAAATTTTAAAAGGAATCTTATAGACACATCCACGCTTTTGGGGGGGGAATTCTTTACAAAAGTTTTTTTTACTGTATCAAGTTTTTTTGAATGCAATTTTAATTTTAAAAAAGTCTTAAGAAGAGAAGGTTATAAACCCAAGTTTTCAGGGGAAAGGGAGAATCAACATATTTTTAGTTGAATAGGGCTGTTGCCCTTTTTGGTTTTAAAAAAGTATTTCAGCAACTTTAAAAGATTTACAATTACATTTCTTGGTATTTTAAATCATTACCTATTTCAAAAATTTTGGGTTTTCCCTCATCTAGAACCAGGACTACAAATTTGTAAAACTCTCAAAAACTTGATGAAAAACGACAGTTGCTTTTTGATGCGAGGGGGTAATATGGGCTGGAACGTTATTTGTAAAGGTTTTTTGTAAATTTTTAAATTTGAATTTATTATACCCTAATAATTAAAACATCTAGAAAAGGGAATGGTTATTTCTTTAAACTCACAGTAAAGTTATAGAATGGGCTAAGTATTTAATTTTTTCCCGGAAATGGTTTATTCTACATTTTTGGGGATAAAACCAAAATTCACACATACTGAACCTTTAGCTCTATTGGGAGGGTTTGTTAAGTAACCTTGTTTCAAAAAAATTTTCCATGTAAGGTTACTAAGAACAGGGTTTAAAGAGGATTTCCCATTGCCAACCAAAATTCGAGTTAAAATTTCATTAAATACAAAATTTTGCATCAACAATGCAAAATTTTTAAAAAGTTTAATGATAGTAAAAATGGCAAGGTAAATCATAGTTAACGATTCTTCGATAAAAAATTAATAAATCATCAACAGGAATTTTTGAAACAAGGAAGTAAAAACAAAACTAACCATTTAAAATCTTTAAGTCAGTCAAGGGCTTAATTTTTCAACCCAATCTATTTTTTTTAACATTAAAAAAGAAATTTTTCCAACAAAAGGGGGTCAAAATAACAAAAACCATTTTGATAATTTATTGAAACTGACCCAACAGGTTAGTTTTGATGTTACTTCCCTTTTTTACAAAGTTCCTTTGTGATTTTTTAAGTTTTTATCTGAAAAATCGTTAAATATGATTTACCATTGCCCTTTTTACTTCATTAAACTTATTAAACTTTGCATGTTGATGCAAAAAATTTTATTTTAAAAATAAGTTTTTCACTAAATTTGGTATGGCAATGGGAAAACCTCTTTCACCTGTTTTTTAGTAACCTAACATGGAATTTTTGAAAAAAGGTTACTTTAAACAATCCTCCCTAATAAGCTAAATGGTTCAGAATGTTGAGAATTTTTGTTCTTATCCCCAAAAATGTAAAATACACCCTTTCCTAGGAAAATTAAATGCTTAGCCCCTTTATAACTTTACTTTTTT
>NC_069405.1:18815750-18853550 GCF_026875155.1 Cherax quadricarinatus | reverse complement strand
ATGAGTACCATTAACACTGAGGTAGTTCTAATAATTTAATACTAGCGTGTGTTAACAAGTCACTCTTTCACCCAGTTATGCACTACCTTTTTACTACATGTGTACCCAATACTTGCTTCTCAGATTGTACTGTCTTTGTGTCCTAAAACATTATCTCTCGAAACTGTTGTCAGGGCTGTAGTCCCATTAGTCCTTGCTCCTACAAATTTTATCTTCCTACTACTGCTAGGTGTTGTGTGTATGATAATCGCTCTTGAGCAGGGTTAAGATAGCCAGCTACCAGTGTCCGCCGGGCCGGCTCTACCCTCAGACTTCCCGCCACCACAAACAAGTGATTTGTACGTTACTCAGAGGGGACGTCCATCCAGATGCCTGATGTATGATGCTCGCTGTACGCTGCTCGCTGTACGATGACTCGTACACCTCGCCCTTCCGCCGTTGACTGTGTGTGTGTATGTGTTTGTGTGTATGTGTATGAGTGTGTGTGTGTGTGTGTGTGTGTGTGTGTGTGTGTGTGTGTGTGTGTGTGTGTGTGTGTGTGTGAGTATGTGTGTGTGTGTATGAGTGTGTGTGTGTGTATGAGTGTGTGCATGTGTGTGTATGAGTTTGTGTGTGTGTGTGTGTGTGTGTGTGTGTGTGTGATTATGTGTGTGTGTGTATGAATTTGTATGTGTGTGTGTGTGTGTGTGAGAGAGAGAGAGACTCAGCAATCAGCATTTGCACCAATTACTCACTACAGTTGTGACCGGGTGTGGAAGTGTGAATTGCTCATTACTCTAAAATTTGTTCATGATTGCAGCCATGTATACACGTAAGTAACCATTCTTACAGTATTCATTACCTTTGTAACTTGTGAGTTCATTACCTTTGTAACTTGTGAGTTCATTACCTTGTACCTAGTTCAGCCATCAAAACTTTGGAGCCCGGTCCCTGGACCCATTGTGTACCTCTGTAATCTGTAAATACCTTTGTAACTTGTCATGATTGTGACTAGACCTACCTGGAGTTCATTACCTTTGTAAATTGTGAGTTCAATACCTTTGTAAATTGTGAATTCATTACCTCTGTAACTTGCTCAGCTATCAAAACTTTGAGGCCCAGTCCCTGGACCCATTATGTACCTCTGTAATCTTTTGACTACCGCCCACTGGATGGGTATGGGGTGCATAATAAACATATTAAACTAACTCATTCGGGCGAATGATTGGGCTAATCTTACTGGGACTAGTGTCCGTCCTAAAACATACCCCGAAAATAATAATGAGATCCCCTCTGTGACATTGCCGTTTGGAAACTTTACGTCAGACCAGTTAGAGAAAATAGAATGTATTTTGCTCTTGCAAAATTCTCAAATCAAAGCCAAACAGTACTTAAGAAGAATTCAGACGAGAAATGTTTCGTTTTGAAAGACAACAAAAAGGATGTCCAGACGAAGGTACCATGAAAAATGTGGGGTCTGCATTTGATTTACATAAAGCAGCTATAATGGTGCCCAAATTCAACGAGAAAGACTTAAATGTGTTTTTTGAAGCCTTTGAAAATCAGGCGCATTCCATGGGCTGGCCCAAAGAGAAATGGGCCACCTAACTCCGTACATCCCTATACGGCAAGGCTCAGGCTTGTACTGCATCCTTACCATATGAACAATATATACAGTATGAGGTAATGAAAAGAGCTATTCTAGATGCATATGATTTGCGTCCTATCAGTTATCAAACAGCCTTCCGTTCTTTGAGGCATCAACCAGGGCAGTCTTATGTAGATTTTGCCAGAGAAAAAGTGGTCGCTATCGACCGCTGGTGCAGAGCTTCCTGGGTTACTTCCTTAGACTTAACTGATGCTACTAGAGGATTTGTATGCTAATTTACCCGAGGAAGTTCACAGGTATCTCATTTGCCATCCACGGATGAATGTGATAGAAACAGCCGCATTGGTGGATAATTATGAGATCTCCCAGCGGCTTGTGCAACTCGAAAGTAGCAAGGAAACAATAAAGCCAGTCTTAAAGCCTGGACAAAGAAAGTCGTTTTGCAGATGTGATCCTCATTCACACCTTTCCCATACGGTAGCACAACCGGAAGTAAGGCACTAAGCTCAATCGAACACACCCTATAGGCCAGATAAACCACTTGAAAAAGTAAAATGTTCCTACTGTTCAAAGATGGGACACTTTAAATCCCAATATTTTAAACGAGGTAGAGACCAGAGAAATCATATCCTCATCAGCTTTCCAAGAGAAGTCTAAATTAGGGACAGATACTCAGTTTCAGGGAAAAGGAACTGACCATTCTAGTTGACTAAACCACCAACTGATGTCAACATCGAATTTGTCACTAGCTATGAGTCCTTACTTCTCCAAAGGTAAAGTAGGGATTACAGATCATCTGCTGATTGAAGTAAACTCTTTTAGGGACACGGGTTCCTATTTGACCCTCCTAAGAGAAGGACTGTTAACACTCCCCGGAGAATCTTATACTGGGTTAGATGTCGTATTAGAGGCTTATGGTGGCTCCACTGAGTAAGTGCCTGTACACAAACTTAACATCAAAACCCCCATTTTTACGGGCTGGGCATTGGTTGGACTGTCCCCCCACCAACTTCCCTACAAGAGGTATCGACCCACTATTAGGAAATGACCTAGCGAAGGGTGGAATATGGAAAGAGCCTATAGTGATAGAAAATTTGACTAATGATAACCACGTCATAGAGGCTCGAAGGGACGAACCTACTTTCTTTCCCCTGAGTGTGGTAACCAGGGCTATGGCTAAACAATTGCGGTCTCCTTTGGCTTCCGAAAGCACTACGAACGATACTGGCTTGGGAATGGAAAAGTTATTTGACAGGAGCGCAAGTTTTGGTTCAACGATCCCTACGGAACCAGTACACACTCTGAAGTCGGTGACTTCCGAAATAGATTTATTTTCGAGGGAAGATCTAGTTAAGGAACTCCAACTAGACCCCTCCCTGCATAGCCTCAGGAAATTTGCTGTGTCGGGAGAGGAAGCCCGTAATATGGACCACTGTTACTACTGGGAGGAAGGAATACTGAAAGAAAAAGGATCGCTGAAAGGTGACCATCTGGTAGTCTTACCTTTCCCGATTAGGGATCTGGCTTGTAAATTCGCCCATAACAGCCCTTTAGGTGGGCATTTGGGACAAAATAAGACTTTCGGGAAAATTGCCAAACATTTTACCTGGCCAAATATGAGAGAAATGGTGGAGAAATATGTGAAGAGCTGTCCTGTGTGTCAACTCATTGTTAAATCAGCGCATAATCTGCCCCCAGCGCTGCTCAACCCTATTCCAGTGGAAAGTGAACCTTTTTTTGCACTTGGTGATTGACTGTGTTGGGCCGCTGCCCAAAACTAAACAGGGCAACCAGTTCCTTTTCACCATTATGGACACTGTTACCAGGTATCCAGAGGTGATCCCCCTCAGGAAGATTAATGCTCACCTTATATTACGAGCCTTGGTTATTTTTTCTCTCACGTTGGTTTTCCAAGAGAAATCCAATCCGACCAGGGGTCGAATTTCACTTCAAAATTTTTCTGAGAAGCACTGTCTCAGTTAGGGATTAAGTCGGTTTACGCTACTGCCTACCGACCCCAATCCCAGGGGGTTGTGGAAAGGTTCCATCAAACCCTAAAGAATATGATACGGGCTTACTGCCTACAATTTTCCAATGACTGGGATGAAGGCATTCCCCTTCTCATGTTCACCTTAAGAGAGAGTGAATAAGACAGCTTTGGGTTTACTCCATTTGAACTGATATATAGACATCAAGTTCAAGGTCCAGTACAAATTCTCAAAGAGGCCTGGACCGGGAAACAGACACCTATGTTTATGAGTTCTCCTACATCAATGAAAAACTGCCTGACCTTAGCACTGGAGTTAGCAGCTAAGAACTTACTCCAGGCTCAGACAAAAATGAAGAGTAGGCATGATCAACGATCCAAACTTAGTTCCTTTAAACCAATGGATCAAGTTTTGGTACAACGGTTCACCCCGGGACATGCCCTTCAACCCAAATATGAAGGTCCTTTGGAAGTTGTGAAACGTTTAAACGACGTGAACTGTATGATAAGAACACTGAAGAAAAGGAATTCTGAATGTACATATCACATAAATCAAATTAAATCCTATTCTTGTCCTATTTCTCCTATCTCTATGGTGGCATCATCAAATCAGGAAGAAATCACGCAAAGTTCAGATGAAAGTGTGGGAATCCCGATTCTTCTGAAAAATTCGGAGGCCTTACGTAATCTAGATTGCTTGCTAGTAAAGCTCGAAGTTGACAAGGAACACGAGATAAAAGCCCTGATCAATCAATACCCTCAACTATTTAATGATGTTCCAAAACCTTGTATGTTGGGTGTTCATGACGTTAGTCTTCAAAATGACACCCAGATCAAGCAGTCTCCCTACCGAGTAAGCCCTAAAAAACAAGGCGAGTTGGAGAAAGAAGTAAATTTCTTGCTCTCACATGTATTGATAAAACCTAGTAAAAGTCCCTGGGCATCCCCTAGTATTCTGGTTCCCAAACCAGACAGAGCCACCAGCATGTGTACTGATTTTAGAAAAGTAAATGCTGTGATGGTACCTGACGGATTCCTGATTCCCAGAATAGACGATTTGATAAACAAGGTCTCTGGAGCTAAGTATATTAGTAAATTTCATTTGTTAAGAGGGTGTTATCAAGCCCCACTTTTGCCCCGAGCTCAAGAGATATCGGCTTTCACTATACCTGGTGGCTTGTATAATTATTGTGTTATACCCTTCTGCTTCTGCAACATGGCATCAACATTCCAACGCCTTATGAACATATTTACAGGTTTGAATGGGGTAGAAGCCTACTTGGACGACCTAGTCGTGTATATTGACAGTTGGCACCAACACCTAAGACAACTTAAAGCTTTGTTTGAGGCTTTAAGTAAATATAATTTCATGATAAATTTGTCCAAATGTGAATTTGGGCAAGCAAAGATTAAATATTTGGGATTTTGTATTGGACAAGAAGTAACTCCTTTAATTGCTAAAGTAAAGGCCCTCCTTGAATTCCCTATCCCTAAGGATAGGAAAGGGGTGCTAAGGTTTCTAGGGGTTGCCGGTTATTACCGTCGCTTCTGTCCAAATTTCACACAAATAGCCTTTCCTTTAACTGAGTTAACTAGTCCTAAAGTGAAATTTATTTGGACCTTGGAGTGTGAAGCTGCCTTCAACCGTTTAAAGAGACTACTTTCCTCCTCTCCGGTATTGCTAAGTCCAGATTTCAGCCAGCCTTTCCATTTACAAATAGAATCAAGTGACTATGCTTTAGGAGCTGTGTTGTTGCAAAAGGCTCCAGGTTCAGATTTATTACAACCTCTTTCCTATTTTTCTTAGAAATTAAAGGAACATCAAGTTAATTATTCCACTATAGAGAAAGAGGCATTAGCTTTGATTGTATCCTTAGAAAATTTTGATGTGTATCTGGGCTCTTCCCCTCACAGAATAACAGTTTACTCTGACCACAATCCATTAACTTCCATCAATACTATGAAATAAAAAAATACCCGGATCTTTTGATGGGCATTGAGGATCCAACCCTTTTCCATCTCTATTTCTCATATAAAAGGGAAACTAAACCTTATTGCAAATGCCCTGTCAAGGCCTTGAAACTTGTTATTAATATTCTTTCGCTTTAACAGTGTGGGTTTGGACTAGTTATGGTCATCCATGTTGACGAAAGAAACATTGAGCAGAGGGGAGACAGAAGTTTGCCATTGCAGCAATTACTTCTTCGCTGGCTGCTCTACCAAGAGTGAAATTCCCTGGCGACCGTCGGACGTGAGGGGGGAGGTGTTGCATGTTATACTCTTGAACAGGGCCGGATTACTGCATAGGCAAACTAGGCATTTGCCTAGGGCCCCGTGCATTTGGGGGCCCCGCGGTCCAAGGGGTTCAGGGTCTCATCCAAGACTGTGCACATGGTGCAAGTGCAAAGGGGTCCCTACCTAAAATGTTCAAGTGTTTGGAGAGTAAAATTGATTTTTAAAAATTAATCAAAACAAAAATAAATAATGAAATATAATAAAATAAAAATAAACCTAACCATAGATGGCAACATTCAACACGCCTTTGTTTACATCAGAACAGCTGTGTTTTCCTGCTAATGGGTGAGTATGGGAGATTCCTCTCCAATTTTCTGTAGTAATTACACGTTATCTAGACTTGTACTGTGACAAATTAACTGAAGAAATGTAAGACAGCTACATACTTCGTCATTCTGGATTCACTGATTACAGAATTGGCGAAAAGAAAAGAAATCTACCAGAATCTCAATGACAAGTTTGGATTTCTGTTCAAAATTACTACTATGCCAGATGCAGAATTGAGAGAAGCTGCATTAAAGTTGCAACAACACCTTTCAGCAGATGTTCAGGACACATTTGTTGAAGAAATAGTTCATTTTTCTGGGTATATCAATCAGATTAAAGCTCCACCTGAAAAATGTGCACCCTCAGCTGCTTTGAAACATTTAAGAAATGCAGGTATCTCAGAAACCTTCCCTAATGTTGACATAGTGTATCGCCTTTACCTAACACTTCCAGCTACTAACTGTGAAGGAGAACGTTCATTTTCTGTTTTGAAAAGAGTGAAAAACCAGTTCCGTTCAACAATGAGCCAAGACAAATTGTGTAACCTAGCCAAGTTGACATTGAGCCTGATCTAACAAGAAATATTGATTTTCAGAATATAATTGATGATTTTGCCAATATGAAATCCAGAAAAAAAGTTTATTTAAGAAGTGCCTGTGAATATAAACAATTCTTTACTTTCTTGAGTTTATATGATTTGATAGTCTTATGCATGATGCAATGATAACAATAAAGGTCAGTGATTTATAAAGGGAATAATAGTGCTGTAGTGGTTATGCTGAATATAATAGGTACATGATGTCACTACTTTAATAGCCTAATCTAGTAATACTATGCTGTCTTGAGTTTATTCTCTTTAAAATGCATGATTTAACAAGATAGTTATAATGACTGTTGGTAAATGGTTTTGGTTGTCTTGATGTACTTTCCCTATTAAATTTAATCTAAATAGCCAGAATGTATTTAATTAGACCTTAAACAGGCTCACACCCCCCCCCCCCCAAGCTGGAAGGGGTCGCTTTGCTTACCCGTAACTCAAAGGGGCCCCGCCAATCTGAATAGCCTAGGGCCCGGAAACTTCTTAATCCGGCCCTGCTCTTGAACACCATTGTAAGTGAGAAAAGCCTGGCTACAATATTTCATGTAATATTATATTGCGAACTCCTTTATTATTAGCTAAATAAAGATTGTTCGACTGTATATTATTATTTGATATCACATGAACAAAGTATTCACTCTCGATTGTTATTGTAAATAATAATGTATTTGTTTGTTGGTTTAGTGCTTCTTCTTTTTATAATAATTATAATATGGTAGGTTATTATTGGGAGCAGTATGCAGCAATAATTGTGGAATTGTCTTGCTGTACAAGGTAAATGACTGAGCACTAGTTTAGCTGCGGGCTTACTTCACCTGACCAACCTCATGTGGGGGTACACGGCCACTCTGTAAGGCAGTAGGTTCAGGCCCTCAGCCATGAACACATCCCTAGCACTCTTGAATATTTTGCGGTCTCTTGCATGTGACCTTATAGAGTTTCTCTTAGCTGATAACTAGTCTGGATAATCTTGTGGAAGTCTCTCTGAATTGTTAAGGGTGTTTACCTTTGATCTATGTATAATTGGACATATTAACGAGTTGGTTCTCGTTTTACTAATGGGATGTTTATATTAAAGGAGTAAACTGTCCTTTTCTGGACTACATAAATTTATTTGTATAAAGAACTTTATTATATTTTCAAAGGAATAGAAATTAAAGATTGGAGTATTTTACTTATTGAGTCTTTATTCTCCCACAAAAAAAAGAGAATTAATGATTTGTTGCTAGTATAAGTTACCTTAAATTAGTCTTATCTAGATAAATGGTTGCCATCAACCAAGGTAACGTGGATATATATGTATATATACAGTGGACCCCTGGTTCCCGATGTTACCGGTATCCGATAAATTCAGTTGCCGATGCATTTGATCGAAAAAAATTTGCCTCGCTTCCCGATACAAAACCCGGTATGCGATACGATTCGTACGAGACATGTCCACTTGTGGCCTGAACTCCCCCGTGTGTACCAGTGTTTACAAGCCAGCCAGTGTGCGCGCATCTAAGGATACATTCGGTACATTCCATATTATCCATATTATCACTGTTTTTGGTGCTTGCTTCTGCAAAATAAGTCACCATGGGCCCCAAGAAAGCTCCTAGTGCCAACCCTTCGAGACCAAGGGTGCTAATGACTGTTGAAATGAAGAAAGAGATAATTGCAAAGTACAAAAGTGGAGTGTGTGTGTCGGAACTGGTCAGGTTGTATAGTAAACCCCAATCAACCATCTCTACTATAGTGAGCAGGAAAACTGCAATCAAGGAAGCTGTTCTTGCAAAAGGTGCAACTGTGATTACGAAACAGCGACCACAAGTGTTAGAAAATGTTGAGAGACTTATTGGTGTGGATAAATGAAAAACAGATAGCAGGAGATAGCATCTCTCAAGCGATCATTTGTGAAAAGGGTGATGAAAATCACCCTCACACAGCTATTGCAAGCCATGCTGGTGACTATTACACTGGCAATGTTGTGAAACACTTTAGGAAAGTCATAAAGGAACGAGAGGTACAGGTCTCTATGGACAGATATGTTGTGCGACAGAAGTCCAGTGACTCTCAAACTGGTCCTAGTGGCATTAAAAGAAGAAGGGAAGTAACCCCAGAAAAGGACTTGCTACCTCAAGTCCTAATGGAAGGGGATTCCCCTTCTAAACACTAAGACCATCCACACTCTCCCCTCCTCCCATCCCATCAATCATCACCAGATCTTCAATGAAGGTAAGTGTCATGTAACTGTGCATGTCTTCTTCGGTTTGTGTGTATTAAAATTAATATTTCATGTGGTAAAAAAGTTTTTTTTTTCATACTTTTGGGTGTCTTGCACGGATTAATTTGATTTCCATTATTTCTTATGGGGAAAATTGATTCGCGTTCCGATAATTTCGGTTTACGATGAGCTCTCAGGAACAGATAAATATCGTGAACTGGGGGTCCACTATATATATATATATATATTATATTTATTTTTTTAATTATCACACTAGCCGATTCCCACCAAGGCAGGGTGGCCCGAAAAAGAAAAACTTTCAACATCATTCACTCCATCACTCTCTTGCCAGAAGGGTGCTTTACACTACAGTTTTTAAACTGCAACATTAACACCCCTCCTTCAGAGTGCAGGCACTGTACTTCCCATCTCCAGGACTCAAGTCCGGCCTGCCGGTTTCCCTGAACCCCTTCATAAATGTTACTTTGCTCACACTCCAACAGCACGTCAAGTATTAAAAAAAAACATTTGTCTCCATTCACTCCTATCAAACACGCTCACGCATGCCTGCTGGAAGTCCAAGCCCCTCGCACACAAAAACCTCCTTTACCCCCTCCTCCAACCTTTCCTAGGCCGACCCTACCCGCCTTCCTTCCACTACAGACTGATACACTCTTGAAGTCACTCTGTATCGCTCCATTCTCTCTACATGTCCGAACCACCTCAACAACCCTTCCTCAGCCCTCTGGACAACAGTTTTGGTAATCCCGCACCTCCTCCTAACTTCCAAACTATGAATTATATCCATTATATTCACACCACACATTGCCCTCAGACATGACATCTCCACTGCCTCCAGCCTTCTCCTCGCTGCAACATTCATCACCCATGCTTCACACCTATATAAGAGCGTTGGTAAAACTATACTCTCATACATTCCCCTCTTTGCCTCCAAGGACAAAGTTCTTTGTCTCCACAGACTCCTAAGTGCACCACTCACCCTTTTCCCCTCATCGATTCTATGATTCACATCATCTTTCATAGACCCATCCGCTGACACGTCCACTCCCAAATATCTGAATACATTCACCTCCTCCATACTCTCTCCCTCCAATCTGATATCCAATCTTTCATCACCTAATCTTTTTGTTATCCTCATAACCTTACTCTTTCCTGTATTCACTTTTAATTTTCTTCTTTTGCACGCCCTACCAAATTCATCCACCAATCTCTGCAACTTCTCTTCAGAATCTCCCAAGAGCACAGTGCCATCAGCAAAGAGCAACTGTGACAACTCCCACTTTATGCGTGATTCTTTATCTTTTAACTCCACGCCTCTTGCCAATACCCTCGCATTTACTTCTCTTACAACCCCATCTAAAAATATATTAAACAACCACAGTGACATCACACATCCTTGTCTAAGGCCTACTTTTACTGGGAAATAATTTCCCTCTTTCCTACATACTCTAACTTGAGCCTCACTATCCTCATAAAAACTCTTCACTGCTTTCAGTAACCTACCTCCTACACCATACACCTACAACATATGCCACATTGCCCCCCTATCCACCTTGTCATATGCCTTTTCCAAATCCATAAATGCCACAAAGACCTCTTTAGCCTTATCTAAATACTGTTTTCCCCTCATGGAAGGTTCCTTGATGTTGGTGAGGGGCTCTTGATTTAGGGAATTGGAACTGTGCTCCAGTTCCCCGAATTAAGCCTGAATGCCTTCCACATCACCCCCCCCTGGGCGCTGTATAATCCTACGGGTTTAGCGCTTCCCCTTTGATTATAATAATAATAATTATAAATGCTGTTCACTTAAATGTTTCACTGTAAATACCTGGTCCACACATCCCCTACCTTTCCCAAAGCCTCCTTGTTCATCTGCTATCCTATTCTCCGTCTTACTCTTAATTCTTTCAATAATAACTCTTCCATACACTTGACCAGGTATACTCAACAGACTTATCCCCCTATAATTTTTGCACTCTCTTTTGTCCCCTTTGCCTTTATACAAAGGAACTATGCATGCTCTCTAGCAATCCCTAGGTACCTTACCCTCTTCCATACATTTATTAAATAATTGCACCAACCACTCCAAAACTATATCCCCACCTGCTTTTAGCATTTCTATCTTTATCCCATCAATCCCGGCTGCCTTACCCCCTTTCATTTTACCTACTGCCTCATGAACTTCCCCCACACTCACAACTTGCTCTTCCTCACTCCTACAAGATGTTATTCCTCCTTGCCCTATACACGAAATCACAGCTTCCCTATCTTCATCAACATTTAACAATTCCTCAAAATATTCCCTCCATCTTCCCAATACCTCTAACTCTCCATTTAATAACTCTCCTCTCCTATTTTTAACTGACAAATCCATTTGTTCTCTAGGCTTCCTTAACTTGTTAATCTCACTCCAAAACTTTTTCTTATTTTCAACAAAATTTGTTGATAACATCTCACCCACTCTCTCATTTGCTCTCTTTTTACATTGCTTCACCACTCTCTTAACCTTTCTCTTTTTCTCCATATACTCTTCCCTCCTTGCATCACTTCTACTTTGTAAAAACTTCTCATATGCTAACTTTTTCTCCCTTACTACTCTCTTTACATCATCATTCCACCAATCGCTCCTCTTCCCTCCCGCACCCACTTTCCTGTAACCACAAACCTCTGCTGAACACTCTAACACTACATTTTTAAACCTACCCCATACCTCTTCGACCCCATTGCCTATGCTCTCATTAGCCATCTATCCTCCAATAGCTGTTTATATCTTACCCTAACTGCCTCCTCTTTTAGTTTATAAACCTTCACCTCTCTCTTCCCTGATGCTTCTATTCTCCTTGTATCCCATCTACCTTTTACTCTCAATGTAGCTACAACTAGAAAGTGATCTGATATATCTGTGGCCCCTCTATAAACATGTACATCCTGAAGTCTACTCAACAGTCTTTTATCTACCAATACATAATCCAACAAACTACTGTCATTTCGCCCTACATCATATCTTGTATATTTATCCTCTTTTTCTTAAAATATGTATTACCTATAACTAAACCCCTTTCAATACAAAGTTCAATCAAAGGGCTCCCATTATCATTTACACCTGGCACCCCAAACTTACCTACCACACCCTCTCTAAAAGTTTCTCCTACTTTAGCATTCAGGTCCCCTACCACAATTACTCTCTCACAAGGTTCAAAGGCTCCTATACATTCACTTAACATCTCCCAAAATCTCTCTCTCTCCTCTGCATTCCTCTCTTCTCCAGGTGCATACACGCTTATTATGACCTATTTTTCACATCCAACCTTTACTTTAATCCACATAATTCTTGAATTTACACATTCATATATATATATATATATATATATATATATATATATATATATATATATATATATATATATATATATAAATATATATATATATATATAAATATACATGCGAATTTTTCAGGATACGAAAGAAATTTCAGGATGCGACCTTCCCCTTCGAGGGAGGCTCCTTAACCCTTAAACGGTCCAAACAGATCGACGTTAAAATTCGTAGTGCTACAAAAGTAGATCAATTTTTTTTACATATTTTCAAATATAACAAAAAAAAATGTAGCTAAAGGTTTTTTTTACACGTTTTCACATTTAAAACTAAAAAAAAAAATATCTACATTTTTTTACATACTTTCAGATGTTGAAAAAACGTATATATAGGTTTGGACCATTTAAGGGTCAAATAAATAAATAAATAAATAAATAAAATACACATTTCTTTGCAAAGGTTACAATATGTGTTTACATATCATAATATGACTGTAGCAAAGAAAGCCACTAAAATGCCGAGACATTTTGGGCAGAAATGCTTACTTAAGACTACTTAAGTCTAGACAGGTGCAAAGTGTACTAGTAGTTAGTTTAATATGTTTATTATGCACCCCATATCCATCCTGTGGGCGGTAGTCAAAAGATTACAGAGGTACATAATTGGTCCAGGGACTGGACTCCAAAGTTTTGATAGCTGAGCAAGTTACAGAGGTAATGAGCTCACAATTTACAAAGGTAATGAACTCACAATTTACAAAGGTAATGAACTCCAGGTAGGTCTGGTCACAAGTAGTAGTAGGTACCAATGTTTTGCTGATGGTGGCACCAACTACTGGCAGCCTTATTATTATTATTATAATACTTACGGGTTAGGTAAAGATTAGCCGGTATTCTCCCGGCCCGGGCCTTGTCCAAGTGGTGGCCCGGCCTTGGCTCCCTCTTTAGGGAGTGTCTGAGACCTAAGGCTCCCATGGGAGGAGGCACAAATACCTCCTCATCTTTGGGACCAACTGTCCCCAGGCCTAGCCACAAGCTAGGCCTCTCTGGTCTGCCATCCCCGCCCCAAGGGGGCAAATGGGAATGACAGTCTTATGAGCTAAAAGCTCGGGCTCAGCCACCTACCCTACCCTAGAAGGGTTAGGCATGGTGTCGATCATATAATACTTACGTACTAATAATAATGATAATACAAAATAATAATAATGTACATAATAATAATATAATAGTATATAATAATAATATAATAGTATATAATAATAATATAATAATACATACAATAATGATTATTATAATAATAGTACATGTATGTACATACTGCGTATAATTTAGTTTGGCAACACCACCACCAGACAGCAGTGTCAATCAAAACAATGGTCACCAGTGCACATGTGCTTACAGAGTTACCCTTGCGGTGCAAGGAATTCTCGTAATTTCCTTACATTTTGTGCAGTTAATTCGCCAGATTTCTTTCTTCTGACCATGGGTCCTAAGAAAGCAATTGCAATGGACAGTGCCAAGAGAGTAGTAAGGGAGAAAAAGCTAGCATATGAGAAGTTTTTACAAAGTAGAAGTGATGCAAGGAGGGAAGAGTATATGGAGAAAAAGAGAGAGGTTAAGAGAGTGGTGAAGCAATGTAAAAAGAGAGCAAATGAGAGAGTGGGTGAGATGTTATCAACAAATTTTGTTGAAAATAAGAAAAAGTTTTGGAGTGAGATTAACAAGTTAAGGAAGCCTAGAGAACAAATGGATTTGTCAGTTAAAAATAGGAGAGGAGAGTTATTAAATGGAGAGTTAGAGGTATTGGGAAGATGGAGGGAATATTTTGAGGAATTGTTAAATGTTGATGAAGATAGGGAAGCTGTGATTTCGTGTATAGGGCAAGGAGGAATAACATCTTGTAGGAGTGAGGAAGAGCCAGTTGTGAGTGTGGGGGAAGTTCATGAGGCAGTAGGTAAAATGAAAGGGGGTAAGGCAGCCGGGATTGACGGGATAAAGATAGAAATGTTAAAAGCAGGTGGGGATATAGTTTTGAAGTGGTTGGTGCAATTATTTAATAAATGTATGGAAGAGGGTAAGGTACCTAGGGATTGGCAGAGAGCATGCATAGCTCCTTTGTATAAAGGCAAAGGGGACAAAAGAGAGTGCAAAAATTATAGGGGGATAAGTCTGTTGAGTATACCTGGTAAAGTGTATGGTAGAGTTATTATCGAAAGAATTAAAAGTAAGACTGAGAATAGGATAGCAGATGAACAAGGAGGCTTTAGGAAAGGTAGGGGGTGTGTGGACCAGGTGTTTAGAGTGAAACATATAGGTGAACAGTATTTAGATAAGGCTAAAGAGGTCTTTGTGGCATTTATGGATTTGGAAAAGGCATATGACAGGGTGGATAGGGGGCAATGTGGCAGATGTTGCAGGTGTATGGTGTAGGAGGTAGGTTACTGAAAGCAGTGAAGAGTTTTTACGAGGATAGTGAGGCTCAAGTTAGAGTACATAGGAAAGAGGGAAATTATTTCCCAGTAAAAGTAGGTCTTAGACAAGGATGTGTGATGTCACCGTGGTTGTTTAATATATTTATAGATGGGGTTGTAAGAGAAGTAAATGCGAGGGTCTTGACAAGAGGCGTGGAGTTAAAAGATAAAGAATCACACATAAAGTGGGAGTTGTCACAGTTGCTCTTTGCTGATGACACTGTGCTCTTGGGAGATTCTGAAGAGAAGTTGCAGAGGTTGGTGGAAGAATTTGGTAGGGTGTGCAAAAGAAGAAAATTAAAAGTGAATACAGGAAAGAGTAAGGTTATGAGGATAACAAAAATATTAGGTGATGAAAGATTGGATATCAGATTGGAGGGAGAGAGTATGGAGGAGGTGAATGTATTCAGATATTTGGGAGTGGACGTGTCAGCGGATGGGTCTATGAAGGATGAGGTGAATCATAGAATTGATGAGGGGAAAAGGGTGAGTGGTGCACTTAGGAGTCTGTGGAGACAAAGAACTTTGTCCTTGGAGGCAAAGAGGGGAATGTATGAGAATATAGTTTTACTAACACTTATATGGGTGTGAAGCATGGGTGATGAATGTTGCAGCGAGGAAAAGGCTGGAGGCAGTGGAGATGTCATGTCTGAGGGCAATGTGTGGTGTGAATATAATGCAGAGAATTCGTAGTTTGGAAGTTAGGAGGAGGTGCGGGATTACCAAAACTGTTGTCCAGAGGGCTGAGGAAGGGTTGTTGAGGTGGTTCGGACATGTAGAGAGAATGGAGTGAAACAGAATGACTTCAAGAGTGTATCAGTCTGTAGTGGAAGGAAGGCGGGGTAGGGGTCGGCCTAGGAAAGGTTGGAGGGAGGGGGTAAAGGAGGTTTTGTGTGCGTAGGGCTTGGACTTCCAGCAGGCGTGGGTGAGCGTGTTTGATAGGAGTGAATGGAGACGAATGGTTTTTAATACTTGACGTGCTGTTGGAGTGTGAGCAAAGTAACATTTATGAAGGGGTTGAGGGAAACCGGCAGGCCGGACTTGAGTCCTGGAGATGGGAAGTACAGTGCCTGTACTCTGAAGGAGGGGTGTTAATGTTGCAGTTTAAAAACTGTAGTGTAAAGCACCCTTCTGGCAAGACAGTGATGGAGTGAATGATGGTGAAAGTTTTTCTTTTTTGGGCCACCCTGCCTTGGTGGGAATCGGCCAGTGTGATAATAAAAATAAAAAAATAAAAGTGGCAAGAAGAAAAAGAGGATGATTTGCATGGAATTAAAGCAAGAAATGATTAATAAGCACAGACTAGGTACGAGGGTTGAGTACTTAGCGAGTTGAGAACAAACATAGCCCCTCTACTATATGTGCAATACTAAAGCAGGAGGAGTCTATAAAGGCTATATTAGAACTGTCGGTCTTCTTCCTCATACCGAACCTAATTACCCCCCAATCCCCCGTTCCCTATCCCATCCTCCCCTTTTTCCTTTCCTCCTCCTCCTCCCCACCCCTCCCTTTTGCCCTTCCTTTTTGGCCTTTTTTTTTTTTTTTTTTTTTTTTTCCCCACAGGCACGCTAGTTCCTAGGTAGGGGAAAGGGTACCGGGGTCCATCCCATTCCGTTGAGGTTCTTTGCAGTGGCGTAGTTTGCCGTGGAATCTGGATTGCCTGGGGATGTCCTGATCCCTCTCCGGTATCCAGGAGGGTGGCTTTGGGTGTCTCTCGGGTGACGGGTGTATTTCTGGAAGCCACCTTTCGGATTCCAGGGGTGGTGGCCGAAGGAGGTATGCTTTGTGGCGGATTTCCGGCCGCCCTCTCTTTTGTCCACCAAGGTAGCTCAGCAGATGTGAGGTTGCTATCCCGGATTGCCGGTTTACTGGGATTATGGGTAGGGTATGGCATGGGTTCCATGCTGCATCTGCGCTACTTGCGGTGCTGAGGTCCTCTTGGGCGCGGAGGGAGATTTCTGGCCCTTTCATTCCTTCTAGGAACTATCCCTCCCCGGTCCCCCCTTTTTTTATTCTTTTTTTTTTAGTTTTATTTTCTTTTCTTCTTTCTTTTTTTTCTTAAAAACAAAAAGAAAGAAGTAACCTAACCATGGCAGCCCTAGTCCATGAACCTGCTACCCCCAGGCCCCTTCTTGATACCGCACCCCGTTCTGACCCCGCCTCGTCTTTGGACCACTCTTCGGACACTCCTCATGCCTCTGTACCTCTTGCCAGTGCTGTTTCCTCACCTGCTTCAGGTACTGAGGCCTCGACTGACTCCTTCGATTTATCTGACCTTCGCTCTCCTCTGACTATGCTTCCGGCCTCTCCCTCTATGGTGCGGCAATTTTTGAATCGCCGGCCCATTCCACGTCAGACCAACTCTGGTCCCACGCCTAAACGACAACGACAATTACCTGCTGATGATACTTCTTCTCCTTCTCGTTCTTCTCAGAAAAGATCGACACGTCCTTCACTACCTTTCCACGCTCAGTTTCAGACTGCACAATGGACTAAATTCTTCACTTTACGACCGACTTCCTCTACTGCCTATCTTTCTGACCACAGTATTGGCAAGGCACTCCTACGCCATGTTGGTAAAGATATTTCTTTTCATGCTCTTAAGAGTGGTATGCGCATCGTCACCGTACAGAATGCTACCCAGGCTCATGAGCTTTCTCGTCTTTCCCATATCGATACTGTTCCTGTAACTATTGAAAAGCATCATTCCCTCATTTCTTGTAGTGGTACCGTCATTCTGCCCCATACCATAGTTCAACAAAATTTCCAGACATGTGGCACTGACATTCTTGAACAGCTGGAACTCCAAGATCTACCAATCCTCAAGGTAGACACTTACGTTCTTCCTGCCTGCAGGCAGAGACGATACCCTAGCAAGGTGGCTCATTTAACTTTTGACAGCCGTGAACTCCCATCCTCAGTTTATGTAGAAGGACATCGGTTACAAGTTCGAAAGGTGATCCCTACACTGCAACAGTGTAGAAATTGCTGGCGATTTGGCCATCCAGCGAAATATTGCAGATCTATCGCCGAATGCCCAGTCTGTGGTGCCGATGACCATTCTAATACGTCTTGCAATCGACCTCCCTCTTGCCTTAATTTTCATGAGGCTCACCCTTCGTACTCTCGCCGTTGTCAAGTCTACTTAAACGAGCGAGAAATCCGTTACCTCAAAGAGGCAGAAGGTCTCCCTTATGCCATGGCAGTTTCTCATCTCCACCTCCAAGGGAGACTACCTCGTGTTTCTTATTCCCGTGTTTCAAAACGTCCCCCCACTTCTGGTATCCCATCTTCTGCACCCACCTCTGTGGTTACCTCTCCCATAGTCACTCCTGTAGCTAATTCTTTTGCTGTCCTCGACTCAGACGTCCCTACTTCAACGTCTCAGTCTGATCTTGCTTCTTCGTGTTCTCTCTCACAAGCCTCAGTAGCGACGAGATCTCGTATGACACCTCCTCCCAATCGTCCCTCTACTTCTCAAAAGTCAAAAAAAGGTCCGTTAACACCTACCCATCTTCCACCTCCTCATTTTCCCTTCCCTGTCTCTGTACCTGGTTCTCCCCCTCTCACTGGCTCTGTTACAAGTGTAGAGGTTCACCCTCCTCCTTGTACTGTACCTTCCTCCCCTGTTCCCTCCCAAGTTTCTTCCTCTTCTGCCACCTCCCAGGTTTCTGCCTCTTCTGTCCCCTTCCATGCTTCTCCAGTTCCCTCCACCCTTTTGCGCCCCCTACCTTGGTACAGTCCATTACAGTTCCAATCTTTACTCATCCTTCCCCTACCATTTCCAATATTGTCTCCCATATGACGTCTCTGAATTCTGAAACACTTGAAGCAATCTCTGAATATATTGCAGAGACCAAACCATCAATGGACACTGATCCACCCTCCGCTTCTTCTCTCTCCTCTACTCCATCTGCGCAACTCCTTTCTTCATAGCGCACCGTTCCTTCGCTGCTTGAACGTTTTCCACTGCCTACGCATGTGGACTTTTCTAACCCCTCTAGTCCGTAGGAACCCTTACCTGCGGATTTCAGGTATCTTTATCATTGCCGATCATGGCCTATTTACAGTGGAATATATGCGGCCTCGGGTAATCGGGGTGAGCTTCAGATGTTACTCTCCCAGTTTTCCCCTGTTAGTGTTTGCTTACAGGAACCAAAATTACACTCTGCTGTTATCTCTCCCATCTCAGGCTTTAATATATTGTATTCTTCAGATCCTTTTCCTGATGGGACCTTTAATGAAAGTGCCCTTCTTCTACGCACTGATATTCCGTACCATCAGCTATTTGTTCGTACTTCGCTGCATTACACAGCAGCCCGTATCCACTTGCATAGGTGGTATACACTCTGTTCTTTATATCTCTCTCCTTCTTGGGCATTATCTATTCCGGATATTGCCTTTCTTGTTTCGTCATTACCACCACCGATTCTGTTACTTGGTGATTTTAATGCCCACCATTTCCTCTGGGGGGGTCTCACTGTGATTCCCGTGGCATTCAGTTAGAGGCTTTTCTTGCCACCCACCCCCTCCATGTTTTAAATACAGGTACTCACACCCATTTTGATCCTCGGACTCACACTCTCCCTTGCATCGATCTCTCAGTCTGCTCTTCCTCCGCCGCATTAGACTTCACTTGGTCTGTTCTTCCAGACTTACATGACAGCAATCATTTCCCAATCATTCTTACTTCCCCTTCATATTCACCACCTCTTCGCATCCCACGCTGACAATTTGATCAGGCAAATTGGAACCTTTACTCACACCTAACTGTTTTTAGAGAGGTTCCTTCTTCGTCCTCCATCGATGAGCTTTTACACCTCTTCTCGTCCTCCGTTTTAACCGCAGCTTCTCATTCTATACCCCAAACTTCGGGCAAGCATTCTCAGAAATGCGTGCCTTGGTGGTCTCCTGCTTGTGCTCGTGCAGTACATTTGAAACGCGCTGCATGGGGCAGGTACCGGTACAATAGAACCACAGAGAGACTTCTTGATTTTAAGCAGAAGCGTGCGATCGCTCACCGTGTCATCCGTGACGCTAAACACACTTGCTGGCAAGATTATGTCTCCACCATCACCTCTGCTTCCTCTATGAGTGCAGTCTGGAAAAAAGTACGAAAACTGAGTGGTAAATATTCTCCTGACCCGGCTCCTGTTCTGCGGGTTGCCGGTGTTGATATAGCAAACCCACTAGATGTTGCCAATGAAATTGGCAATACACAAATAACCCGCACATAAAAGAGAGAAGCTTACGACGACGTTTCGGTCCGACTTGGACCATTGACAAAGTCACACTAACAGAGGTGGAGCAGGACAGCTATATATAGGCAGGAAGAGGTGGTAGTAGTAGTAGTAGTAGTACAAGAATTGTATATAATACCGACAGGATGAAATTTGTCTTTGTTGTGGACGTTTTGCCATCCAGTGGCTGGCTGGATGGCGAAACGTCTACGATGGGGATGCCCGGGTGTTGTGCATGTGTCTTAATTTCATCCTGTCGGTATTATATACAATTCTTGTACTACTACTACTACTACTACTACCACCTCTTCCTGCCTATATATAGCCGTCCTGCTCCACCTCTGTTAGTGTGACTTTGTCAATGGTCCAAGTCGGACCGAAACGTCGTCGTAAGCTTCTCTCTTTTATGTGCGGGTTATTTGTGTATTGTTCCAGTCACGGTATTGTGCCTTTTTGTTATTTATTTATAAATTGGCAATCATCTGGTCTGTATTTCTCAGGGACTTCATCTATGCCCCTCATTTCTTTCCTCAAAGTCTACCAAAGAGTTAGCACCCTTGAACTTTTCTTCTCTCAGAGAAGAACAGTATAATGTGCCTTTTACACTTCAAGAACTGGAGGCAACACTCTCAGCTTGCCAATCATCGGCAGCTGGGCCCGACGACATTCATATTCGTATGCTACAACATTTACATCAGTCAGCCCTTGCAGTCCTATTACGCCTTTACAATCTTATTTGGTCACAAGGAGTTCTTCCACAGCTGTGGAAATCCACCATTGTTCTCCCTTTCCACAAACCAGGCACTACGGGACATGAAACCTCCCACTATCGTCCCATTGCTCTTACCAGTGCAGTTTGCAAAAGTGATGGAACGCCTAGTAAATAGACGTTTAGTGTGGTATTTAGAGACACACAACAGTCTCTCCACTCGTCAATATGGCTTTCGTAAGGGACGTTCTACCATAGACCCCTTACTACGCTTGGATACGTATGTTCGTAATGCCTTTGCGAATAACCACTCAGTTATTGCCATATTTTTTGACCTTGAGAAGGCATATGACACAACTTGGAGGTATAATATTTTAGCCCAAGCCCACTCCTTAGGCCTTCGAGGCAATCTACCATCCTTCCTTAAGAACTTTTTAACTGACAGGCATTTCCGTGTTCGGGTTAATAATGTGCTCTCCCCGGACTTTATCCAAGCTGAAGGTGTCCCCCAGGGATGTGTTTTGACCACAACACTTTTTCTCCTTGCTATTAATGATTTGGCCTCTAGTCTTCCATCAAATATTTGGTCATCACTCTATGTTGATGACTTCGCTATTGCCTGTGCAGGCGCTGACTGTCACCTTATTACAGTTTCTCTCCAGCATACAGTCGACCGTGTTTCCAATTGGGCCACCACACGTGGGTTTAAATTTTCCAGCACTAAAACCCACCAAATTACTTTCACTAGACGCTCTGTCATCTCCGATCATCCTTTGTACCTCTATGGCTCCCGTATCCCTGAACGTGATACAGTCAAGTTTCTGGGCCTCCTCTTTGATCGTAGGTTATCCTGGAAACCTCACATTACCTCTCTGAAGGCAACTTGTCACAGCCGGCTGAACCTTCTTAAAACCCTTGCTCATCTTTCATGGGGAGCTGATCGTCGAACCCTCCTTCGCCTACATTCCACCCTTATCTTATCGAAACTTGATTATGGTGACCAGATCTATTCAGCGGCATCTCCTGCTACTCTCTCTAGCCTTAACCCCATTCATCACCAAGGATTACGTTTATGCCTTGGTGCTTTTCACTCTTCCCCTGTTGAGAGCCTCTATGCAGAAGCGAACGTTCCATCCTTATCCGATCGCCGTGATGTCCATTGCCTTCGCTACTATGTACGCTCTCATGATCTCTGCAATCCTTCCATTTATAGAATGGTCACTGATATTAGTAGACATTCTTTATTTGTTCGCCACCCCTATTTACTCCGTCCCTTCTCTCTTCGCCTTCATTCGCTCGTCTTGTCTTCAATTACCACCTTTCTATGTACATGTAGCATCTCACTTTTCCCTACCCCCCTGGGAAGTTCCAGCTGTTCGAGTCTGTTCTTTCTCTCCCCCTTGCTTGAAAGCCCAACTGTCTATGGTCGCTTCCCACTCACTTTTTCTTGGCCAATTTCACTCTCATTCTCATGCCATTGCTGTGTACAGAGATGGCTCTAAGTCTTCTGATGGCGTAGGATTCACAGCAGTGTTTCCGGACAGCATCGTACAAGGGCATTTACTATCTTCGGCTAGTATTTTTACTGCTGAATTGTATGCCATCCTTACAGCACTTATCCGTATTGCATCTATGCCTGTGTCATCATTTGTGGTTGTCTCAGACTCCCTTAGTGCTTTACAGGCTATACAGAAATTTGATACACCTCACCCCTTAGTCCTCCGTATCCAACTTTGGCTACGCCGCATCTTTACCAAGCATAAAGATATTGTTTTTTGTTGGGTCCCTGGTCATGTTGACGTACAGGGCAATGAACAGGCAGACACTGCTGCGCGGTCAGCAGTACATGACCTACCAGTTTCATGTAGAGGTATTCCATTTACGGACTATTTTGCTGCAATATCTTCCCAACTTCACACCCGTTGGCAACAACGTTGGTCTACTATGCTCGGCAACAAATTTCAATGTATTAAATGTGCAGACACATTCATCACCTTCAAAATTACCATTAGAAAACATCTTATCTACCTGATACACCCCGTCAACTAACTACACGAATACCACCTGGTGGTTCACACTTACACTCACTCACTCATTTGACCATAAACAGAAATATTAATCTCAGTCTTAAAATAATGAATCCTGTGATACTCCAATACTGAAACTATATACTGTGCCAAAACAAAAGCATTCACATTGCTAAACTCATAAACTAGTATTTAGTCACTTAGCCATAAAACCAACTTACCTCATAATTTGTAATATTTTATAATTAAGAATAAAACTAAGTATGCCCAAAATGCCTAGCCATGCTAAGCGTTCTAGTGGTACACTCTGTAATCACAACTTTACTACATGTAAACCAAACAATAACCAAATTTCTGTAAACTCAGCATTGTAATCCTTATAGAGAATAAACTTTGAATTGAATTGAATTGAAGTATAGGTTACTGGCCGTCTTCTTATCACCAGTGTCGAGGTTGGGAGACTACTCTCTCCCGTCTTCGCATTGGCCATACTCGTCTTACTCATGGATATCTCATGGAGAGGCGCCCTGCTCCTCTCTGTGAGAATCGCCGAGTTTCATTATCAGTCAGCCACATTCTGTTGGACTGCCCACTTTATCAATGAGCACGCAGAATTTACCTCCATCATCGTCTTCGCTCTGCTGCTCTCTCTCTACTTTCCCTTCTCGCTGATGGACCCAACTTTCATCAAGACTCTCTCATTGACTTTTTGACAACAACCGACTTCACAAATTCTGATACCTTCAGCCCTTTCTACTTCAATCTCTTGCTACCCTCTACCCCCGTACTATCCCCTGCCCCGCTGTTTTCTGTAACCTACTGATCATCCCTCCTCCCTTCTGCCATCCACTACCCTCGCTTCCTTCCCTACCCTGCAGCGCTGTATAGCCCTTGTGGCTTAGCACTTCTTTTTGATTATAATAATAATATAAAGGCTATAGTGCCAGGAAAGGGCATTACAATAATTTCTAAGCTGTGAACCTCTGTCAATAAAAAGATGGAAAAGCCGCTGTTGCCATGGTTGACAGAGAAACAGCTCACAGGAGATACTTAGTGTAGTGAGATAAACATAAATATTGTATATAACAGTTCTCAAGATTATTATTATTAATATAATCAAGGGGGAATCGCTAAACCCATAGGATTATACAGCACCTGGGGGCAGAAAGGTATTCAGGCTTAATTCGGGAAACTGGAGCACAGATCCAATTCCCTAAATCAAGAGCCCCTCACCATCATCAAGGAGCCTTTTTGAGGGTCAGTTCTTAAGAAAAGTGTGAACTCCTGACAGGATATACCGCTCTGCATTTCTTCTCCAAGGTATGTAAATGTACACCAGATCTAATTCAGTTAGCCTCACAAACTCTCTTTTCTCTTATAACACCTCTGACGTTTTCATAGCGAGAATGCACGACCACTCCCGACCACAATCCTCCTCCCTCCACCGTCCATGTAATGACATATTTTATTAATTCTAGAGTGTATATCAGGTTTCTATGTTATTTATATTATATATTGTTTTAGGTAGTAGGTTGGTAAACAGCAACCGCCCAGGGAGGTACTACCGTTCTGCCAAGTGAGTGTAAAACGAAAGCCTGTAATTGTTTTACATGATGGTAGGATTGCTGGTGTCCTTTCTTCTGTCTCATAAACATGCAAGATTTCAGGTACGTCTTGCTACTTCTACTTACACTTTGGTCACACTACGCATACATATACAATCATATATATACACAACCCTGTGGGTTTTCTGCTACTTTCTTTCTAGTTCTTGTTCCTGTTTATTTCCTCTTCTCTCCATGGGGAAGTGGAACAGAATTCTTCCTCCGTAAGCCATGCATGTTGTAAGAGGTGACTAAAATGCCAGGGGCAAGGGGCTAGTAACCCCTTTTCTTGTATAAATTACTAAATTTAAAAAGAGAAACTTTAGTTTTTCTTTTTGGGCCACCCTGCCTCGGTGGGATACGGCCGGTTTGTTGAAAAAAAAAATATGTGAAAATTTGTCTGGACTGCCTCTATGTAAGTTGTCTACCCTGGCAAGCTCTGTTGGCACCGAGCCCTGAGGTCAGTACCTCAGCCTCACAAGTGGCTTATAGGACAGATTTTCATAAATGACTGATGTTGCAAGAAATCTTGCCTGCACGCACGTATAAAGGACTAACTTACTTGGCGTTGGAGAATATGTCCTGGTCTTCATCCTTCCTAAGCTTTAGTCCCTCTGGACTTCCCCTCAGAACCACGTGCAACCGGGAGCCTTAATTCCTGCAATATTCTGTTGATATTAGTGACCTGCCTGCACCTCAGAAATTCCTGTTTCCAAGGGGGTGTGTATCCCCTAGTATAACTATGCAGAAAGTGACACTAGCTTAGTTAGTTTAATATGTTTATTATGCACCCCATACCCATCCTGTGGGCGGTAGTCAAAAGATTACAGAGGTACATAATTGGTCCAGGGACTGGACTCCAAAGTTTTGACAGCTGAGCAAGTTACAGAGGTAATGAACTCACAATTTACAAAGGTAATGAACTCACAATTTACAAAGGTAATGAACTCACAATTTACAAAGGTAATGAACTCCAGGTAAGTCTGGTCACAATCATGACAAGTTACAAAGGTATTTACAGATTACAGAGGTACGTAATGGGTCCAGGGACTGGGCCCCCAAAGTTTTGATAGCTGAACTAGGTACAAAGGTAATGAGCTCACAAGTTACAAAGGTAATGAATTCTGTAGAATGGTTACTTACGTTTATACTTTGGCTACAATCATGAACAAATTATAGAGTAATGAGCAATTCACACTTCCACACCCGGTCACAACTGTAATGAGTTATTGGTGCAAATATTGATTGTTGAGTCACACACACCACACACACACACACACACACACACACACACACACACACACACACACACACACCACACCACACACACACACACACACTTTAGTTTAATATCTTTATGCACCCCATACCCATCCTGTGGGCGGTAGTCAAAAGATTACAAAGGTACATAATGGGTCCAGTGACTGGACCCCAAAGTTATGATAGCTGAACTAGTCACAAAGGTAATGAACTCCAGGTAGATCTGGTCACTAATCATGGCAAGTTACAGAGGTAATGAATCAGCTTCACTCCTATACATGGTTACAGTCATGAACAAATTACAAAGTAATGAACCACTGATACGTCCACACCTGGTCACAATTGTAATGAGTTATAAATACAAATATTAAGTGGATCATACACCCACACTAGTGCGCGCGCGCACATACACACACGAGGGCGCACGCACGGACATGTGCACACGAGCGTACAAATATATGCATACACACAAGGATGCACACCCACGCACACACACCCACACACACACACACCAACACCCACACACACACACCCTCACACACACCCACACACACACCCTCACACAACACCACACACACACACCCACACACACACACACACACACCCACACACGCGCACACACACCCACACGCACACACACACCCACACACGCACACACACACACACACACGCACACACAACACACACCCTCACACACACCCGCACACACACCCTCACACACACCCACACACACTCACGCACGCACACACACACACCACACACACACACACACACACACACACACACACACACACACACACACACACACACACACCCTCACACCACCCCACACACACACACACACACACACACACACACACACACACACACACACACACACACACACACACACACACACACACACACACACACACACATGCACACATGTGGTAATGCTTTATTTACAGCTAGCAAAGTCAGGGTATTTCTCCAGAATGGTCTGCAATATACCACTGTGGATAAAATACTTAGCCATTTCTTGGCTGCTTCTAGGCTGACAAGAGACGCCGGTACGTACTGGTCATGAACTCCCACCTGTACAAAGGCCCACAGCTCAACTCACAATTTTCCCCAGAAACTGGCCAGAATCTTGCAGAAAAAGGGAGGTCTCATCTTACTGTATGGGCCTGACGGAGGAGGACATCTATGGTACGTTGAGGTGCCTCCACCAGATTTCCCCAGGTCTAGTATGTGAAGACATGTGGGGGCGCCGCCTGCTGATCACGGCACTTGTTGTTCCGATGGTGTCTGGTTTTAGAAGGGCACTGCGGTCTCAAACCCATGCCCCAGTATTCAAACTTGGGCTGCCAGTTCTCCCTGGCTAACATAACCTAGTGTTTGCCTACATTATCGGCCTATTACTACCTACATTAAGGTCTTAGGTTTACATTATTATTATCTACAGTTGCCTCAATAGTTCTAATATTAGTGTACTAACAGTATAAACTACCTACTTCTTCCCTGAAGGGTAAATCTATTAATTAAGAAGTAACTTCCAACCACCTTTGCCAACCCGGGTGTGAGTGTTTGTTTTGGGTGGGTGTAAGGGCCACCCAACCCAGCCATTCCATAAACGGCCTGATGGGATTTTTGTATGGCGTATCTGCCCTGTGGAACTTTTAGGACCGAATAAATTTCCACATCTTCCCACCAGTAAAGGTAGGCACTAAGTCTAAATCAAGTCTGCCTCCCGCAGGCCCTCCCAGTGGGCCCTGGACTTGAGGGCTGTTCGACGGGTCATCCGGCAACTCTGGTCTGTCAACCTCTGGTCTAACTTCTCCTGTCCCAGTCCCACCGTGTGGACCTCAAGAGGCAAAAGCCTGTTGATGGGCCTTATGGTCTCGGCACCGTTCATTCTCACCATCACCATTCTCAACCGCCCAGCCTTATCTGGGTGGGTCGACACCACCAGGCCTAGAGGCCAGTATGCCCTGGGTGCCTTGGATTCTACTAGCACCAGGTCCCCTTCACTCAGTGTCATCTTGTTTGCCTCGGGGTCAGCACCACAGAAATGTTCTTGCAGGGCTGTCAAGTAATCCCTGCACCACACCTGGTTCCATTTGTCCAGGATGTTCACCAGTCTGTTGTGACTCCTGTGCAGTTCTTCCTTGATGAGGGGACCATCTGGCCCATAATAATCCTGCTCCTTGGAAGACTGGCTCAAAATTGCGGGGAAGGGCTCAATCCTCCTTTCAGACATCATGTGACTGGGGGTGAGAGCTTCCTGCTCATCAATCCCATCTTGTACATAGGTCAGGGGCCTGTTACTGACTCTTGCCTCTATCTCGGCTAGCACTGTCCTCAATTCATCAGTGCTCACTCTCTTGCCATGCAAGACCTTCCAAATGCGCCTTTTGACTGTGCCCACCATGCATTCATAGAAACCCCCTTGCCAAGGTGCTCTGGGAACTATGAACCTCCACTCGCACTCCATTCTCTTCAGATATTCTTGTACTTCTCTGATGTCCATAAGATTCCTGAAAACTTTATCGGCTGCTCTGAAGCTCGCACCATTGTCCGAGATAATCAATCGCGGGCACAAGAATCTGGCTGTGAACCTCCTGAACAACTTCACGAAAGTCTCTGTCGACATATCTTCTGCCAACTCCAAATGTAAGGCTCGAGTAGTTGCACAAGTAAACAGGCTGACATATACCTTCTGAGGGCCTACCCTATCGTCTCCTGGGTTCTTCAACGTGATAGCCCCAGTATAGTCTATTCCCACTGTCTCAAAGGGCCTGTCACTATGTACCCGCTCCTGAGGCAGCGGTGGGGGACCTGGGTATGGTAGGGTCCTCCCATCATACCGCCGACAGACAGTGCAACTCTTTATCACCTTTTTGACGGCAGCTCAGCCCTTCAGTACTCAGTAGTTCTGATGAAGACTGGTAAGGGTATCTTCAAACCTCCCCATGCATGGTCCTCTGATGAGCATCATGTATCAATAACTCTGACACCCACCCCTCCTTTCCCAGTAACATGGGATGTTTGGCTCCATAACTGAGAGTTTAGTAGTCTTCCCCTGCATCTTATCAGCCCAGCATGATCTAGGAACAATCCCAATGAGTGGACCAATTTACTGTTCCCTGAGCCGCCGTCGGGCACAAGACCCGACGTCATATCCTGCTGCTCTGCCGCCAGTACCTCCAGAACTCCCAGGAACCTCTCCCTTTGGTATTGCTGTATCCAATATTCTCTGGGATCCACGAGAGATAACTGTCGACCTCGGCTTACCTTGTCATGCAGCTTCCTCACAAATCGAAATACCATTTCTGTGACTCCTATAAGTTTCCTCCAAGAGGAGTAGCGTCTGGGGTCAAATAATTCAGTGTCGGGTTCCCCCACAAAGTGTACTATGCTGCTGGGTGTCTCCCCGAATTTCTGCTCTGGCCAGCACTCCTTTGCTGGTAACCAGTCTGGGCCCTCGAACCAAATCTCGCTTTTATTCAGCTTTTTGTGCGTCACCCCTCGGCTTATCAGGTCAGCTGGGTTTTGATCTGTAGGCACATACAGAATTGTCGACACTGACTGTAGCTCCCATAACTCTTTTACCCAATTCCTGACATAGGAGAGCTTGGACCTGTCGTTCTGGACCCACTGTAAGGCCACCTCCGAGTCTGTCCATACATAGGTGTGTGTCACCCTCAGGTTACTCAACACCTCCTTTACATACTTTCCCAGTCGTGCTCCCAGCAACATCGCCGTGAGCTCTAGCTTTGGGATCGAGCAATCCTTCAGGGGTGTCACCCGCGCACGGCTGGTGGCCAGATTGACCTGGTCCCCGGGCACCAAGTACGCTACTGCCCCATAGGCCCTGGAGGAGGCATCACAGAAGACATGCAAGTCATAGTCTTGCCCGGTGCACCCGAGGGACCTTGGGAATGTGAACTCATGCAGTTCTGCTAGATCTTTGCTAACCAGATCCCACTCCTGGCAGACTGTTTCTGGCAGTGGGTCGTCCCAACCTAGGTTCAGCTCCCAGGTCTGTTGCACTAGCATCCTCCCTCGAATGGTGATGGGTGTCAACAAACCCAAAGGGTCGAAGGCAGTCTGCACTTTACTCAGCAAGGACCTCCTGGTAAGCTTCCCTTCCCCATCAGGTTTCCTCTTTAGCCTAAGTCTGTCTTCCTTGATTTCCCACTCCAGTCCCATCAATGTTACCTCAGGTACTGAGTAGCCAGCATAGTCACGTTCCACCATCCCTCGCAATGGTGGATTGTTTGTCACCCATTCTCTCAAGGGCACGTTAGCTGAGAGCATCTCCTGATTAGACTCTCGGTAAATGTCCATCAACAGCCTCTCATCTGAGGTGGTACCTTGCATGTTGTCTACGTAAAATAGGGTCTTCAGTAATTCTTTTAGCGGGCTGTTACAGTTCGCAAGGTGGTAGTCTATGGTGGCCTGTAATAGGAATGGTGAACTAGTGGCGCCAAACAACACCGCCCTGAATCTGTAGGTATCATACCCTTGCTCGGGCACCTCCCTGTTAGCCAACCGTAAGAACCTTGTGTATGTCTTATCTTGTGGCTGCAACCCAATACGTAGGAAGGCTTTGTTGATATCTGCTGCATAGGCATACTGCTCTGTCCTGAATCTCAACAACACATCTGCTAATTTCTGCATCAGGAAGGGCCCTGTGAGCAGTCGTTCAACGATGGCTCTCGGGGACTCGCCTGTGAGCTGCAGTTGAAGACCACTCTGATGGGAGTGGTTACTGACTCCTTGGTGACTGCCATGTGTGGAAGATAATGGGTGTTTTCCCCAGGGCTGGCATTGGGTACTTTCTCAATGAACCCGAGGGCCAGCTGTTCCTTAATAATGTCATCGTATTTCCCCACCAGACCCTTCTTGGTCAGGCTGTTCACCAATGAATTCAACTGACCCTGTGCCTTCTTGAAATTAGTGGGCAGCGTTGGGTGTACCGGTTTCCATGGGAGTTGCACCCATTACTGTCCATCCTTGAACTGCACATGGTTCAAGTAATCTTGATAGGTCTCTTCATGTTCGTGGGGCGTCTAGTCACCCTTAATCCCTACTACATCCAGGTCCCATAGTTTATGGACTGGCTCACTGTCGGCTATGTCGACTTGTGACTCTGATAGATCTTCGTGCAGAGCAATCCGCATCACCAGCACAGCCTCAGTCGCTGTAGTATCAGAGCCCCCCTTTCCCAGGGTCACAGGGAAGTGAGCCGGTATCCTGTCTCCTACGATGTACCCCGCTGGAGTCCTGTACAGGCCAACACCCTCCTTGATAACCCTTCTCGTCGACATGAACTCGTCTATGTAATTTCCTCCTACCAGGATTCCTACATTACTGACATTGTAGCAATATCTGGCTCTGCCTGCTTCACACCCAATTCCCTCAAACGTTTGACTGCTGCAGCTAGTCCCTTGGCGGTAATGATATTGGGCAGCCTCTTCACTATCAAGGCTGAGATTTTCCGTCGATGCCCAGCTAATCTGACCGTCACATCGACAACCGGATAAGACCTGCATGGGACCTGCCCACAAAACCCTTCCACCTTCATGCCAACCTTACCACCTGTCCTCAACTTCAACTTAGTTGCTAGACTGTCTGTTATAAAAGATCTTTGTGCCCCAGTGTCGAAGAACAAATGGGTCATTGCAGATGTAATATATACAGACTTTGCAAAAGCCTTTGACAAGTGTGACCATGGCGTAATAGCGCACAAAATGCGTGCTAAAGGAATAACAGGAAAAGTCGGTCGATGGATCTATAATTTCCTCACTAACAGAACACAGAGAGTAGTAGTCAACAGAGTAAAGTCCGAGGCAGCTACGGTGAAAAGCTCTGTTCCACAAGGCACAGTACTCGCTCCCATCTTGTTCCTCATCCTCATACCTGACATAGACAAGGATGTCAGCCACAGCACCATGTCTTCCTTTGCAGATGACACCCGAATCTGCATGACAGTGTCTTCCATTGCAGACACTGCAAGGCTCCAGGTGGACATCAACCAAATCTTTCAGTGGGCTGCAGAAAACAATACGAAGTTCAACGATGAGAAATTTCAATTACTCAGATATGGTAAACACGAGGAAATTAAATCTTCATCAGAGTACAAAAATTCTGGCCACAAAATATAGTAAAACACCAACGTCAAAGACCTGGGAGTGATCATGTCGGAGGATCTCACCTTCAAGGACCAAAACATTTTATCAATTGCATGTGCTAGAAAAATGACAGGATGGATAATGAGAACCTTCAAAACTAGGGAGGCCAAGCCCATGATGACACTCTTCAGGTCACTTGTTCTATCTAGGCTGGAATATTGCTGCACACTAAGAGCACCTTTCAAGGCAGGTGAAATTGCTGACCTAGAAAATGTACAGAGAACCTTCACGGCGCGCATAACGGAGATAAAACACCTTGGTTACTGGGAGCACTTGAGGTTCCTAAACCTGTATTCCCTGGAATGCAGGCGGGAGAGATACATGATTATATACACCTGGAAAATCCTAGAGGGACTAGTACCGAATTTGCACACGAAAATCACTCGCTACGAAAGCAAAAGATTTGGCAGACGATGCAACATCCCCCCAATGAAAAGCAGGGGTGTCACTAGCACGTTAAGAGACCATACAATAAGTGTCAGGGGCCCGAGACTGTTCAACTGCCTCCCAGCATACGTAAGGGGGATTACCAACAGACCCCTGGCAGTCATCAAGCTGGCACTGGACAAGCACCTAAAGTCGGTTCCTGACCAGCCGGGCTGTGGCTCGTACGTTGGTTTGCGTGCAGCCAGCAGTAACAGCCTGGTTGATCAGGCTCTGATCCACCAGGAGGCCTGGTCACAGACTGGGCTGCGGGGGCGTTGACCCCCGGAACTCTCTCCAGGTAAACTCCAGGTAAAGGCTAGTAAGCCAAGTGGGGTGACGAATACCTGGGGTACCCCGAGCAGCCACACGCCTGTGTGCCATGGTCACACTTGTCGAAGACTTTTGCAAAGTCTGTATATATTACATCTGCATTCTTTTTGTCTTCTAGTGCATCTAGGACCTTGTCGTAGTGATCCAATAGTTGAGACAGACAGGAGCGACCTGTTCTAAGCCCATGTTGCCCTGGGTTGTGTAACTGATGGGTTTCTAGACGGGTGGTGATCTTGCTTCTTAGGACCCTTTCAAAGATTTTTATGATATGGGATGTTAGTGCTATCGGTCTGTAGTTCTTTGCTGTTGCTTTACTGCCCCCTTTGTGGAGTGGGGCTATGTCTGTTGTTTTTAGTAACTGTGGGACGACCCCCGTGTCCATGCTCCCTCTCCATAGGATGAAAAAGGCTCGTGATAGGGGCTTCTTGCAGTTCTTAATGAACACGGAGTTCCATGAATCTGGCCCTGGGGCAGAGTGCATGGGCATGTCATTTATCGCCTGTTCGAAGTCATTTGGCGTCATTATAACATCGGATAGGCTTGTGTTAACCAAATTCTGTGGCTCTCTCATAAAAAATTAATTTTGATCTTCGACTCTCAGTCTGGTTAGCGGCTTGCTAAAAACTGAGTCATATTGGGACTTGAGTAGCTCATTTCCTTGCTGTCATCTGTGTAGGACCCATCTTGTTTAAGTAGGGGCCCAATACTGGACGTTGTTCTCGACTTTGATTTGGCATAGAAGAAGAAATACTTTGGGTTTCTTTCGATTTCATTTATGGCTTTTAGTTCTTCCCGCGATTCCTGACTCCTTATTTTTCCTTTAGCTTAAGTTCGATGCTTGCTATTTCTCTGACCAGTGTCTCCCTACGCATTTCAGATATATTGACCTCTTTTAGCCGCTCTGTTATTCTTTTCTGTCACCTGTAAAGAGAGCACCCGCCTCTTTCTATTTTACATCTACTCCTCCTTTTTCTTAGAGGAATAAGCCTTGTGCATACATCGAGTGCCACCAAGTTAATCTGTTCTAGGCATAAGTTGGGGTCTGTGTTGCTTAGTATATCTTCCCAGCTTATATCGGTTAGGACTTGGTTTACTTGGCCCCACTTTATGTTTTTGTTATTGAAGTTGAATTTGGTGAATGCTCCCTCGTGACTAAACTCATTATGTCGGTCTGGGGCTCCACGCATACATGTCTGAACCTCAATTATGTTGTGATCTGAGTATATTGTTTTTGATATAGTGACATTTCTTATCAGATCATCATTGTTAGTGAAGATGAGGTCTAGTGTATTCTCCAGTCTAGTAGGCTCTATTATTTGCTGCTTTAAATTGAATTTTGTGCAGAGATTTAAAAGCTCGTGTGAGTGTGAGTTTTCATCAGAGCTGCCTCCTGGTGTTATTACTGCAACAATATTATTTGCTATATTTCTCCATTTTAGGTGCCTTAAGTTGAAATCCCCCAGGAGCAAGATGTTGGGTGCAGGAGCTGGATGATTTTCCAGACAGTGGTCAATTTTTAACAGCTGTTCCTGGAATTGCTGGGATATTGCATCCGGAGGCTTGTAGACTACTACAATGACGAGGTTTTGGTTTTCGACCTTTACTGCTAAAACTTCCACTACATCATTTGAGGCATTAAGCAGTTCTGTGCAAACAAGTGACTGCAATGTACAGGCCAACCCCCCCCCCCTTTTTCCTGTTCACTCTGTCACCATCTGTATAGGTTGTAAACCTAGGATCCATATTTCGTCGTCCAAGTTGATCCTTTATGTGGGTCTCAGTGAAAGCTGCGAACATTGCCTTTGCCTCTGCAAGCAGTCCACGGATGAAAGGTATTTTGTTGTTTGTTGCTGGCTTTAGACCCTGTATATTTGCAAAGAAGAATGTCATCGGACTGGTGGTATTGTTGGTACTTGGGGGGGGAGGATTTTTTTCCAGCATTAGTATCTGTAATCTGTTTTGGATGGAGGCCATCGACTGTGGTTCCACTCCAGGAATGACTGGATTTGGTGTACAATTTCTGTCATGTACTAAACTGATCTTTATACATATTCATCTCCTGGTGACAATCTACATCATCCTTGGTGAATTCGTCCTGAGCTGCTGAAACTATCCTGGGATGTCACCTACCTCCATAAACTGAGACCCACTCAAAACTTATGGAAAGTAACTGCCGTTTTATTACATAAGCTTCACAACCAGCACAATCCTATAACCAATGCTCAAAGTCTATCAAGTACTTAATACTACATCAGGTCCCTTAAGCAAACACTATGATGACCTCCTGGCCTCCATGAAATCACTAAAGACAAACCCGTTTCCTGCATTCATACCTTACTGAGACCTGGCTTAAGCAGGACACAATAATATCTACCCTCTAACCAGGATACACACAATTCACAACTGCAACCAAACCAAGTTGGGTGTGGTATTGCAATCTATTTACTCTAACCAATTATCGGGTGGGTGTATTAGCACCACTTGCTTTAGTGATGAATATGGGACTACATTTTTGCTAATTTTACTGTAAAAAACCTTAAGACAACCTATAACAATCGGGCTAATTACCGGATAACCTCGACACAAACATCCCAAATTTCAGTGAGAAATTAAATCACTAATAACAAACAGACAAATGAATAAGCACCACCTTCTCTTTGCTGAGACTTCCCAACATCAACCTTGGCTTATACTAGATGATCCGCCTGTAACTGATTCATCAACAATATGAACAACACACTTCCAGTACCAAACAATAACTAAACAACCAGGCTCACTGAGACAAGTGCAACATAATAGACACATATGGCCTCCATTATACATAGCCCACCTTAAATCAGGGATAATCACAGCGCTACAACCACTACCCTACTATCCTCCTGACAAACATTATTAAACCACCACATGAATACACAACAAAGTCACATTTATAGACTCTTGAGAGGCCTTCAATAAGGGAAGTACACAGCTGAAACCTAGAGCTTGTTGACTGGCCTACAGAATCACCAAGTCAATGGAATTGATGACTGGACAGAACATTTTCCTTAACAAATATACTTAGACTATACAAACAAAACATGTCCGATAAAAACGAAACAGTTCACAAACAAAACGGCTTGGGTTGCCCATGGCTAACCAGCACCATTCCTGAAATCCATTGACCAAGAAACACCAATATGAAAAGCAATATAGACAGGGCATAATACAACAAAATATTCTTAAACACTATTCATCAGTTCTCACCAAAGTAATAAAGAAAGCCAAACAACTATACTACTCCAAGTAGATTCACAGACACAAAGAGGAGATATAAAAAAGACCTGGAAAACACTCTCTCAGATTCTAGGGACCCACCAAAAATGAAAAAAAACAAAGAATATTGTCCTAACTAAACCTAATGAAACACCACTACATCCCACTGACACAGCTAACAAGATAAACGACTTCTCAACCATAGGATCTAATCTTGCCAGTAAAATCCCACGTAAACCCAAAGCCCATGCTGGGGACTACCTAGATGGGAATTTCCCAAATTCCTTCTATCTTGTACCAACTGAGCCCACCAAAGTCACCGAGATTATAAAATCACTTAAAAATAACTCAGGGAATCTGTCTAATGTCCCACCATTACTGTACAAGCGAGCGGCCCATATCCTTTCGCATGCTATTTCATTACTTTTTAACAAATCACTAGAAACTAGCACCTTCCCGAAACTACTCAAGATAGCAAGGGTTACACCAATACATAAAGATGGTGACCCTACAGACTTAAACAACTGTAGGCCAATATCAAACTTACCATTGCTATCCAAAATCTTCGAGAAACTCGTGCACAGGAGACTATATTCATTTATAACAGCACAAAACATACTCAACCCCTGCCAATTTGGATTCAGGAAAAATAAAAGCACTAATGATGCAATCATAAAAATGCTAGATCTGCTTTACACAGCATTGGAAAATAAGGAATATCCACTAGGAATTTTTATTGACCTAAGAAGCTGTATAGCCCTTGTGGCTTAGCGCTTCTTTTTGATTATAATAATAATATTGACCTAAGAAAAGCTTTTGACACAGTAGACCACGACATCCTACTCCACAAACTTGATCATTACGGGATAAGAGGCCATGCGCTTGCTTATTTCAAATCTTACCTTACTAATAGGTATCAGTATGTCACCATTAAAGACACAGCATCAACAACACGGCCACTTGATACTGGAGTTCCGCAGGGAAGTGTCCTTGGTCCCCTGCTCTTCCTCATATACATTAATGATCTTCCAAACGTATCCCAACACCTGAAACCCATTCTCTTTGCTGACGACACGACTTATGTCATCTCTCACCCTAATCTTGCCACCCTCAACACCATTGTTAACGAGGAGCTGATCAAAATATCGATTTGGATGACAGCCAATAAACTTATGCTTAACCCCTGACAAAACCTACTATATTATGTTTGGTAGCAGAGGGAGGGGATGCACAAATTAACATTAAGATCGACAACATCTAATTACCAGACATAATGAGGGCAAATTCCTAGGCCTAATACCTTGACAACCTGAATTTCAGCACCCCTATCCAACACATAACCAAAAAAGTAAACCAAAAAGGTGGGGTCCTCTCCAAGATACGATACTAAAGTTTCCGCAAAATGCCCTTCTCACACTATACCACTCACTTATTTATCCATACCTCACCTATGCTATTTGTGCTTGGGGATCAACTGCAGCAACACACCTAAAGCCAATAATAACCCAACAAAAAGCTGCAGTAAGAATCACTAAATCCCATCCCTGGCAACACCCCCCCCACTCTTCATAGATCTAAACTTACTCCCTGTTCAGTACATCCACACTTACTACTGTGCAATCTACATCTACAGGACCTTAAACTCCAGTATCAATCTTGACCTAAAACGCTTTCTTGATAGTTGTGACAGAACCCACATGCATAACACCAGACACAAACATCTCTACGACATTCCCCGTGTCTGTCAGGTCTGTGCTCCGGGTTTTCTCGTGTTTTCACGGTCGCTCTTACGTGCTAGAACTTTAATTTGTGTCATCAATCCTATACGATACATCCCTCTAGCGCCTGGAACCAATCTTGGGCGGAAAACATTATATATTGAGTCAAAAAAGGAGAATTAGTGTGCACTACCTAGCAGAGTTTACTGCCAGAGGGGAATCATAGGCCTGTGTTCCGTGTGAAAAAAAAAAATAATAATTGAACTTTGTGTCAGAGGAAAGAAAATCCCCTGAAACATTTAGTATACTAG
>NC_069405.1:18774683-18815250 GCF_026875155.1 Cherax quadricarinatus | reverse complement strand
CAGCCACTCAAGCCAGAACCGGCTGGAATTGTCTCCTAAAGGAAGGAGTAATTTGAGTTGTTTAGCAACGAACTCCGCCCAGCCGCAGTGTGGAAAATATATATCTTCTGAAAATAGTGTATTTGTATGTAAATTAATAAAATATATTGTATTTAATAAAAATACAGTGGACCCCCGCATAACGATTACCTCCGAATGTGACCAATTATGTAAGTGTATTTATGTAAGTGCGTTTGTACGTGTATGTTTGGGGATCTGAAATGGACTAATCTACTTCACAATATTTCTTATGGGAACAAATTCGGTCAGTACTGGCACCTGAACATACTTCTGGAGTGAAAAAATATCGTTAACCGGGGGTCCACTGTATTATAAAAAATGGGAAGCTTGGCGCCTGCGCTGACAAGCAGGGAGTCGCCATGTGTTTTGAATGAGCCAAGAAAACATTAGTGAAAATAAGGCGCATAATTTTCGTTGCTCTAGAGGTTATATTGGGCTTACACCTCTCAAATAGGAGCCGAAATTGTTGGATGTGCATTTCTGCATAGTTTGAGCATTAAATCGATGTACAGCACAGGTCCAGGAACCTCAGATAAGCTATCTAAATTATGTTTGTAGTTCTGGCCAGTATTATCATCATAAATTTAGTTAGAGGGAGGTTTCTGAGTATTATACACAGTAATCTCCAGACTAATTGGTGAGTGTTATGATTATAAATTCTCCTTCTGTTGTATAATTGTGTATGTGTAACCATTTATTAATTTTAATATACAGTCCACAAAAATTATAATAATTTTACCAAAATTCCTGGTGTGTAAGTACATTTCATTTGCAATTAATATACGTCTAGAGCAACTTGTGGAGAGATAGATGGTAGGTATGGAAGGGGGACATTTTTGCGACCTAGGTGTCCTAAAAATTCCTACTTGTCTCTGTAACTTTGATAAATAATAATTATCTTTACCATTTACTTGTATGTATGTAATGAGATTCATCCAGGTAAATGTAATTTTCCACAAATAGTGTGTCATTGATGTCAGCCAGGCCTGTATACCTTGTACATGTGCTTCCTGAAATAAAGATAATAATAATTAATAAGAGTTTGCCCAAAATGCTTTGCATATAAAGGGGCTTTCAGCGTGTGCACCTAAATATTATAATCCTTTGTACAAACATGTATCATGTATCTGGTGGCCTGGTGGCTAAAGCTCTCGCTTCACACAGCGAGGGCCTGGGATCAATTCCCGGATAGGATAGAAACATTGGGCGTGTTTCTTTCCACCTGTTGTCTATGCTCCCCATCAGTAAACTGGGTACCTGGGTGTTAGTCGACTGGTGTGGGTCGCATCCTGGGACACTGACCTAATTTGCCCGACATGCGGAGCATAACAAGGGGCTTTCTGTATAGTAGTATGTCATTGTTATCAGCTAGGCCTGTATGCCATGCACATGTACTTGTAGTAAATAAATTTATTATTATTATTATTATTATTAAATGATGCACTACAGTCCCCCCAATAAAGCACTATCAGGTTATCCTGGGTGTATATCCCTCCAGGTTAAAAATCTGAACAAAATCTTACCTTAGTTTTAGTTTAGTTTAATATGTTTATTATGCACCCCATACCCATCCTGTGGGCGGTAGTCAAAAGATTACAGAGGTACATAATTGGTCCAGGGACTGGACTCCAAAGTTTTGATAGCTGAGCAAGTTACAGAGGTAATGAATTCACAATTTACAAAGGTAATGAACTCCAGGTAGGTCTAGTCACAATCATGACAAGTTACAAAGGTATTAACAGATTACAGAGGTACACAATGGGTCCAGGGACTGGGCCCCAAAGTTTTGATGGCTGAACTAGGTACAAGGTAATGAACTCACAAGTTACAAAGGTAATGAATACTAAGAATGGTTACTTACGTTTATACATGGCTACAATCATGAACAAATTTTAGAGTAATGAGCAATTCACACTTCCACACCCGGTCACAACTGTAGTGAGTTATTGGTGCAAATATTGATTGTTGACTCACACACACACACACACACACACACACACACACACACACACACACACACACACACACACACACACACACACACACACACACACACACCCCTAACAACAATATTCAATACATCATCGAAACAGGGAGATTGCCTGAGGCATGGAAGACAGCAAATGTAGTCCCAATCTTTAAAAAAGGAGACAGACATGAAGCATTAAACTACAGACCAGTGTCACTGACATGTATAGTATGCAAAATCATGGAGAAGATTATCAGGAGAAGAGAGGTGGAACACCTAGAAAGGAACGATCTCATCAACAGCAGCCAACATGGTTTCACGGACAGGAAATCCTGTTGGTCACAAACCTACTGGATTCTATGACATGGTGACAGCAGTAAGACAAGAGAGAGGGTGGGTGGATTGCATTTTCTTGGACTGCAAGAAGGCGTTTGACACAGTTCCACACAAGAGATTGGTGCAAAAACTGGAGGACCAAGCAGGGATAACAGGGAAGGCACTACAATGGATCAGGGAATACTTGTCAGGAATACAGCAGCGAGTCATGGTACGTGGCAAGGTGTCAGAGTGGGCACCTGTGACCAGCGGGGTCCCGCAGGGTCAGTCCTAGGACCAGTGCTGTTTCTGGTATTTGTGAACGACATGACGGAAGGAATAGACTCTGAGGTGTCCTGTTTGCAGATGACGTGAAGTTGATGAAAGAATTCACTCGATCGAAGACCAGCAGAACTACAAAGTGATCTGGACAGGCTGCAGATCTGTCCAGCAATTGGCTCCTGGAGTTCAATCCCACCAAGTGCAAAGTCATGAAGATTGGGGAAGGGCAAAGAAGGCCGCAGACGGAGTACAGTCTAGGGGGTCAGAGACTACAACCTCACCAAGGAAAAAAGATCTTGGGGTGAGTATAACACCAGGCATCTCCTAAAAGCGCACATCAACCAAATAACTGCTGCAGCATATGGGCGCCTGCAACCTCAGAACAGCATTCCGACATCTTAAAAAAGGAATCATTTATGACCCTGTACACCGTGTACGTTAGGCCCATATTGGAGTATGCGGCACCAGTTTGGAACCCACACCTAGCCAAGCACGTGAAGAAACTAGAGAAAGTGCAAAGGTTTGCAACAAGACTAGTCCCAGAGCTAAGAGGTATGTCCTACGAGGAGAGGTTAAGGGAAATCAACCTGACGACACGAGGACAGGAGAGATAGGGGGGACATGATAACGACATACAAAATACTGAGAGGGAAATTTACAAGGGGGACAAAGACAGGATGTTCCAGAGATTGGACACAGTAACAAGGGGACACAGTTGGAAGCTGAAGACACAGATGAATCAAGGGATGTTAGGAAGTATTTCTTCGCCAAAAGAGTAGTCAGGAAGTGGAATAGTTTGGGAAGCGATGTAGTGGAGGCAGGATCCATATATAGCTTTAAGTAGAGGTACGATAAAGCTCATGGTTCAGGGAGAGTGACCTAGTAGTGACCAGTGAAGAGGCGGGGCCAGGAGCTTGGACTCGACCCCTGCAACCTCAACTAGGTGAGTACACACACACACACGCACACTCATACACATACACACGCACACACAAACACACACGCACACACACACAGGAGCTTGGACTCGACCCCTGCAATCTCAACTAGGTGAGTGCACACACACACACACACACTGCTAAGGGACATCGATACCTCAAAGGCAATGGGACCGGACAACATCTCCCCGTGGGTCCTTAGAGAGGGAGCAGATATGTTGTGCGTGCCACTTACCACAATCTTCAACACATCCCTGGAAACTGGGCAACTACCTGAGGTATGGAAGACGGCAAATGTAGTTCCCATTTTTAAAAAAGGAGACAGAAAAGAGGCACTAAACTATAGACCTGTGTCATTGACGTGTATAGTATGCAAAATTATGGAGAAGATTACAGGAGGAGAGTGGTGGAGCACCTGGAAACGGAACAGGATATAAATGCCAACCAGCACGGATTCACGGAAGGCAAATCCTGTGTCACAAACCTTCTGGAGTTTTATGATAAAATAACAGAAGTAAGACAAAGAGAGAGGGGTGGGTTGATTGCATCTTCATTGACTGCAAGAAGGCCTTTGACACATTCCCCCACAAAGATTAGTGCAGAAGCTAGAGCATCAGGTGCAAAATAACAGGAAGGGCACTGCAATGATCAGAGAATACCTGACAGGGAGGCAACAACGAGTCATGGTACGTAATGATGTATCACAGTGGGCACCTGTGACGAGCGGGGTCCCACAGGGGGCGGTCCTAGGACCAGTGCTATTTTGGTATATGTGAACGACATGACGGAAGGTTAGACTCAGAAGTGTCCCTGTTTGCAGATGATGTGAAGTTAATGAGGGGAATTAAATCTGATGAGACCAGGCAGGGCTTCAAAAGACCTGGACAGACTGGACACCTGTCCAGCAAATGGCTTCTCGAATTTAATCCTGCCCAAATGCAAAAAAAAAAATCATGAAGATAGGGAAGGGCACAGAAACCACAGACAGAGTAAAGGCTAGGTGGAAAAGACTGCAAACCTCACTCAAGGAAAGACTTGGGTGAGTATAACCGAGCTGTCTCCGGAAGCACACATCAATCAGATAACTGCTGCAGCATATGGGCGCCGGGCAAACCTGAAACAGCATTCCGATACCTTAGTAAGGAATCATTCAAGACACTGTACACCGTGTTATGCAGGCCCAACTGGAGTATGCAGCAACCTGTTTGGAACCCGCACTTGATAAAGCACGTCAAGAAACTAGAGAAAGTACAAAGGTTTGCGACAGGGTTTAGTTCCAGAGCTAAGGGAATGTCCTTGAAGAAAGATTAAGGGAAATCGGCCCTGACGACACTGGAGGACAGGAGGGTCAGGGAGACATGATAACGACATATAAAATACTGCGTGGAATAGACAAGGTGGCAAAGACAGGATGTTCCAGGGGGGACACAGAAACAAGAGCCACAATGAAGTTGAAGACACAAATGAGTCAGAGAGATAGTAAAGTATTTCTTCAGTCATAGAGTTGTAAGCAGTGGAAAAATAGCCTAGAAAATGACTTTAGTGGAGGCAGGAACCATACACAGTTTTAAGACGAGGTTTGATAAAGCCAGGAGCGGGGAGAGAGAGGGCCTAGTAGCGACCGGTGAAGAGGCGGGGCCAGGAGCTAGGACTCGACCCCTGCAACCACAAATATGTGAGTACAAATAGGTGAGTACACACACACACACACACACACACACACACACACACACACACACACACACACACACACACACACACACACACACACACACACACACACACACACACACACACACACACATGCACATATGTGGTAATGCTTTATTTACAGTTAGCAAAGTCCTTACCGTTGGGGCGTGTGTTCCCAGAAATCTTGAGTTTAAAATTAGGATTATCTGTATTCTTATGTTCCACGAAAAGCTCTAAGCCTATGTACGTATAAGTCGCTGATATTGTTGTTGGGGTTTATAGGGCCACAACGCACGTCGTATCAAGCCCGGCCTTCCAGTGCCCGTACAAGAAACCTCGACCAAAGAGGAAGGAAGCTGATTAATGACTAGTTAAGATAAGATACTTATCATGTTTCCAATGTGCAATGAAGCCAGTAAGAAAGCGCAGGTACAGGGTATGATGTATAGGTCATTCAGCACTGATGTAACAAAAAATAATTATACTTGTTGGGTTTGTAATGACCTCCAATAAGAGAGCTCGGCCGGCATTGGTGGAGTGTGGACGTGTCTTCTGAAGGTTCCTCAGTTGTTTATTGGTGGTGTAGGCCCTGTTTAGGCTCTGCTTCACATTCTTTCTTTTCTTGTGTGCTTGAGTTGTCATTGTCTTCTCCATCAGGCGGTGTTATGTGGCCCATTTATGGGGGGTTCGATTGAGATGTCGTTCGCCCCCATTGGGAGAGACCCCCCTCCTGTCTCTACGCAGTTTACAACTGTTTCACTACCGTTGGACCAAGATATGGCTGGTGTGCCCCCTACTGGGATAAACAAACGGGCCTTTGAGGTTGACGACATTGCCAGGCCCCTGTCTAGCCCAAAACTCCAACCCACCACTTATCCAGACTATGCTCCTTCTCCTCACATTACTCCAGACGTGATGGTGGTTCTTGTGCGTCCTAAGGATGGCGGTACGCCCTTCACCAACCCACGGGGCGTCGCCAACGCCATCAGTGGGGATCTCCTTTCGGCTAGGCTTGCATAGATGGGGGCATCCAACAACTCGGTTGGGGTGCAGCCCTGAGGCTCCGGCTCCATTGTAAGTCTTTTCTGGCTAGAAATTTGCCACTAAATGCCATTCATGTCCTGGGTAGGTGGAATGTTGTCTGCTGGGAGGTCTGCTCCTCAATCCTCGCTGCTGGCTCTTGTTATGGCAGAATTGGACCGATTTCTACATCCCTCTCAAATGACGAGATCCACTCTGAATTGGTTAACAGTGGGGGTGACGACTTAGGTTTATGGGAGGTTCGGAGCCTCTCGAATCGTCCTACCCCATCTCAAACAGTTCGTGTATGTTTCTCGGGTGCTCTCCCGAAATTTGTGACTTTTGGCAATCTAAGATTTCCTGTTCTTCTTTACACTTTTCATTTACTCCAGTGTCGGAAATGTTTCCTTTTCGGGCATGGAGAGTTGTCTTGCCATGGTAAGGTAAGATGTGCGAACTGCAGAGGGTCTCACCCAGTAGTTAAAGACGGCACTACCTGTACCCACCCGGCTTCATGCTACTTCTGTAAAGGGAACCACAAGGTTACCTCCCGGTCTTGCCCCGCATATCGCCAGGCTCTTGATTTGGCAAACTCAGCAAGGGCCCAGTCTTGTTCGCTCGATGAATGTAACTCCTGCTTGCAGTCCGTAAAGCCAGTCACAGTCCATCAGACCCTGCCTCCATCGCCTCCAGTGCCCCCCACTAAGGGAGTCTCCCCAACGCCAACACGGCCAGGGCATCTGTACTCTGCAGCTGTGAGGGCTAATATCCCTGCTAAAATCGGTTTGGGGCTCTTGCGGACCTCTCTTTCCCTGAAGAGGATTCCCCACCCCCGGGGCAACATCAACTCAGGGTGTTTACCTGGAGAGAGTTTCTGGAGAGAGTTCCGGGGGTCAACGCCCCCGCGGCCCGGTCAGTGACCAGGCCTCCTGGTGAATCAGAGCCTGATCAACCAAGCTGTAGCTGCTGGCTGCACGCAAACCAACGTACTAGCCACAGCCCGGCAGATCAGGAACTGACTTTAGGTGCTTGTCCAGTGCCAGCTTGAAGACTGCCAGGGGTCTGTTGGTAATCCCCCTTATGTGTGCCGGGAGGCAGTTGAACAGTCTCGGGCCCCTGACACTTTTTGTATGGTCTCTTAACGTGCTAGTGACACCCCTGCTTTTCATTGGGGGGATGGTGCATCGTCTGCCAAGTCTTTTGCTTTCGTAGTGAGTGATTTTCGTGTGCAAGTTCGGTACTAGTCCCTCTAGGATTTTCCAGGTGTATATAATCATGTATCTCTCTCTCCTGCGTTCCAGAGAATACAGGTTTTGGAACCTCAAGCGCTTCCCCAAATTTAGGTGTTTATCTCCGTTATGCGCGCGTGAAAGTTCTCTGTACATTTCTAGGTCGGGAATTTCACCTGCCTTGAAAGGTGCTGTTAGTGTTTCAGCAATATTCCAGCCTGATAGAACAAGTGACCTGAAGAGTGTCATCATGGGCTTGGCCTCCCCAGTTTTGAAGGTTCTCATTATCCATCCCGTCATTTTTTTAGCAGATGCGATTTATACAATTTTATGGTCCTTGAGGTGAGATCCTCCGACATGACACTCCCAGGTCTTTGACGTTTTGGGGTTTCGCTCTATTTTGTGGCCAGAATTTTTTTTTGTACTCTCAGAAGATTTTAAATTTCCTCATGTTTACCATATCTGAGTAATTGAAATTTCTCATCGTTGAACTTCATATTGTTTTCTGCAGCCCACTGAAAGATTTGGTTGATGTCCGCCTGGAGCTTTGCAGTGTCTGCAAAAGGAAGACACTGTCATGCAGATTCGGGTGTCATCTGCAAAGGAAGACACGGTGCTGTGGCTTACATCCTTGTCTTGGGATATGAGGATGGGGAAACAAGAGGGCGAGTATGTCCCTTGTGGAACGAGCTTTTCCCCGTAGCTGCCTCGGACTTTACTCTGTTGACGACTACTTTTGTGTTCTGTTGTGATAAAAATTATAGATCCATCGACCGACTTTTCATTTATTCCTTTAGCACGCATTTTTTGCGCTATTACGCCAGGGTCACACTTGCGAAGGCTTTTGAAAAGTCTGTATATTTTAAACTGCATTCTTTTTGTCTTTAGTGCTTTAGGACCTTGTCGTATGATCCAATTTGAGAAGACAGGGCGACCTGTTCTAAACCATGTTGCCCTGGGTTGTGTAACTGATGGTTTTAGATGGTGGTGATCTTGCTTTTAGGACCCTTTCAAAGTTTTTTTATGATATGGGATGTAATGCTATTGGTCTGTAGTTCTTTGCTGTTGTTTTACTGCCCCCCTTTGTGGAGTGGGGCTATGTCTGTTTTTTTTTTAGAAATGTGGACGACCCCCTTCCCATGCTCCCTCTCCATGGAGGGAAAAAAGGCTCGTGTAGGGTTTTGCAGTTTTTGATGAACCAGATTTCCCATGAGTCGGGCCCCGGGGCATGTGCGGGGGCATGTCTTTATCCCCTTTCAAATCATTTGGCGTCAGGAAACATCAAAAAAGGCTTGTGTTAATAAAATTTTTGGCTCTTCATAAAAAAATTTATTTTTTATCTTCGACTCTCAGTCTGGTTAGGGCTTGCTAAAAACTGAGTCATATTGGGACTTGATTGCTCATCATTTCCTTGCTTCATCTGTGTAGGACCCTCTTGTTTAAGTAGGGGCCCAAAAGGACGTTGTTTTCGATTTTGATTTTGGGAAGGAGAAGAAAAAACTTTGGGTTTCTTTTGATTTCATTTATGGTTTGCTTCCCCCAATTCGACTCTAAAGGATTCTTTTAGCTTAAGTTTTGATGCTTGCTATTTTTCTGACCCGTGTCTCCCTCGCATTTCAGATATATTGACTCTTTAGCCGTCGTTTTTTTTTCGTGCCTGTAAAGGGAGCGCCTTTCTTTCATTTTTTCATCTCTCCCCCTTTTTCTTAGAGGAATAAGCCTTTGCAACATCAGTGCCCCAGTTTAAATTTTTTTGGCATAAGTTTGGGGTCTGTGTTTTTGTATATCTTCCCAGCTTATATCGGGTTTGGGCTTGTTTATTGGGCCACTTTAGTTTTGTTATTGAAATTGAATTTGGTGAATGCTCCCTCGTGACTAATCTCATTATGTCGGTCTGGGGCTCCGCGCATACATGACTGAACCTCAATTATGTTGTGATCTGAGTATATTGTTTTTGATAGGGTGACATTTCTTACCAGATCATCATTGTTAGTGAGATGAGGTCTAGTGTATTCTCCAGTCTAGTAGGCTCTATTATTTGCTGGTTTAAATTGAATTTGGGTGCAGAGATTTAAAAAGCTCGCGTGAGTGTGAGTTTTCATCAGAGCTGCCTCCGGGTTTTTATTACTGCAACAATATTATTTGCTATATTCCTCCATTTTAGGTGCCTTAAGTTGAAATCTCCCGGGAGCAAGATGTTGGGTGCAGGAATGGAAGATTTTCCAGACAGTGGTCAATTTTTAACAGCTTTTCTGGAATTGCTGGGATGTTGCATCCGGAGGCTTGTAGACTACCACAATGACTAGGTTTTGGTTCTCGACCTTTACTGCTAAAACTTCCACTACATCATTTGAGGCATTTAGCAGCTCTGTGCAAACAATTTGACTCTGCAATGTACAGGCCAACCCCCCCCCCTTTTGCCTGTTCACTCTGTCACATCTGTATAGGTTGTAACCTGGGATCCATATTTCGTTGTCCAAGGATCCTTTATGGGGGTCTCAGTGAAAGCTGCGAACTTGCTTTGCCTCTGCAAGCAGTCCACGGATGAAAGGTATTTTGTGTTTGTTGCTGGCTTTAGACCCTGTATATTTGCCAAGAAGAATGTTATCGGACTGGTGGTATTGTTGGTACTGGGGGGGGAATTTTTTTTTCGGCATTAGTATCTGTATCTGTTGGTTTGGAGTGGAGGCCATCGACTGTGGTTCCACTCCAGAATGACTGGATTTGGTGTACGATTTCTCCCAAATTCCTGCCAGTTTTTTTTTCCTTCCTGGCACTAAAAAAACCTCTCCCTTTTGAGTGGCTTGGCTACCCAGGTTTTCCCATGGCCTGGATGTTTTGTATCTTTTTGTCCCCTTTAGATGGTATGCCTGGCAATTTAAGTTATAGCACATTTTTTCCTGTACTGGGAAAAGGTTTCACAGTTCAGGGCGAAAAAGCTTACAAGAAGGGGGTTTGCATTTTCCTGTTGTCATATGGGGGATGGCATTTTCTAGGGTGGTCATAGTTGCACGTCCCATCTGTTTTACCAGATTTCCCATGCCAGCAGATACCGAGTGCATAGTAAGTGCACAGGCTTGGTTTTTCCCTTTGCCTTGGGTTTCTGTGACTGTATTCCCTGTTGGTGCATGTTTCCCTGTCTTACTTTATCCTCCCTAGCACCAACAATGGAGTTCCCACCAGTTTGTTTTTGGTAATATATCCTCACTATTGCTAGTGGAGTCCTCTTGTTTGCTATTTCCTGCGGTATTTCTAGTTTGCAATATTGGTTTTATCTTATCTTTGACTACACTTGTTTCCCTACTATGGCTCCTGTCCCCTATGAGGTCATTTATATATGTATTCCTTCCTGCGTATAATTCCCGACTACCTGGACAAAATCTCCAGCTTCACCATTACTGTCTCCCAGGACAGCATCTCCAGCTTCACCATTACTGTCTCCCAGGACAGCATCTCCAGCTTCACCATTACTGTCTCCCAGGCCAGCATCTCCAGCTTCACCATTACTGTCTCCCAGGACAGCACCTCCAGCTTCACCATTACTGTCTCCCAGGACAGCACCTCCAGCTTCACCATTACTGTCTCCCAGGACAGCACTATCAGCCCCACATTTACTGACTACCAGGATATCATCTCCAGTCTTACAGTTTTTGACTACATGGCCAGTATCAAGGGCAGTACCATTCAGCCCAGACTTTTTATGTTCCCATCTGTTGTAGAAAGCTTCCAGGTTTTCTATGAAAGCAGCTTTGATGTTGACCTCTTTTGATACCCTTGTGATTTTAGTCCACAGATTTATCTCATTTGGGCATACCCAAAAACACTTCCCTGTTTTAATACTGCTTGTAGTTAGTTCTTGGATATCTGCACAAGGGGCGTGACACCAATTTCCACAAAAATGACAATTTATCCATGTGGAAGCCCGTTTGTTTGACTGACCACAGACTACACACAGCTTCATAATTATTTGAATGGTTGATTTACTGCAATTCTACTAGCAACCTCTTGAATATTCTATTAATAACCTCCTTAAATGAAGCTCTAGCTATTTGTATTTCTGTTTCTAACTGTTTTTGTATATTGGACAGCTTACCGTGCACGTTCCTGGTATATATTTAATGTTTGTGTTTATAAGGGCGCCTACAACCCCATCCATTTACAGTCTGCTTTATTGTCCAACGAAACCGTTTGAAACCAGTCAAGGGTTCGGACCAGTCAAGGGTTCGGACCAGTCCAGGGTTCGGACCAGTCAAGGGTTCGGACCAGTCGATCTGATCTGATCAGTGAGTCACTTATTTAAACCATACTGGTCGGTGATTTGAGCTAACACATGAAGGATCTACTGGAAATTATCTACCAGAGTAATCTGTGATTTGATTGATACAAAAGTATAACTTGTGTGTTGAAGAGCCGGTGACTGCTGGCAACTCCTACAATGACGAACGGTCGACCTCCACCCTTGTTTATCAATCGCTGTATCTAGCTTTTCTATTTTTTTTCTGTCTCCACCACAATAAATGCTATATTATCACTATAGTTGACTGGTGCAAATTTTGGAGGAAGGACGCTTTTTCTGTAGTAATAATTGCTTCTCGTTGTGTATATTGCGACCGCTGGTAACTACAGGTTATATGAAATTCACAGTATATGTCTGGTATTTCAAGAAAAAAGAAACTAATGAAAGTCACTCCACTCCACTAAGTACCATTATAATACTGGTTAGTTGCTACTACAACACTGTATTCTGCTATTCACTGGTATCACTAGATTATATGCGAGTACACTAGCAGGCCAGGAAGATTATTAAAAACAGCTGACCTGTGGTAAGTTTCTGGCGACTTCTGGCACCTGCCTCTATAGGCTTATCACTTTATTTACAAATTCACCTGTTTTCAAATGACACTTTAGCCTTTATCATCAATATGCTAGGGAGCCACTGTAGTATACACTATACACTATGTATACTCAATGTTATCAGGGAGACTTTCTTTCCTCTGACACGAAAAGTTCAATTATTATTATTTTTTTTCACACGGGACACAGGCCTATGATTCCCCTCTGGCAGTAAACTCTGCTAGGTAGTGCACACTAATTCTCCTATTTTGACTCAGTATATAATGTTTTCCGCCCAAGATTGGTTCCAGGCGCTAGAGGGATGTATCGTATAGGATTGATGACACAAATTAAAGTTCTAGCACGTAAGAGCGACCGTGAAAACACCAGAAAACCCGGAGCACAACGAGGCATGCTGACACTGTCACCCTACTTAATTGTGTCCTCGGACCCGGCTTCCACTGCGGAAATTATTGCATATGCCCCCCTTCGTCCACAACGCACGTCCTCCTGTCGAGGTGGTACAGTTCCCAAATCGACTCGTTGCTCAGAGCCCCACCCAGTTCAGATGGACATCACACCTGACCAGGAGCCTCCCATCTCGCAGCCAACTCCCCCCCCCCTCCCAATTCTCCTCAACCTCAGCCTCGGCCTGTCTCCACTCTAGGACCCTTCATGTCTGAGGGTCCCGCTTTCTCACTCTCGCCTGCCTGGGCTTTATTCCTTCATCCTATCCTCCTCCTGGTGGAGGAGGTGCTACATTCTTACCTCCAGGGTACCTCTTTTGTGACTGCATGTCTCTCGGTTCTCCCTCGCCTTATTGGGCTGCTTAGTTCACACACATGAACCTTTCTCACTCCTCTGTTTTTCTTCTTTCGAATGCATGTTCTGTACTGGGGAAGCTTCCAGACCTTCAGAGGTATCTGGCTGAAGTACAGCCACTGGTGGTGGGTCTCTCTGAGACATGGTTATGCCCTCGACATTCTCTTCAGATGCCTGGTTTCACTGTTTACCATAGGGATAGCCTTGCAGGGAGCGGAGGTGGCCTAGCTCTTTTTGTACACAACCAGCTCCAGAGTATGACCCTCTCTCTCCAAGCCTATGAGAATGGAGTGTTGGAAGCTCTGGCTGTGAGAGTTGCCTTGGGCACTCAGTGGTGCAACATACTCCTGATCTATAATCCGGGCAGGTCGGTTACACAAAGTGAATTTACCTATTACTTTGGACAACTCCGTGGTTCTACGCTTGTGATAGGGAGACTTTAATGCAAGGCACCAGTTCTGGGAGCCATCTATTTCTTTGGGATCGGTGAATCCCACAGGTAGGGCCCTGTTCCAAACCCTCCTCGCATCTCACCTTTCGTTGCTCACACCACCAGGTTTGGAGACTAGAGTGGATCCTTATACCGGGTGAGTTTCTACCCTAGACCTCGTTCTTGGGTGTGGATATTTTACTACAGCTACTACTGTAGGCCCCTTCATGGGGAGTGACCATCTTCCAGTCCTTCTACAAATGAAGCCTTAGCAGTGCCAGTGACGGCAGTTCGTTCACGGTGGAAAATCACCCAGGCTGGTTGGACAAACTATATCGAGCCCTTGCTGATTACAGCCTGCCTCAGGACTCCTTGCTGGACGAGGCTGTCGTGTCTCTGCAAGGGGCCATGCTTGAGGCGGGCTCGGATTCATTCTGTCTCTCCATGAGCTTCTCCCGTTCACGGCCCCGGGTTCTATAGTGGAATGATGAGTGCCTCCGAGCAGTGAAGGCGCATTGGACAGTGTGGGCATGGTGGCGGCACCAACCCTCTTGGACTCAGCAGTTGGCTTACCGAAAAGGGGAAAAGCCCCTTTTTCGGTGAACCCTCCTCCAAGTGAAACGTGCATCCTGGGCCTTATTCTGTTCTTCTCTTTCTTTTTGTACCTCTGCCAGTCAGGCATGGGGTTTCTTCCGCTCCATGTTGGGATCACGTTATGTAAGTACTTTTTCCCTGCTGGGGGAAGGAGCGACTCCACTCTTACCCCAGGACAAGGCTGAACTTTGCAAATTTTCTTCTGTCCTATGTTTTCCCTCCCCCTCCTCTCCCCTCTAAGATATAAAAGGGGGCCCCTTTGCCCCTGCCATACCCGGTTTCACTGCCGGGGTGCTGGCATCTCCCTTTACCCCCCATGAACTGCAGCGGGCACTTTCCCCAATTTTTTCCATCTTCTCCAGGGGAGGACAACTCCCCTATTCATTTATACTACATCTCCCTCCCCCCTGTCAGAACTATGTGGAATTTTTCAATACCCGGGTACCAGGTGTCTTCCCTGATATGGGAAACATCTCTTCTGATTTGATTCAAAAAGCCAGGCAAGGATGATCCCCCAACCGAGCTCTTCCCGGCCCTTGCTCTATGTCCTGCTTGGGTAAGGGCGGGAACGACTGGTGGCACTTGTCCCCTTTTGGTGGTTTGGGGAAACAGGGCCCCTCCTGCCTGAAAACCAGAGTGGCTTCCCGAAAAGGGTCGGCCCCCTCGCCCCTTTGCTTAAATTTACACAGCTTGTGCACGCTTTTTTGAATCCCGGGGAGTTCCTTTTTGGCTGCTTTTTTGGCCACGCAGGCATCGACTCTCAGCACACACAGCAATTGTTTTAAGCGGCTGATGGGACTGCAGGAGCTCCCCTCTGCTGGATGCGCAACTTTTGCAAGGGAGGACATTTCGTGTACGGGGGTGAGCTTTGTCCTCACCCTGTCTGTATACCGGGGATCCCCCGGGATCTGTTCTTACCCACTCTTTTCTCTTTCTTATTGTCAGATCCCCCTTCCTCCAGGGAGTGTACCCGGCATATGGGGATGATGTGGCCCTTATGTGCATGCCCCAGCTTTACTGAAGCACAGGAAACACTTCGGGGTGCTCTGAATGCAGGGCCCCACCTGGGGTTTGGAGGTTAGGCACGTCCAAGTCTTATGCTTTTCTAGACGCGACTCCCATTCTTCCATCAGTTATTGAAAATGCCAATCCCTTGGTCCTTCTCATCGTTGGTTGGGGTCACCTTAGATGTACCATTCTTGACAGGAAGAAACACATAGCAGCCCTTAACCTCTCATGTGCAGTCACATTGCTTTATGCGCCGGTCTCTGGGGACCAAGGGGGGGGGATAAGACTTTTCTATAATTCTATATAGCTATGGTTCGCAGCAAGCTCACTTATCGAGTGAGGGGGTATGGCTCGGCTTCTTCCCCCTTCATCGCTAAGACATTCTCCAAATTTAGCCTCCCCAATATGCGGGGGATTCCCCTCCCCCCCTATCGGGAGCCTTGGAGGGAGATCGGGGGTAGTCCCTCTCTCGCGGGGAGGACAGCAGGAACTGTTTTCGACTCCTCAAAGGCCTCTCTGCCCCTTCACTCACCCCTGTTGCCTCTCTTCACAGATGTGGGAGACAGCCTCTGTCCCCCCACGTTTGGCTCAGCCTTCCTTTGTAGCCAGGGCCCAGCGTTCCCCCTCCTGCCCTTTTCTTCCCGCACTTGTGATGATCTTTCCCCCTCCCCCTCTCCAGCACCCCCTGGCTGGACCCGACACGATACATTCACCTGGATTGGCACTACAGGAACAGGGAACCCCCTCAGTTAGTTGCATTTCTATTTGAAGAGTTTCGCACTTTTACATACGGCTCTTCATTCTCCTTCATTCTCCATTTACACGGATGGCTCAGCACGGTCCTCCCCCCCTTCCACATCATCTGCAGCATTCTTCGCTAATCTCTCCCTGTGTCAAACATGGTGGTTGGACCCTGCTCATTCTGTTCTGGCAGGGGAGAAATTCGCCATTCACCAGGCTCTGGCTTTTGTCCTAGATCACATTCCCCCACAACCATTGGTTCTCTTCTCAGATTCCAATCTTTCCTGGCACTTTTGTGCTCTGCCCGTACACGATCACTGTGCGTCCTCGCTCGTCGGACACAATCTCTCCTCCTGCACTTCTTGCCTTCTTGCGGAGCCCAGGTTGGAGCATCTCCCTTCAGTGGGTTCCCGCCCATGTTGGAATCTGGGGTAATGAAGTGGCAGATCGGGTGGCCTCCCTCGTGCACACACTTCCTACTGTTATCCCTCTTGCCCTGGGCCACAGTGATTTCACAAGGGCTGTTTGGAAGGGAATCCGTCATCAGTGGCAAGAGGGCCTTGCACATTCCCTCTCTTCTTTGGCGTTGGGCTCTATCCGAACTTTTAATGGCCCCTGCCCTTGGGCTCACCATCCCAACCGCTCGGTGGACATTGCACTGACTAGCCTTCGAGTCAGGCACTCGCAACTGACAGCTCATCTATATCGCCTTCGGATGACGGACTCTCCATACTGCCCGTGGTGTCCCTCACAGACTGAGATGGTGGAACACTTCCTGCTGTGGTGCTCACTTTATCACTCTGCATGGACGACTCTCCGTGCGGCCTTGCGCACACTTGGGGTGCACACTTTCACTCTACCTGTCCTCAATGGAGAGGGGTTTCGCCCTCTGGACTGTCAGGAGATATTGGCCAGTACCTGCTCCTTCCTGCTGGCTTCAGGGCGTATCAGAGACATATGATACATAGTTATTAGTCAAGACATTCTTCCACTTTGGTCGATATTCCCTCTCCCAGACGGCCGGGCTCGATATGGCGTATGCTGTCAGTGGCCCTGAAACCCAACAGAAGAAGAAGAAGAAGACCGCCGATAACTTAAACTGTATTCAAGTTCTGCTTCGTGATGTATGGAAGAGATATTGTCCAAAGCTGAAAGATGAAAGAGAAGGGAACAAAAGTTCTTTTGAAAAGTGAAACTAAAGTTCCGAAATAGACCAGGTGGACTCCTTGCTAAGCCTGAGCAAAGCACAAGGCCCACTCCCTAACCTATCAGCAACTGCTTTCCCACCAAAGCCGTTAAATATATATCCTATGAGAAATTACTAGCATGAGGTGTACAGGTATTAACCTGAATAATTACATGCATGTAATCTGGGCTAGATGCAACTAAGATAATACTCACTGATGTTAGTTCCATCTCAGAGCTACCTGAAGTTTGCCTGGAGAGAGTTCTGGGGGTCAACGCCCCCACGGCCCGGTCTGTGACCAGGCCGCGGTGGATCAGAGCCTGATCAATCAGCCACAGCCGGCTGGTCAGGTACCGACTTTAGGTGCCTGTTCAGTGCCTGCTTGAAGACAGCCAGGGGTCTATTGGTAATCCCCCTTATCTATGATGCGAGGCAGATGAACAGTCTTGGGCCCCTGACACTTATTGTGTTGTCTGTTCAAGTGCTAGTGATACCCCTGCTTTTCATTGGGGGATGTTGCATCGTCTGCAGAGTTTTTTGCTTTCGTAGTGAGTGATTTTCGTGTGCAAGTTCGGTACTAGTCCCTCTAGGAGTTTTCCAGGTGTATATAATCATGTATCTCCCGCCTGCATTCCAGGGAGTACAAGTTCAGGAACTTCAAGCGGTCCCAGTAATTGAGGTGTTTTATCTCCATTATGCATGCCAAGAAGGTTCTCTGTACATTTTCTAGGTCAGCAATTTCACCTACCTTGAAAGGTGCTGTTAGTGTGCAGCAATATTCCAGCCTAGATAGAACAAACTGTAGTGATACTGGTCCTGTGGGGAGCAGCAGCAGGATAATACTGCACCACCTCTAGGGGCCCTTAACAACAACAACAGTTTGGTGTGTGTCATGGGCACTAACACATGGTGTGTGATTCTCTCCTACTTTATCCATTTATCAGCGATGCAGATTACATGGTGAGTTTAAATATGTGGCCTGTAGTTATAACTTTTCTCTTGACATATGCAAGACATCACCATCCCTGTAGAAGCCATTATTAGATGTACTAGTCATTATATTTTGTTGTTGCAGAAGTACTATGAAGATTCTATGTTCAATAAGCCTAGGTTAAGACTGTGTTTCTATCACAAACAATTTTTGAACACTAGAATACTGGGCTACCTGGTGGTGTCTGCGCTAGACTACATCACAACATGGAGCGTTTACTGAAAACTGAGAGGCTAGACTGTGACCGATTATCAAAACGGGGCTGCTCAGGAATGGATAGCACTGGTCTTAAGACTTTGAAAAACGTATTGGGAGCTTCCTAAAGAAGATCTAGATAAACTAAGTCTGCTCGGTCAATTTTGGTGTCACCTAGATATATGGAGCTATTTCTGAGTGTAATACCTACGAAGAGGCTAGCTAACCCTTCAAGTCTCCAGTATATTAAACCTACAAATGATATCTGTGCTCGATATCCGCCTTGCAACTCGCCGCCAGCAGATTGTATGAATCCTTAGGAGGATACTTTCAAGCTCTGAAAATTTAGGTAAGGACTGTTCCACTTCAGCAGTGACAGCTGCTTCAGTATTGTGAAGAGTCCTTCAGGGATGCGTTTATCAGTGGACTGAAATCTCCATTAATTAAGGCAGCGTTTATTGGGAATAAAAAACTCTCGACTTAGCCGCTGCTTTTGACCAGGCAAGAGCTCTTGATTCAGCCAGATGAATTTGAAGTATACAGTACACTCAGCCTTCTCGAGTGGTAAGTGCTGCAATTCCTGACCAAGACTCGTGCAATGAAGTTACTGGGAACCTGCCTCAGTGACAGCAGTCAGCAGCCGCAAGGAACGTGTGTTTAATTTTGTGAGTTTTTCAAGACATCCACGTCCAAAGTGTTCCTGGCTCGTGAAGCAAGGTGCCATTAAATGCTACAAGAAGCGTCACTTTGCTAAAGTATGTCATGCTAATGCATCAACAAGAGCTAGGCCTAAACACATTCCAGTGTTCATGCGAATCTAGCACAGTGACTTACTGCAAAGCTACTCCAATATTCACTGTCAAAGGCCAGTTGTGAAAGTATTCATCAAAGGAACGACGTAGATGCTTCGTATTGGATAGTGCGCAGCTCAGAGGTAGTTTCATCAACCTTGACTTAGTTTAAAACGGCTCTCTTGATCTACATTCCACTCATCAGTACCGTTCCATGGCATCAACATCTCTCTCTATTCAGACCTTAGGGTTTTGTAAGGTAAATCTCAGCGTTAATGAAAGGATTATCAAGATGTTACATTTAGTATTCTGCCACACGTGCTCTGATGTTCATCCTGGGCTCAGGACTTTCTGAAGCTGCATGGTAGTGTCACCTTAACATATTGGAGGTGACACTGCCTACTCTTGTTGTCTGTGGACTTAGCACTTTTACAGGTAGACCACCCAATGATGTTTTGCAAATCTTACGCGGATCCAGCGGATTGCCATCGATATCAGCTAAGTCACGCCGCCTATTCTTATGAGGGGATCGGATGTTCATTGTGAAAGAAAAACTCAGAGGCTTGCTGAAGGAGGGTATTATGAACCGAGTGATTCCCCCTTGGCGGACTAGGTTGTTGTTGTTAAGTATGGTTTTATAGGAAACGGAGACTGGCTATCGATTACCTCATGAGTAATCAACAAATTTACACTTCTTGTATGGGTACCTCTACTCTCGAATTGTAGAATACTGTGTGACAAAATTGCTCGTTCATACGTGTTTAGCACAAATTGATCTGCAGGTGCCTATCATCATGTCCCTATAAGGATGAAGATAAACCAAACACAGCGTTTCAGGCTATGATGGCTGTATCAGTTTACCAGAGTCCCTATGGAGTCAACCAATGGGGTAGCCTGCTTCCAACGAATTTTGGATTCACTAATTCAGGAGAGCAAAATATGGGAACCTACGCCCAGATTTAGTCTAATGTTACCAATTTGTGGGCAAGAACCCAGGAGGAACATGAAGCAAACCTTGATAAGTTTTTGGAAGCCGCAAGAAGAAAACTATCAGTTACAATGAGAGAAAAGTGCACTTTTTCAAATAAGAGGAGCCTTTGAATCCTTGGTTATGTAGCTGGAAGGGGTTCAATATTCCAGACCCTGAACGACTACGAACCTCTACGGAACTTCCAAAGCCTCAAGTCTAAAAGTCGTGACTTCCGAAGAACTTTTGGTCTCTTTGCATAATATCACAATGGATCTCACAACTATATCAAGTAAGTCCGCCATGAGTGCTACCACATTTCTCGTGAACAAAGGAAGCAGAAGCGCTTTTCCATACTCTCAAAACAGGACATTGGAAAAACTCAGTAGTTCAAGCCTTGAATGAGTCCCTACCATTCGAAGTGGGAAAACGGATTGCACTTGACATTGCTAATTGCTGCAGTCTTATCTCAGGAAGGGACGACAGTAGACCTTCTTTTCGGGAACGTTTCACAAGGTAAGAGAAATGTTAGGGCTGCTGTAGAAGGAAGCCAGGCAATCATAGGAAGCATCGCCACTGGAGTGCATTATTTAATGGTAGACATTTCACCATAAGGATGACAACGGTCCGTGATTGATGTTTATGTTCGAGCAAGAGGCACAAAAGAGGATAAAGAACTGACACGATATTACGCTGGGAGGATGGAACTTCGTGTTATGACTTTGTTATTTATGTAACGACCGGGTTCAAGAGAAACATTTTTTTTCTTTACTCACCTGATTGCATTCTTAGGTCCCACTGTGGAGCAGCATGTCTGATTTGCATCTCATCTCAGCTCTCCACCGAGCTTTGTGTTCACAGGAGTTACACGCCTGTACCATTTTGTCAAATCAAATGAACATGCCCTACTCAGTGGAAGATGTTGCGACCATGTGATCAGAGCATGCAGAGTATGTGCACGAGTGCAAGCAAACTGTCATCAGCCAGTTGAAGACTCATCTCATATATATCCACCAGCCTTTCGAAAGATTGAATATAGATTATCAAAGGGACCTTCTACCAAGCACAAATTCAAGAATAGGTATTTCCTTAACATAAGATATGAATTTCATGGTTCCTTTGTATTCCCTGTGCACAAATATGGCTGCTTCAACTGTTATTTAGTGGTCTTTTAACAGTTGTTCTCTATTTTTGGTTATGCTGCTTTAATCCATTCAGACCAGGGGATCTCGTTCATGAGTAAACGAATTCAGGAGTTTTGTGCTTTGCAAAAGGTATTGCCTGCAGCAGAACGAACTAGCTCAACCTCAGGCAAATGGTCAAGTGGAGCGGTTCAATGGTACTATATGGAAGGCAGTTACAATGCAATTAAATCGCGGCAGTCTTCCGGTCAACACTGGCAAACTGTCCTACCTGATGCTCTTCACTCTTTTAGATCACTGCTGTGCACCAGCTAATTAATGCTAACCCCCTCATGAAAAAGACTCCTCAACTATTACGTCGTTCATCACGAGGAGCCTCCGTGCCCACTTGGTTATGTCTTCCGGGACCGTTCTCCTGCAAGAGTGAAGAGGTTCACCGTAGGATGAACAAGAAGGATACTTTAGTGGAAGAGGTAGAGCTCCTGCAAGCTAATCCACAATTACAGCCACATTCGCTACAACAATGGTGAAGAGACTACCAGTATCTACAACGACATTGCCCAGTTGAAATCCCTATTAGAGTGGAATCTCAAGATACCACCAACTAGATGTGAAGATGCTTGTTTTCTCAATGGGAAAGCCCTTGGACTACCCTATGGAAATAGAGGATTCGCTCCAGCAGTTAATTCAAACCCGCTGGAAAATTTCGAACATGGTGAAGAGGCTCAAGGGCTACGAAGGTCGGGACGTTGTACGTCGACCCCACCTTATACAGTTGGAGATTTACTGTCTCTGATATTTTAGAAGGCGGAGATTGTAGTGATACCTGGTCCTGTGGGGAGCAGCAGCAGGATAATACTGAACCACCTCTAGGGGGCCCTTAACAACAACACAGTTTGGTGTTGTGTCATGGGCACTAAACATGTGTGTGATTTCTCCTACTTTATCCATTTATCAGCGAGCCAGAGTACATGGTGAGTTTAAATATGTGGCATGTTGTTTTAACTTTTCTCCTTGCATATGCAAGACATCCCATCCCTGTAGAAGCCATTATTAGGAGGCTATAGTCATTATATTTTTGTTGTTGCAGAAGTTACTATGAAGATTCTATGTTCAATAAAGCCTAGAGAATAGCCGACCCTGTGTTTCTTCCACAAAAAAACATACCTGCAAGAGTGTCATGGGACTTGGCAATCCCTAGCTTTGAAAGTTCCACCTGCTCATTTTTTAGCCAGATGCGTTGATACAAATGTTATGGTCTTGCAAGGTGAGTTCCTCCGACTGATCACTCCCAGGTCTTTGAAGTGGTTTTTCGATCCTATTTTGATGGATGGAATTTGTTTTGCTACATTGTTGACAGTTTTAATTTTCGTGTATACCATAATCGGAGGTAATTGAAAATTTCTCAATCGTTGAACTTCATATTGTTTCTGCGCCCATTGAATAGATTTGGTTGATGTCGACTGGAGTCTTGCAGTGTCTGCAATGGGGAAGACAATGTTCATGGCAAATTGGGTGTCATCTGCCAAAGGAAGAACGGTGCAGTGGCTGACATCATTGTATATGTCAGATATGAGGATGAGCAAACAAGCATGGGAGTGCAAGTACTGTGCCTTGCAGAGCAGAGCCCCCCTCTTCACGTAGCCGCTCAGGACTTAACTTTGTTGACTATCTACTCTTTGAGTTCTGTTTGTGAGGAAAAATATTGATACATGTACCAGCTTTTCTTGTTATTATTAAGCGAAGCATTTTGTGTGCTTATTACGCCATGGTCACACTTGTTGAAGGCTTTTGCCAAACGTTTGCTATCTATTATATCTGCCTTCTTTTTGTTCTTCTAGTGCATCTAAGAACCTTGTCAAAGTGATCAGTAGTTGGGACAGGGACTGCAGCGACATGCTCCTAAACCATGTTGCCCTGGGTTGTGCAATTGGATGGCGTTATCTAGAGAGTGCGATCTTGCTTTTTAGGGACTATTCAAAGATTTTTATGATATGGGGGATGTTAGTGCTATCGTCTATAGTTCTTTGCTCATTGCTATTATGCCCCCATTTTCTGAATTGGGGTATGTCTGTTGTTTTTAGTAATGTGTGGACGGACCTCAGTGTCCATGCTCCCTCTCCATAGGATGGTATAAAGACTGATAGAGGTTTTCTTGCAGTTCTTGGTTGAACACGGAAGTTCCATGGTGTCTGTCCCTGAGGCAGAGTGCCATGGGCAAGTCATTTCATCGCTGTTCGAAGTCATTTGGCGTCAGGATAACCTTCAGATAGCTTGTGTTAACAAATTCTGAGGCTATTCATAAAAAAATCATTTAGATCTTCCACTCTCAGTCAGGTTAGCGGCTTAGCTAACATTGAGACATATTGGGACTGGAGTAGCTCACTCATTTCCTTGCTGTCATCTGTGTAGGAATCATCTTGTTTAAGTATGGGCCCAAATGGATGTTGCTCTCGACTTTGATTTGGCATAAGAAAAGAAATAACTTAGGGGTTTCTTCGATTATCATTTATGGCTTTTAATTCTTCCGCGATTCCTGACTCTATAGGTTCTTTAGCTTAATTTTAGATGCTCGCTATTCTCCTGACATGTGTCTCCCTACGCATTTCGGATATATTGGCCTCTTTTAGCCGCTCTGTTATTCTTTTCTATCGCCTGTCTCTTTCTATTCTACATCTACTCCCCCTTTTTCTTAAAGGAATTAACATTGAGGCATACATAGAGTGCCACGGAGTTAATCTGTTCTAGGCATAATTTGGGGTCTGTAGTTGCTTAGTCTATCTTCCAGTTAATTTCGTTTAGGACTTGGTTTACTTTGTCACCCTTTATGTTCTTGTTATTGAAGTTGAATTGGTGAAGGCTCCCTCGTGACTGATCTCATTTTGTCAGTCTAGGGTTCCGCACTTATATGTCTGAACCTCGATTATGTTGTGATCTGAGTATCTTGTTTTTTGATATGGCTGCATTCGTATCATATCATCATTGTTAAGTGAGATGAGGTTCAGTGTTTCTCCCATTTAGTAGGCTCTATGTCTCTTTTACTGGTTTAAGTTGAATTTTGTGCAAGAGATTTAAAGTCGTGTGCTGAGTGAGTTCTCGTCTGAGCTGCCTCCTGGTGTTATCACTTGCAACAGACAATTATTTGCTATGTTCCTCCATTTAGGTGCCTTAAGTTGAAATACCCCAGGAAGCAAGGATGTTGGGGGCAGGAATGGCAAGCAGATTTTCCCAGACTGGTCAATTTCAATCAGCTGTTCTGGAATTGTGCGGGACGTTGCATCAGAGGCTTGTAGACTACACAAATGATTAGGTTTTGGTTCTCGATCCTTTCCTGCTTAAAATTCCACTACATCATTTAGACATTAAGCCAGGTCTGTGCAATCAAGTGACTCTGCGATATCAGCTAACCCCCCCCCCGTTGCTTGTTCACTCTGTCTGTTCTGTTATAGCGTTTGTATCTGGGAGGAATCCATATTTCGTTGTCCAAGTTGATCTTTATGTGAGTTCTGTTGAAAGCGCGAAATTGCATTTGCCTCTGGCAAGCAGTCCACGGATGAAAGGTTTTTGTTGTTCGGTGCTGGCTTTGACCCTGTATATTGCAAAGAAGAATGTTATCGGACTGGTGGTTTTTGGTGGTACTGGGGGGGTAACTTTTATCCAGAGGGCATTAGTATCTGTATCTGTTGGTTTGGAGTGGAGGCCATCGACTGTGGTTCCACCCAGGAATGGCTGGATTATGGTGTACGATTGATGCCATTTCGTGCCAGTTTTTTTTTTCCTTCATGGGCACTAAAAAACTCTCCCTATTGAAGTGGCTGTTAGCTACCATGGTTTACCATGGTCTGGGATCGTTTTGTATCTTTTGTCAACCTTTAGTTGGTGTGCCTTGGACTATTGAAGTCTTTAGCAGTTTTCCTGTATGACGAGGACCACATTTTAGGGTGGAAAAATCTTACAGGAAGGGAGTTTGCATTTTCCTGGTTTGTCATATGGGCACGGCATTTTTAGGGTGGTCAAAGTTGCACGTCCCATCTGTTTTATCAATTTCCCATGCCTTCAGATACCAATTGCCTTATACTGTGCACAGGCTTGGTTTTCCGTTTGCCTTGGGTTCTACGTGACCTGTATTCCCTGTTGGGTGCAATGTTTACCTGTGTCTTTCCTATCCTCCACTAGCTTAACAAATGGAGCGCTCACCAGGCTTGTTTTTGGTAATGTATCACTCACTAATGCTAGTGGAGTCCCTTGTTTGCTATCTCTGTGGTATTACTAGTTTGTAATATTGGTTTTATCTTGTCTTTGACTATATTTGCTAAATTTAAATCCAAAAACCTAAAAAGTCTATAACCTCACTCAATATTTCACTCGTTTTAGGAAATCTATGAGTCATGGATTACAAAACAAAAACTGACACATGAATAAACACCACCGGAATACAGACGTCTTCAACATAAACCTCACTCCATGACCACATCCCACAAGCAACTGAGTTCATAAACACTATGAGCAATTGCTTACTTCTACCATCTATAAACCAACAGCTGTATAGCCCTTGTGGTTTAGCGCTTCTTTTTGATTATAATAATAATAATATAAACCAACATGAATCTCCGATTTCAAGTGCCTCATTACTTGACCTATCTGGGCCAACACTATTTCGTATTAAAAGCCGGCATAAAACCACTGGATAACTCCACAAACCCTTATCCCATCTTTCTCATAACCAACTTATGTAAATTGCCCCAGGACACAAGATCACATTCCAACTACATGAAGAGTCATCAGTAAATAACCTTTATTTCAGCATTATTAATATCTTCGACTGACAGAGTGAGCTAGCAGTCAACTTCGATATTGATGAAAGTGTCATAAATTCTTATAAACACAAAAAAAAAAAAAATAAAAAAAACACGGCATGGTGGCTTAAGCTCTTGGTCACAACGGTGCGGGCTCTGGGTTTGATTTAATGGTGAAGGCGGGTGGGTATACATCGGACGTGTTTCATACTACACAGTTGTCTATGTCTATCCCATCGTTAAAAATGGGTACCTAGGTGTTATCGTCGAATGGTTGTCGGGTAGCATCCTGGTGGAAAAAATTGAACTAATTTTCCGAAATGCTCCTGCATACTACAAGGGGTTTTCTATTAGGAATATGTCATTGATGTCAGCTAGGACCTGTATACTTGTACTTGTACTTGCAGTAAATAAAGATATCTATTATTGTCATTATTATTATTATTTATTATTATTAACTTATTTATTAATTATTATTATGTATTATTATTATTATTATTATTAATTATTATTATTATTGTTATTAAACCTCTATAACAGGCTTGCCCAATAAAAACAAGCAGATCACAGCAAAAAGACTAAACAGCCCCTGGTTTTAGTTATTAGTTTAATATGTTTATTATGCACCCCATACCCATCCTGTGGGCGGTAGTCAAAATGATTACAGAGGTACATAATTGGTCCAGGGACTGGGCCTCAAAGTTTAGAATAGCTGAGCAAGTTACCGTGGTAAGAAATTAACAATTTACATAGGTAATGAAACTCACCAATTTACAAAGGTAATGAACTCCAGGTTGGTTAGTCACAATCTTGACAAAGTTACAAAAGGTATTTACAGATTACAAGAGGTACCACAATGGGTCCAGGGACGGCTCCAACAGTTTTGATGGCTGAACTTAGGTTTACAAGGTAATGAACTTCCAAGTTTACAAATGTAATGAAACTCACAAGTTAACATAGGTAATTGAATACTGTAAGAATGGTTACTTACGTATATACATGGCTGCAATACATGAACAAACTTTAGAGTAATGAAGCAATTCACACTTCTTCACCGGTCACAACTGTAGTGAGTTATTGGTGCAACTGTGATTGCTGAGTCTCTCTCTCTCACACCACCACCACACAATACAAATTATACACACAACATAAAACCACACACACACACACACAACACACACAAACTCATAAAACACACAGCACACACACTCATACAAACACCACACCCACACTCATACACAAAACTCCAACACTCATACACCACACATACACTCATAATCCACTCACACACACACACACACACTCACACACACAACACCACACACACACACACACACACACAACACCACTCACTCACACCACTCACACACATACCACAAAAAACAACAATACACACACACACACACACACACACACACACACACACACACACACACACACACACACACACACACAAACATGCACATATGTGGTAAGGCTTTATTTACAGCTAGCAAAGTCAGGGTATTTCTCCAGAATGGTCTGTAATATTACCTAACTCGTGTATCAAAAGATAGCGCCTGATACCCATCTCCATGTAAACTTCTGAGTGACGTCTGTTTCCCCAACTTATCGTTATTGCCTATCTCACATCCTCCCAGTACTTAATGACCACAGCAAGGATGTGACAATATCCTTTGGGCAAAGTTTACATTTGTTTGGTCTACATATGGTGGTGGTCGGATTTAACCTGCCAATAGTTACTTGTAACCCTACCCGAGAGCCCGTGCGGGTAGTGACATCAAGGGAGTCTGGCTTTTTTGTTGGATGCACCTGGACATGTGGCTCCTCCTGCATGATAGAATGAGTTAGATGGACTCCACTTGGTGTCAATCCCCTGAGCCTTAAGTCCATAAAATTCATGCTGAGTTCTTTTCGTTTATTGTTCTCAAACTACTACCTGACAAGCAGATTGTTAATCTACTCCCTCTTTGAAAGCATAAAGCTTAGCCAATTTATCAGTTCTATCATGCATCTGATAGACCATGTGAGATGGAATCCACATGCATGTGCACTCTGACTCCACTGTCAACAAATCCTACCATACATGTGTCTGGCTTCTGACACAAGCATGCCACAATTTATGCTTATATGAGTTGAGAAGCATTTATGGATGACAGTGAATCAGTTACAATAAACTGTCATATCTTTGATACATAGATGCATTTTCAGTGCAAGGAGTAGGCAAACACGTTCCTGTCTGAAGGGTAGAGGCACACCAGTTATTGATGGTGCTTCCAATTTCTTTAAGAGAGCAATCACTCTGTACGACAAACGCAGCACTACCAGTGCACCAGTGGATTGGTGACAGAAACCATCAACGTAATAATTGCGAGAGGATGTGTGCTGTGTGGACTAAGTTATTCAAAACAGATAAGGCCTCAGTTTGGCTTCAAGGCGAAGTTTTGGTTGTATTTAAGAAGTAGTTTGGGGGGGAGGAAAATGGAGGAATGGTAGTTTGGAATGGGGTGGTATATTCCATGGAGCGGAGAAGTGCGCTGTTGCCTTACATTGACATAGATCATGGTTATCTGATTCATGCGGGAGTCGGTTCCAGTCTTTTCGATCTTCTAAGGAGTGTTCACCAGTGTGAGGGAATGTTTTGAGGGCTTTGTGCAGGGGTTGAATGGAGCTTGCCTGAGGGGCATAATTAAACACCTTAATTAGGATCTTTCTTTCAGTAACAGATCTCTGTAGCTGGAATAATCAAGTTTTTTTGCATATTTTAAATTTTGGCAGTACGAGGGCATCCTAGGATGATCCTCATTGCTTCGTTCTGCAGTTTTTACCAGACCTCCAAGCTTACCAGTCAGACACAAGAGCAAGTAGTGGCGCTGCATAATAAACCAAGATCTAATTTAGCAAGTTAACATTCATTTTCACAATTTAACATTAGCTACCATACCTGGGGGTGAAGCCCTTGCCACAACTCAAGTGTCTTAGTCGTTCTTTGTATTGGCGACTAAGTCTTGTTACAAAGGTCCAAGTAGAGTGGAACATAAACAGCCTAGATACCTGTATCTGCTTACATATTCTAGAAGAGACCCATATGCATTTGGATCTCCCCCCGACGAATGTGCCTCTCTGTCGAGGGAGGACGCCTATTGAGTATCTTTGTTTTATCAGTAGAGATTATCAACCAGTTCCTGACACGAGGGCTAGTACATGATTTAAAGAATGTTTGGGATGTTGGAGGAATCCCGGTGGTGTGATCTTATATCATCAAGCAAAAATATCACATAATTATGGGGCTGATTGGATAGCTTAAGTAATGCATTTAATTAGAATATTGAAACGTGTGGGATCTGAGCACACCTCCAGGTGGGGTTCCTAAAATCAAAGCTCTTTTAGTAACACTTCTATGTCCCTGGAACAAACACAGACGATTTTCTGGTGGACAGGTAGCCTTTAATCCAGCGGAGAAGCCATCATCCACATCCATTTCTGGCAAGTTTCACCTTATTTATTACTTGTCGGTTGGCTACATCGAAAAGCGGATGTAGGTCAGTGCGAAGGTAGTGTAGGAGTGTCAGTGTTGCAGGGTGAGAAAGGTGGCTATGCAATGATGACGCTCCTCATGCATGAAACATGAACAGGGGAGACAAAAAAAATTGTTTGATTTCTGTACATGAGACGATTAAGAATCAATTCTCTCAAATGTTTTACACAAGCAGACTGTATGAGAGATGGGCACGAAATGCATTTTGTTGATTGGGCTTGGAATTGGATTGATGAGCGCGGTTGCGTCCCAAGATTGAGGGAGCTCCCCAGTTACATAGGTCATTTTATATAAATTCAAGTTATGGATTACCTGGTACTCGACACAGCAATCTGAGTATGTTGTAAGTAATACATCCTACCAGGCGACGTGGAGTTGCCCTAGTTAGCGACTGCATCATGTTTTCCAATAATTAGTGAAAGGAATGTTGCTCATCTGCCTTATGAGCTAAAGCAAACTGTTCTCTCACTTGCATCATATTTATCATTTAATTTTGCCTGTGTTGGTTACTGGAAAGATTGTCATAGCTAGATGTAGCAGCCCAAGCACTGTCTAAACTCATTCGCCCTATGCAAGGGATGAGGGCCAGTGTCGAGATATGCCAGTTCGTTTCCTTAATTCTATTTATGTCCCTCCATGCCGGCTAAGTGGGTGGTGTGAGCATTAAGACCATTGACAAAATTTTTCCCGTCGGTGTTTGCCGAAGCTATGTCATACACGTCCTCTGGCAGCAGCAAGGGCAGTTTGGAGGAGCCTCAGCATTCCAGGGGTACGTGTTTTCTATAGGCTAGGCCTAGTCTGCGTGCAGTACGTTTCAGTGTACGAAGTTTAGAATCATTGATAATAAGTATGGTTTTTGAAGGAGGTATGATTATTTCGGAAGTTTGTTGGGTTTAGATTTACCAAGAGGTGTTGCAGTGGCGGCTCTAAGTAGTTCTGAATACTGCTCACAGATCATTGTTAAGGTCTCTACAGAGGAACAATCATAGGTATTATACCAAGTCAGTCACATGTGCAACAAAGTCATCATGCTGATCTGTGGGAACATTAAAACGTTTCCGTTTGAATATCCCACCAGGAAGGTAGTTTACCAATATCTAGAGAGGTTAGCCTAGGGGAAATGATCAGCCGCTATATATGTTACAATGGAAGACTCCAGCTGCTGAAAGTATGTGAAGGACCCAGGCCCACAGATCAAGGATCGCCTCCATAGATATGTGTGGGTTCAAGGTCTCCTTACAATTTGGACATTATCATGACTATTTAAGAGTGTACAACAGTGATTGCCATTACGATACCAAACTGTGAGTTTCCAATGATTTTGTGTCTCGCATTGTAATCGCCAATAATAAGCGTAGGCTCAGAATGAGCACAAGTTGGGAGCTCCAGTAATTAAATTTATCAGAAGGGAGCATTACAAGTTAAATATGTTGAGAGCAGAGTTCCCTATATAAATTCCTAACAACCGTGATATTGTGGCCCCTCTGTTTTCTATGTGCAAGCAGTTGATGGGGAAGTGAATTTTTTAATATATAGAACAAAGAGTTCAGTAGCATTTGAGGTTTTTTGCAACAAAAATGTTGGTACATTGAGGGGTTGGATTGGATTTTTTCAGGGGACTCTGCACTCTGATGACACAAAACATCAATGGGTTCGGTGGTTACTTTATGATGAAGTTCAGGGAAGCCTTTTTCTAAGTTGATGCAATATTCCCGCATTAATATAGAAGATTTATACGAGTTTTGATCCATTATAGTAGTCCGTGGATCATCTTGAGTTTTCAGCATAATGAAAATTGTTCATATAAATAGAAGACCTTATCATTGCTCACAAGTGCTAACCCTTGTCATGAGTTTTGTAAGTGCACCTCAAGTTGTAAGGCCTCGTGGGAGTCTTTCGGAAACCCAAAGCATGGAACGCTGTTTATGTGTGAAGGTATGATAGGGTGACACACCACTCACAGTCCCTCCTCTCCACTAACATTACACGCAAACACTACAACTGTTCATTCACCAGGCCACTACCAAATTGTGTTCATACATTTGTCTCAGACCACCCCTATTGTGTTCAACATTAATGTCTATGTGACTAACTCATCACACTCTGCACCACCACTTATTATGCTCGTCACTTTACTAACAATAGGACACCACCTCTCTCATCACACTCTCACCCACCACTTAAATTATGCTCATCACTATTACTACATTATAGGACACAACCGCTTCTACCACACTCTTAACCAAACACCCCTGGTTTACAAACAGCATCCTCAAATCCACTGATAAATAACAACTTTATGAAAAGGGTGCAGAACGGGTCTAATAACAAAGGAACTGACAAACGTTACTCGTCAAAATTTACTAATCTATTAAGGAGGTCTAAAAAAAGTGTATTACGAAAACAGATTTTATGACATAAAAGGGGATATGAAAAAGACCCGGAAAACCCTATCTGAAATTCTAGGATCTAGAAAGCTGTCTCGAAATAGAGTATTTAACTTAATGAAACCAGAATAACTATGGAAAACTTTATAGGGGTTACCTGTATATACCTAAACATTACATTCATACAAGTAATCTCATTGGGAGACAACAACCATATTGTTTACCGTAGTTGCCCCGTGTAGACATGTGAGAAAACTTAGCCACCCCTGGTCACTGCAGGTGGCTCCTTCGACCTCACAATCTTACCATCTATATCTAATCCGGACCGTATGAATTGGTTAGCCCCACCCATACCCCCCCCCCCCGGCGCTATAATTAACTGTGACTGTGTGATTATTTTAGTTAAAACTGAATGAAAGGAGGGGGAGTAGGTTACACATGTATATATCCATCAATGAAAAAAAACACTTGTATATAATACCACCACTTACCAGATATTTTCTGGTGGCCATTGATGTAGCTTGGATCACCCTCAAACCTATCCAATTGAACATTACCTAACTGGGGCAGTATCTGTCTGCTATAAACTAGAATTTACTTACTGTGGGTGGTTGTTGCTACTTATTTCCTCCATTCACCATATTCATTTCGATGTCCTGCTACACGTCTGGTTCTTATCTCCAGCAGGACGAGGTATCCTTGTTTTTTGTCCGGTTACAGTCGTGATTCCATAAAACTTCACTTATCCTCGGGGACAAGGAACCCATGAGGTACACACGTGTCACTCACTCTGGGAATGGAGCTCATATCTCTTCAACGATTCCTTAGATTAGTGCTATTTTCAGGATGATTATACAGCCCACCATACGGTTTAACGTCTCCATATAACTAGTATACATGTTAGAGGTCGCTCTATGAAGATTTGAGACGATGAGTGATGATTAAATCATGGGGCATTTTCCTTTGTGCACAATCCATAGCATTTAAATTATTCATCCAAATTCTCCCAATTACACAGTGGCCCCATTAAATCAACGTTCCCTCACTCTTTACCAAGGAAAACAGTTTACCGACACTTCCTATTATGAAGTGAGGCCTTTATTAACGCCTTAGGCCGATCGTGGAATGCCAATATCCTGGTCTCATGTTTCCCAGCCTTTAACTCCATCCAAACACGCCCACTCCAGATTGCCCCATCTCGACCCTCCCCCTTGCCATCAGCACAGGTGCAGAGAGGAACCTTTGGTTTTTCATTTTCAAATTACATTTTTTTTGACACATATCAACACATTAAACTCATATTAGGCTCTTATAGCTTCGGAAAAATTAATATATTTTCCACACTGCGGCCATGCAGAAAGGCAGATGTCGTTGTTAGACTGCTTAAATGTGGAGTACAATTTTCACACCTTTTCATGGTCACTGGCTTGGGGAACTCCAACATTGGTGTACATAATTACCAATAATTCTTTTCCACCTCCTGTTAACTCTTTCAGGTTAGGATCCATACCAAGCACACTTCCAAGCTTCCATGCTTCTGATATTAAACAATTTCCCTCGTATTGTAAGGTTTGACACTAAGCTATACTCTCTGGGTTATTAATTTATTGGGCATTACTGGATTATCAGACTTTCACAATAACAAGTATCTCTGTATCCCAAGTCAGCCCCAGTACATTACTGCATATAAGGCACTTCAACTCAGGGCTTATCCATATTTACTGATCCTCAATGGACTAATTACGTTCCATTCCCTCAGGGGCATCCTTGCACCTTGCAATATTCATTAACCCCTTCTACATCCTCATTAGTTCCTCTTCAGTGACGTCACACTCAGGAAATTGTCTTCCAATAAGATTATTTACCCAATACTTCGCTCGGCGGACCACCTTACATTAAGGATGTGCATTTATCGTCGCCGAAGTGGAATATTTTATTATTTAAACGTTTATAAATTATATCATTTATAAGCAGTCCCAACAATTTCTGGTGTCTTGCTCAGTTCGCAGTGCTGGGCCCTTTAACTTGTCCATACACCATCCTATAATAAGTAGGTAATATCTGACGGTTCAGCTTCCACGGAAGTCGCACCAGTGTTGTCCAGATCAAATTTTAACATCCTTAGGTATTGTTCCTGAGTAAAGGAATCATTTGGACTCTCCCTCATTTATGTTTATCCCTATGCCCTGAAGATCAGCATTAGACTGTTCAACATCATTCTTTGCCGGGGAAATTTAAAAGAAAAAGGTATACTTGTACTGGTTCTGACCTTTTATAAGTAAGACCACACCTGACTGTATTTACTTACTTCTCTAGTCTTTTTACTATGCGGTAGGCCTGCATATATTATATGGCCTGTTACCAGTGTTGAGGAGAGTGACGCCGCATTAGTTTGAGATTTATGCCCTCACCACCTCAGGGGCCCTTAACAACAACAACAGTTTTGTGTGTGTCATGGGCACTAAACACATGGTGTGTGATTCTCTCTACTTTATTTCCATTTATCAGCGATGCAGATTACAATGGGAGTTTATATATGTGGCCTGAGTTATTCTTTTCTATTGAACATATGCAAGACATTAACCATCCCTGTAGCAAGCCATTATTTGATGTACTAGTCTTTATATTTTGTTGTTGAAGATGTACTATGTAGATTCTATGTTCAATAAGCCTAGGTTAAGACTGTGTTTCTATCACAAACAATTTTTGAACACTAGAATACTGGGCTACCTGGTGGTGTCTGCGCTAGACTACATCACAACATGGAGCGTTTACTGAAAACTGAGAGGCTAGACTGTGACCGATTATCAAAACGGGGCTGCTCAGGAATGGATAGCACTGGTCTTAAGACTTTGAAAAACGTATTGGGAGCTTCCTAAAGAAGATCTAGATAAACTAAGTCTGCTCGGTCAATTTTGGTGTCACCTAGATATATGGAGCTATTTCTGAGTGTAATACCTACGAAGAGGCTAGCTAACCCTTCAAGTCTCCAGTATATTAAACCTACAAATGATATCTGTGCTCGATATCCGCCTTGCAACTCGCCGCCAGCAGATTGTATGAATCCTTAGGAGGATACTTTCAAGCTCTGAAAATTTAGGTAAGGACTGTTCCACTTCAGCAGTGACAGCTGCTTCAGTATTGTGAAGAGTCCTTCAGGGATGCGTTTATCAGTGGACTGAAATCTCCATTAATTAAGGCAGCGTTTATTGGGAATAAAAAACTCTCGACTTAGCCGCTGCTTTTGACCAGGCAAGAGCTCTTGATTCAGCCAGATGAATTTGAAGTATACAGTACACTCAGCCTTCTCGAGTGGTAAGTGCTGCAATTCCTGACCAAGACTCGTGCAATGAAGTTACTGGGAACCTGCCTCAGTGACAGCAGTCAGCAGCCGCAAGGAACGTGTGTTTAATTTTGTGAGTTTTTCAAGACATCCACGTCCAAAGTGTTCCTGGCTCGTGAAGCAAGGTGCCATTAAATGCTACAAGAAGCGTCACTTTGCTAAAGTATGTCATGCTAATGCATCAACAAGAGCTAGGCCTAAACACATTCCAGTGTTCATGCGAATCTAGCACAGTGACTTACTGCAAAGCTACTCCAATATTCACTGTCAAAGGCCAGTTGTGAAAGTATTCATCAAAGGAACGACGTAGATGCTTCGTATTGGATAGTGCGCAGCTCAGAGGTAGTTTCATCAACCTTGACTTAGTTTAAAACGGCTCTCTTGATCTACATTCCACTCATCAGTACCGTTCCATGGCATCAACATCTCTCTCTATTCAGACCTTAGGGTTTTGTAAGGTAAATCTCAGCGTTAATGAAAGGATTATCAAGATGTTACATTTAGTATTCTGCCACACGTGCTCTGATGTTCATCCTGGGCTCAGGACTTTCTGAAGCTGCATGGTAGTGTCACCTTAACATATTGGAGGTGACACTGCCTACTCTTGTTGTCTGTGGACTTAGCACTTTTACAGGTAGACCACCCAATGATGTTTTGCAAATCTTACGCGGATCCAGCGGATTGCCATCGATATCAGCTAAGTCACGCCGCCTATTCTTATGAGGGGATCGGATGTTCATTGTGAAAGAAAAACTCAGAGGCTTGCTGAAGGAGGGTATTATGAACCGAGTGATTCCCCCTTGGCGGACTAGGTTGTTGTTGTTAAGTATGGTTTTATAGGAAACGGAGACTGGCTATCGATTACCTCATGAGTAATCAACAAATTTACACTTCTTGTATGGGTACCTCTACTCTCGAATTGTAGAATACTGTGTGACAAAATTGCTCGTTCATACGTGTTTAGCACAAATTGATCTGCAGGTGCCTATCATCATGTCCCTATAAGGATGAAGATAAACCAAACACAGCGTTTCAGGCTATGATGGCTGTATCAGTTTACCAGAGTCCCTATGGAGTCAACCAATGGGGTAGCCTGCTTCCAACGAATTTTGGATTCACTAATTCAGGAGAGCAAAATATGGGAACCTACGCCCAGATTTAGTCTAATGTTACCAATTTGTGGGCAAGAACCCAGGAGGAACATGAAGCAAACCTTGATAAGTTTTTGGAAGCCGCAAGAAGAAAACTATCAGTTACAATGAGAGAAAAGTGCACTTTTTCAAATAAGAGGAGCCTTTGAATCCTTGGTTATGTAGCTGGAAGGGGTTCAATATTCCAGACCCTGAACGACTACGAACCTCTACGGAACTTCCAAAGCCTCAAGTCTAAAAGTCGTGACTTCCGAAGAACTTTTGGTCTCTTTGCATAATATCACAATGGATCTCACAACTATATCAAGTAAGTCCGCCATGAGTGCTACCACATTTCTCGTGAACAAAGGAAGCAGAAGCGCTTTTCCATACTCTCAAAACAGGACATTGGAAAAACTCAGTAGTTCAAGCCTTGAATGAGTCCCTACCATTCGAAGTGGGAAAACGGATTGCACTTGACATTGCTAATTGCTGCAGTCTTATCTCAGGAAGGGACGACAGTAGACCTTCTTTTCGGGAACGTTTCACAAGGTAAGAGAAATGTTAGGGCTGCTGTAGAAGGAAGCCAGGCAATCATAGGAAGCATCGCCACTGGAGTGCATTATTTAATGGTAGACATTTCACCATAAGGATGACAACGGTCCGTGATTGATGTTTATGTTCGAGCAAGAGGCACAAAAGAGGATAAAGAACTGACACGATATTACGCTGGGAGGATGGAACTTCGTGTTATGACTTTGTTATTTATGTAACGACCGGGTTCAAGAGAAACATTTTTTTTCTTTACTCACCTGATTGCATTCTTAGGTCCCACTGTGGAGCAGCATGTCTGATTTGCATCTCATCTCAGCTCTCCACCGAGCTTTGTGTTCACAGGAGTTACACGCCTGTACCATTTTGTCAAATCAAATGAACATGCCCTACTCAGTGGAAGATGTTGCGACCATGTGATCAGAGCATGCAGAGTATGTGCACGAGTGCAAGCAAAAGGGGCTTTATCGTCCCTGAAGTAGGAAAAATTTTATTATTTAACTGTTTATTAATTATATCATTATAAGCAGTCAACAATTCTGGTGTCTTGCTCAGTTCGCAGAGCTGGGCCCTTTAACTGTCCATACACCATCCTATAATTAGTAGGTAATTCTGGACGGTTCAGCTTCCACGGAAGTCGCACCCAGTGTTGTCCAGATTCAAATTTAACATCCTTCAGGTATTGTTCCTGAGTAAAGGAATCATTTGGACTCTCCTCATTTATGTTAATCCCTATGCTGTCCAGCTCCCATGAATTAGACTGGTTCAACATCATCCTCGATAGAAGTATACTTGTACTGGTTTGACCTTTTATAAGTAAGACACACCGTGACTGTATTTACTACTTCCTCTAGTCATTATTACTATGCGGTAGCCTGCCATATATTATATGGCCTGTACCAGTGTTGAGGAGAGTGACGCCGCATAGTTTTGGATTTATGCCCTTTATCCTGAATTATTACATCCATCACCGGCAAGGCTACCTCAGCTAGGCCATCATTATTGCCGTTAGCTGCAACCTTTACATCAGTCACTGTAGTGTCAGGGTTATTAACATTATCATTATTGTCACCATTATTATAAGAATTACATACAACCCAGCACATAACTGTATGGTGCCTTCCCTTGTTGCATTGATAGCAACTGTTCAATTTGGTATTACAATCCTTTACATTATGACTGCCTAGACATCTGATACATCTGTTAAGTTCTTCCATTCTTTCCACTTTAATATCCCATGAATTATAGGCATTACAATTCTTAGTGAAATGAGTACCCTTGCAGAAGAGACAGTCTCTCTTTTCCTTGCCTGACCTCTTATCAACTGGGTTACCCTTACTGAGGTACTTATTCCTCTCACTTTGATGTGAGGAACCACTATTACTGATTCCTGTCACTTGATATGTGCCTATTTAATTCTTAATTATGATTATTACCACTGGGATTATTTTTCCCTTTTGAGACTTGGCAGATACTTCAGAGTCATTATGTGTTATATCCTTAGAACTGTTTGGCTGACTGGTCTGCAATTGAACAATTAATTCTTGCCAACCTAGTCTGATTTCCTCCAGACCGTACTCTGGAGGTTTTGGCAAACCCACCCTTTGCATTAATAGGTTGATCAACTGCCTGGTTTACACCCTTTATTTATTGCCCGGTTTACACCCCTTTAAAATTTTTTCAAAGCCTTACTTTTACAAGAAGTTTTTTCCTTGTAATGTTTTATTAATTAAAACATTCATTTCCTTTTCCTCTGCGCAATTCTCCCGCAAATTCTTTCGCAGATTAAACACAAAAGTACCACTCAAATTCTACTCCTAAAGCATCTAAATATAACTTTAAATTTTAGGGGTTTTGGGTTTTTTGATTTATTAAATCCAAACACTTACTGTGGCCTTCGTCCAGACCTTTAATAGCCGTAATGATGCTTTCATTACTCTAAAATCCCCGGACTTGTCAGCCCCATTTTTTCCATCAGATTCAGTCTGGTTATAGGATTACTAATCACCCATTTACAAATTAATTTGATGCCTTATGAGAGTAATTTTTGCACTTTCTCTTGTATAAATTAATTGGGCTAAAAATCCCCCACACGACGATTAAATTGTGTCTCTAGCCCACTTTTTCAATCAGTCACTTAAATTTTTTAAGTAATTAATTTAATTTAATTTTTCACTATTGCATCCCGGGCCAGGGAAAAACCTGGGGAGATATGATAAATTTTTTGGGGTTACTGTAGTCCTCAAATCATTCATACAAGTAATCTCTTGGGGGACAAAACCATATTTTTTACCGTAGTTCCCCATGTTAAAATGTAGGAAAAAAATTTGCCCCCCCGGTCACTGCAGGTGGTCCCCCTTTGCCTCACAATTTTTTCCCTTTCTATCCGGACCTATGAATTGGATAGCACCCACAAGTACGGCGCTACTAATTAATTGGGATGATAATTATATTAGTTTAACTGAATGAAGGGGGGGGGGTAGGTTACACATGTATATACATCAAGGAAAAAACATTTGTATATAATACCCCCTTACCCGATATTCTCTGGGGTCACTTGATGTTGCGGATCACCCAAAAAAATATCCAAACAAATACTAATGGCAGTATCAGTCTTCTTAATAGAAAAGGTTATTAACGTGGGTGATTTATGCTCCTTATTTCCTCCATTCCCATTCATTTCGATGTCCTGCTACCCGACATGGGTTTTTTCCAGCAGGGCGAGGGGACCCTTGGTTTGTCCTGGTTTCATGTCGTGATTCCAAAAAAAACTTCACTATCCTTGGGACAGGAACCATGAGGTACACATGTGCTCACTCACTCTGGAATGGCAGCTCATATCACATTCAACGATTCCTTAACTTTGTGCTATTATCACTGATTATTTCACAGCCCACCATAACGGTTTAACGTCTCATAACAGTATACACGTTAGAGGTCAAATCTATTAAGATTTGAGACGATGAGTGATGATTAAATCACGGGTATTTTCCCTGAACACACTCCATGGCATCTACCATTATTCACACATTTTACCACTTATTACTGCGGCTCCGTAATCACGTTCCCTCACTCTTCACCAGGAACAGTTACGACACTTCCTATTATGAAGTGAGGCATATATTAATCCTTGGCTGCCGTGAGCGCCAATTTCCTGGTCCCATGTTTTCCCAGCCTCTTAACTCCATCCCAAACACTCCCACTCCAGATGTCCCGTCTCGACCTCCCTCCTGCCCATCAGCACAGGGTGCAGAGGGAACCTCTTGGTCCTCTTCCATTTTCAAATACTTTTTGACCCAAATCAACACATTAAACACCTAGTAGGCACTATAGCTTTGGGGAAAAATTTAAAATATTTTTCACAATAACCTCTCCTCAAGTCAACAGATACTGCCCAAAAAAACTTAGTCTTTTTCTCGACCGTAGGGAAAAAAGCTAACAAACAAAATCCCAAACTTAAACACTCAGCCAAAAGAATGCCTCATTGATAACTACCCAAATACTCAAATTTCTTCCCCAACAAACCCCACTGAAATCTCACTCATCATCAAAACACTAAAGAACAAGACAGGAGACCCAAATAACTTACCACTATTCAGTTAAAAAAGCTTTTTTT
>NC_069405.1:18756009-18774183 GCF_026875155.1 Cherax quadricarinatus | reverse complement strand
AATCACACCCCCAGTTACCTAACCACCAGAAAAACCCCCCCCCATCCCACACCCCACCACAATCCACCCCCCAACCACAGTCCATCACCCCACCACCATCCACACCCTCCCAATCCACCCCTTTTACCACCGTCCATCACCCTCACCACCAGTCCATCCCCCTCACCACAACCCATCCCCAAAATTTAAATTCACTCACAAGGCTTCAAACACCCTTACCCCCCCAAGTCCTTTACCCTCCCACCATCCATAACCCTCACCCCATTTCATCACCCTACCCACCTTTTTCATCACTCCCAACCACAGTCCATAAACCCCCCCCACCCCCCTCACCACAACACCATCCCAAAAGGGAAGTGTGAAGGAGTTCACCCGAGGGGACACAGAGGACTTCTGGAAACACGTCCTTCACCCTCCCACCAGCCATACCCTCCCACCAGTCCAACCCCACCACCAGTTCACCCCCTAACCACAAGGGGGGTTAAATTTACAGGGACCAATACTACGCCAGCCTTCACCCTCCCCACCACCATCCCCTAAACCACCATCCCTTTAAACCCCCACCCCCATCCATAACCCCTCACCACCATCCATCACCCTCACCCCAGTCCCCCCCTCACCACAACACCATAAAGGGTTTTTGGGGAAGGGATTTTATCTGGGGGGGACACAGAGGACCAAAAAAAACACGTCCTTCCCCCCCCACCAGCCATCACCCCCCCCCATCCATACCCTCCCCCGTCCATACCCTCACCACCAGCCATCACCCACCACATCCATCACCCTAAACCCCAAATTTCACCACAGAATTTTTACCCTACACAGTTTCATCACCCCCCACCATTTCATCACCCTCCCACCTTTTCACACCCCACCACCATTTCTCACCCTCACCACCACCATCCCCTCAAAAACCATCCATCACCCTCAACAACACCTCACCAGCAAGGGGAAAATTTAAGGGAATTCACCCCAAACACAGATACCTAAACACTTTTCTTCCCCCTCCCCCACCACCCCATCACCCTCACCACACCCCTCACCCTCACCACCAGCCATCACCCCCCACCACAACACCATCACCACCAAGGAAGGTGGACTTTTACGGGGACACAAGGACTTCGGGAAACACAGCCCCTTCCCCTCCCCACCCCCATCACCCCACACATTCCATCACCCTCCCCACCAGCCATCACCCTCAACCACCCAAAAACCATCACCACCAGCCAATATCCACCATCAGCCCCAAACACCCTCCCCACCATCAATCACCCTCACCCCCACCATCACCCTCACCCATCCATACCCTCACCACACCATACCCTACCACCACCTTCACCCCCCCCCAGTCCCACACCCCTCACCACCAGCATCACCCTCACCACCACCAAAATTCACTCTCACCACAGTCCCATCCCCCCCTCCCCACCATTCTTCAACCACACACCAGTTTCACCCTCCCACCATTCTCCCCCTTTCCCCCCCCAAAATCACCCTCACCCCCCTTTTCATCAACCTCTCCCCCACCCCCTCACCCTCCCCCCTTTCATCACCCCCTTTTTCCCCCACCAGTCCATCACCCCCCCCCCTCCAAAACCCCCCAAAGTCCATCCCCCCCCCCCTTCACCCCCCCCATCCCATCCCCCCTCCCCAACACCCCCCCCATCCCCCCTCTCCACCATCCATCTCCTTCACCACCAGTCCATCACCCCTCCCCACCATCCATCACCCCCCACCTCCATCACCCTCCACCACCATCACCCCCCACCAGCCATCCCTTCACACCATCCACACCCTCCCCACCGTCCACACCCTCCCACCAGTCCATCCCCCACCCCAGTCCATCACCCTCCCACCATCCATCACCTCACACCAGCCCCATCACCCCTCCCCCACCATCCATCACCCTCAAAAGTATAAAAAAATTATAATAATAAAAGTTTAAAAAATATATAAATATATAATATAAAATTTTAAATAAGTATAAATAAATATATAAAGTAAAAATAAAATTTTATAATAAAAATAAATTTTATAATATTAAAAAAAAAAAATAAAAATACCAATAAAATTTAAGAAAAAAAAGTTTATAATAAAACCCCCCCCCAGTAAAACACCCCCCCCCCATATACCCTCACCCCCGTCCAACCCTCCCCCCCAGTCCACACCCTCACCACCACCCCTTCACCCCCCACCATCCATCACCCTCACCACCATCCATCCCCTCCCCCACCCAAATCCCCTCACCACCGCCTCACCCTCACCCCAGTCCATCACCCCACCACCGTCCATCACCCTCACCACCCCCCTCACCCTCACCACCATCCATCACCCCACCACCAGCCATCACCCCTCACCACCATCCCATCACCCCACCACCAGCCTCACCCTCCCACAGTCCATCCCCTCCCCCCCAGTCCACACCCCACCCCCATCCATCACCCCCCACCAGTCCATCACCCTCACCACCATCCACCCCCCCCACCATCCAAAACCCTCCCACCTCCACCCCCTCACCACCAGCCCCCCCCCCAACGCCAACACCCCACCCCAAAGTCCAACCCCCCTCCCCCCCAGTCCTCACCCCACCACCATCTATCCCCCACCACCCCCAACACCCTCCCCCCCCACCCACACCCCACCACCATCCTCACCCTCACCCCCAGCCCAACCCCCCCACCACCCACCCCTCCCCACAGCCCCCACCCTCACCACCACCCCACACCCTCACCACCATTCACCCCCTCACCACCTTCATCACCCTCACCCCATCCATCTCCCACCATCACCACACCCTCACCCCAGTCCCTCCTCACCCCTGCCCAACACCCCCCACCAGCCCCATCACCCTCACCCCAGCCCAAACCCTTCACCACCATCCCCCCCACCCCCCCAGTCCACTCCTCACCACCAGCCTTCCCCCCACCACCATCCACCCTCACCACCTTTCCCCACCCTCACCACCAGCCATCACCCTCACCACCATCCACACCCCACCACCAGTCCATCACCCCACCCCCACCCCTTTAAAACCTCCCAACCCCCACACCCACCACAGTCCATACCCCACCACCGTTCTTCACCCTCACCACCAGTTCATCACCCCACCACCAGCCCCCATCCCTTTCACCACCAGTCCATCACCCTCACCACCAGTCCATCCCTCACCACCAGTCCCACCCTCACCACCATCCATCACCCTCACCCCCAAATCCATCTCCTTCCCCCCAGTTCTTCACCCTCACCACCACCATCACCCTCACCACCATCCGTCTCCTTCACCACCTGTCCATCACCCCACCACCATCCATCACCCTCACCACCAGTCCATCTCCTTCACCCCAGTCCAACCCCACCACCACCCCCTCTCCTTCACCCCCAGCCATTACCCCCCACCATCCACCCTTTCACCACCGCCCACACCCTCACCCCCAGCCACCCACCCTCACCACCATCCATCACCCCACCACCAGCCCATCACCCTCACCACCAGCCCATTACCCTCACCCCCCACCCATCACCTCACCACCACCCTCATCTCACCACCATCCATCACCCTCACCACCATCCATCACCCTCACCACCAGCCCTTTACCCTCACCACCACCCATCACTCTCACCACCACCCATCACCCTCACCCCCACCCCTCACCCTCACCACCACCATCACCCTCACCACCAGTCCACACCCTCACCATCAGTCCTCACCCTCACCACCAGTTTTCCCCCTCACCCCCACCCACACACTCCCATCAGTCAACACCCTCACCACCGCCCATCACTCTCCCCCATCAGCCCTTTTCCCACCCTCACCACCCCCCACACTCTCACCACCATCCACACCTTCACCACCAGTCCATCCCCCCTCACCACCATTTCATCACCCTCCCCACCATCCATACCCTCACACCAGTCCATCCCCTCCCCCACCACCCATCACTCTCACCCCCACCCCTCACCTCACCACCAGTCCATCACCCTCACCACCAGTCCATCACCCCACCCCCCTCCATCACTCTCACCACATCCATCACCCTCACCACCACCCATCACCTCCCCATCATCCATCTCCCTAAACCACCATCCTCACCCTCACCATCAGTCCATCACCCTCCCCCCCCAGTCCATCACCCCACCCCCCAGCCCATCACTCCACCATCACCCATCACCCCACCACTAGTCCACACCTTCACCACCAGTCCATCACCCCACCACCACCCCATCACCCTCACCACCACCCATCACCCTCACCACCAGCCCATCACTCCACCATCAGTCCACCCTCACCCCCATTCATCACCCCACCACCAGTCCGCACTCCACCACCAGCCCATCACCCTCACCACCACCCCACACTCCACCATCTGTCCAAAACCCTCACCACCGTTCTTCACCCACACGACCATTCATCACCCTCACCACCGTTCTTCACCCTCACCACCAGTTCATCACCCCACCACCATCCTTCACCCCTCCCCACCATCCAAAAACCCCGCCCCCTCCATAACCCTCCCCCGTCCATCACCCTCACCACAACACCCCCCAGAAAGGGGAAAGGGGAAGAGAGTTCCCCCGGGGACACGGGGGATTCGGAAACCTGCCCATCACCCTCCCCCCCATCCATCACCCCCCCCACCGCCTTTCACCCCTCACCAGGTTCGGTTGGGTTTAGGTTTTAGTTGGGTTTTGGGTTAGTTTGGGTTAGGTTAGTTGGGTTTAGGTTAGGAAGTTAGTTGGTTTGGTTAGTTTTTAGTTAGGTTATTGGGTTATTAGTTTGGTTGGTTTAGGTTGGTTTAGGTTGGTTTTGTTTAGGTTGGTTGGGTTAGGTTGGGTTATCTACTTCACTACACATCATAAAAAGATTTTACACACTCCCAAAAGTACTCTTCAAATTGTCCACATTCATCATCGCTTCCTACAACATTGTTCAGTCATCTTTTGAGTTTCGTTAAATGAACTGCGAAATTTTTGTAGAATAAATATCAATTTATATATTTTTTCCAAACGTCCCCCCATACCCGATTTTAAAAAGCATCTACTCTGAACAAAAACGGGGATTCAAACCCCCACCTCCCCCCGTTTGATTCTTTCACCTGAATTCATTGGAAAAATTTTATCACAACAACCCAAAAAGGATGAACAAACGATTGTTCTAAAAAAATTAAAAATGGAAGAAGAAAAGGGAAAATGGAAAACCCGCGGCGGGAAAAATTCCCAAAGAAAAAAAAATCCTTAAACACATAGAATTTAACGAAAAATTTTTTTTGACAAGGAAAAAAGTCATACAACGATATAAAAAGAGCTAAGAAAAGACGTTTTGGAAGCAAAAAAAATTAATAAAAAATTACGGGATCGGGAATTGAATTTAAGTTGAATAGGAATTTGTTAATGAAGGGAATTTTTTATTTTTTAGAAGTTCTTATTTTTTGGGATTTAAAATTTTCATAAAACAAAAATTTTTAAAAAAAAAAAAAAAACCAAAAACCCAAAACCAACCCAACCACACAAACCCAAAAACAACCTCCCCCCCCAAACCCCCAAAAACCCCACCACCCCCCCCCCCCCCCCACACAACCCACCCCCCACCCCCCCCACCCCCCACACACCCCCACCCAAAAACCCCCACACCACCCACAAACACACCCACCACACCCAACACCCCAAACCCCCCCAAAAACCCACACACCCCCCCCCACAACACACACCCCCCCCCCAAAAACCACAACCACAACACCACCGCACACCACACCACACACACACAACAAAACCCCCCAAAACACCCCCCAACACACACACACACACACCCCAACACCATACCCACACACACCCCCACACACACACACACACAACCCACCACCCCCCTCAACCACAACACACACACCACCCACCCCAACCCCCCCCACCCCCCACACACAACACACCACCACACACACAACACACCACCACAACCCCACACCACACACAAAACCCCCACCACACACCCCAAAAACACACACACACCCACACCCAAACACACACCCCCCACACCACAAAACCCACACACCCAACACACACCACACAACAACACACACACACACCCACAACACACACACCACACAAAACACACCACACACACAACACACAACAACACACACACACCACACCACACAAAACACACAAAAAACCACACAACACCCACACACAACACACAACACCACACACACACACACACACACACAACACACACACACACACACAACACACACACACCCCCACCCCCCCCCCACACACACCACACCACCACACACACCACAACCACAACCACACAACAACACACACAACACACACAACACACAACCAACACCCCCACACACACACACCACAAAACACCCCAACACACAAAACCCACACACCAACACACGCCAAAAACCAGGATTTCTATGACAGGTACAGCAGAAAGACAAAAAGGGGGGGGGTGGATTCATTTTTTTGGGACTGCAAGAAGGGTTTAAACAATTTTCCACACAAGGATTTGGTGGAAAAAACTGGAGGACCAAGCGGAAAACGGAAGGGGCACAAAATGGATAAAATACTTGCGGGAAGACACAGCGAGTCAGGGTACTGGCGAGGTGTCAAGTGGGCACCTGTGACCACGGGGGGCCCCAGGGGGCACCTAGGACCATGCTGTTTCTGGGATTTGTGAACGACTGACGGGAAAGGGAAAAGCCTGGGGTCCCCGTTTTTCAAGACTTTAATTATAGAAAATACACTCGTCGAAGACCAGGCAGAACTCAAAAGGGGTTGGAAGCTCAGACCCGGGCAGCAATTGCCCCGGATTTCAATCCCCAAGTGCAAAATCGAAGATTGGGGAAGGGCAAAAAGGCCGCAGCGGGGTTTTCAGTCTAGGGGGGCAGAGACTAAAACCTCACTCAAAAAAAGATCTTGGGTGAGTATAACACCAGGCACATTTTCCCGAACCCTCAACCAAATAACTCTGCAGCATATGGGGGCCTCAAACCTCAGAAACATTCCAAAATCTTAATAAGGAATCATTTAGACCCGTCACCGTTATGTTTGGCCCCTATTGGGGATGCGCAACCAGTTTGGAACCCACACCCAGCCAAGCACGTGAAAAACTAGAGAAAATGCAAGGGTTTTCAAAAAGACTATCCCCCACAAGAGGATGTCCCACGAGGAGGGTTAAGGGGGAAACAACCTGACACCTGGAGGACAGAGAGATAGGGGGGGAATGATAACAAACAAAATATGAGAGGAATTGATAAGGTGGGCAAAAACAGGGTGTTTCCCGAGATTGGGAAAAGTAACAAGGGGGCACAGTTTGGGAAACTGAAGACACGGAATCAAGGGGGTTAGGGAAAATTTCTTCGCCACAGAGTACATAAGTGGAATAGTTTGGGGAAGCATGTGTGGGCAGTCCATACATAGCTTTTTGCAAGGGGATGATAAAGCTCACGGGTCAGGGGAGGACCTAGTAGGTCTGAAGAGGGGGGCCAAACTCGGACCGACCCGCAAACCTCAACTAGGTGAGTTCAAATAGGGGAGTACACCACACCAACACACAACACACACACACACACACACACACCCCACACCCACCCCCACACCACACACCCCACCCACACAACACACGCAACCACACACACGCACACACACACACCGCCCACACACACACGCACACACAACACACAAAACCCAAAACACAACACAAACACACAACACACCAAAATACCGAAAAGAAAAGCTAAAGTTCCCCCTATTTAAGAAAGGGAAAAGAAAAAGGGCCAAACTACAAACCCTTTTCCCGACATGTATTTTTTCAAAGTATGGGGAAGATTATCAGGAGGAAGGCGAAACCTGGAAAGGGAAAAAGCTTAAAAAATGAAACCAGCATGGGTTCATGGAAGGCAAACTTTTACACAAACCTCCGGATTTTTTAAAAAGGTAACAGAAGTAAGACAGAGAGAGGGTTGGGTTTGATTTCTTTTCCTAGATGCAGGAAAGGGGTTTGACACATTTCCCACAAGAGATTTGGCAAAAACGGGGGTCAGGCACCGTAAAAAGGGGGACTGCAATGGATAAGGGAATACCGAAGGGGGGAGCAACGAGTCAGGGACGTGAAGAGGGATCACGTGGCGCCTGTTACGACGGGGGTCCCCCAGGGTCAGTTCTAGGGCCCTGCTATTTTTTTATTATTTGAACGACATGAGGGAAAGGAATAGACTCGAAATGTCCCTTTCGCAGATGACTGAAGTGAAAAAATTAAATGGGGGGGGGAGGAGAGGCAGGACTCAAGAGACCCGGGAAGGTGGACATGTGGTCCCGTAACTGGGGTCCTCGAATTCAATCCGCCAAAAGCAAAGTCATGAAGATTGGGAGGGGCAAAGAAACGCGACAGAATAAGGGTAGGGGGACAAAGATACAGACCTACTAGGGAAAAGACCTTGGGGTTTACCATTTAAAAGAGAATCCCGGGGGCACACATCAACCCAAAAACCCCTGCGCATACGGGGGCCTCAAAACCCGAGAATAGCGTTCCGATACCCTTAAAAAAAAACGTTCAAGACATGTACACGGTATGTTTGACCCTCTGGGGGTATGCAGCACAGTTGGAAACCCCCACCGGTCAAGCACTCAAGAATTTTTGAGAAAGTACAAAAAGGTTTTCAACAAGGGATCCCAGAGCTCAAGGGAATGTCGTACGAGGAAAGGTTAAGGAAATCGGACGACGACACTGGAGACAAAGGTCAGGGGGACATAAAACACATACAAGATACGGGGGGGGATAGAAAAGTGACAGAGATGGGATTTTCCAGAGAGGGACCGGGGAAAAGGGGGTCCCAACGGAAACTGAAGACTCAGACGAGTCCGGGACTTAGAATATTTCTTCAGTCATAGATTTGTCACAAGGGGAATAGCCTGCAATAATAGTGGGCAGGAACCATCAATTTTTTAAAAAGGTATGACAAAGCTCGGGAACAAGGAAAGAGGATCCATTTCGATCATAAGGGGGGGCCGGGACGGAACTCGACCCCTGAAACCACAATTTAGACAATTAGTAGACCACCTCACATACACACCACAACACACACACACACACCCCACACACACACAACACCCACACACCACACACTCACACACCACACACACACACACACCAACACACACCCAAAACACAAGTAAGAAAAATGTCAAAGCATCAACATAATCGAGTAAATTTCAGTTTTAATTTCGTCAAGCAGAAGCGTGTCAAGAAAAGGGTCAAGACGCACACAGTATCTCGGGGGACTTTTTATAATCCCGGGAATGTACGGATGACATTAGTTGTGTTCTTAGGGGATCATTAATGCACAATATAAATAAAAAACGCCAAAAAAAAAGGGTTTTTTGTTTGAAATGCAACAGATTGTTATTTTCTTTTGGTAACCACAAAGCCAACACTTTCCATTGATTTATAGCAGGTTGTGTTATACGTCATTCAGGCAGTTCATAAAGATGACTTTGAATACATAAAAAATGTACTTTTATTTTTCAACACTAACAAGGGTGTACTATATGCAGAAAAAAATTAATTAAACCTAACTGAAACACATTTAAAAGCAAAATTTATGTGAAGACTCTCACCCTATGTTTACCAAGAGGTGAGAGAGTGTCTGGGTGTATCATTTAGCCCACACGATTTTTATTCATATAAATATTAAAATGGCTGCAAACTTAAATGACCAATCTTTTATAGAAAGACTGATTAACACTTAGCTCGGCTAGCATGCTTCCTACCAGTTCAGATACGGGCAAAAAAACTGGAAAAATTGTTCCATAACAAATTTTTAACAAGCTGCATTGCCATTAAAGCTCCCCTTGCTCTCTTGGGCACGTCACATAGGGGCCTCGGGAAAGGAACCCGTAAACCCATAAAGTTAGCAAAATTTTTGGAAGGGGGTAAAAAACTTTGTTTATGAAAAAAAAAGGGGGGTTCATTCCTTAATCAAGAATCAATTGGACAAATGGGTTTTTCTCTAAACGAATTTCTTTAAACAATAAAACCAATCTACTGGGTGCCCCCTAATGAAAATCGTCAGTTTTAAAACATTTCATTGAGGAAACTTATACCAGTGTTAAAGTTCGAGTGTATATGGGTGAAACACTTATAACAGTGTTAATGATTACGATGGTTTTGTGTGTGAAGAACACTAAACATTTATGATTTCGATGTAATGGTTTGAAAACACTTATAACAGGGAATGATTTCTGAGTTGTATGTGTGTGAAAACACGTTTTAAAAAGTGTTAATATTTACTGAGTTGTAGTGAAAACACTTTTTTACCATTTTTTGACTCTGATGTATTGTGGTGAAAACACGTTAACCAGGGTTAATATTACTGAAAATGTGTTGAAGAACACGTTTTTAAAAATGTTAAGATTACTGGGGTATTGGAAGAACACGTAAAAACAGGGGTTTAAAGATTTCTATTGATGAAAACACTTATACCGTGTTAATGATTGCTGATGTGTATTTAGTGAAAACAGGTTATCCAGTTTTTGATTGCTGGGTGTAAAATGTGTTGAAGAACACTTATACCATTTTAATATTGCTGATGATATGTGTGAAGAACCTTTAACAGTGTTAAATGATTACTGATGTTAAGGAAAAACACGTTAAAAACCCTTTAAGATTCATGTGTATGTGATGAAGAACACTTTATAAAAAAATTTTAAGATTACGAGTGTTATTAGTGAAAAAACACTTTATAACATTTAATGATTACTGATGTATATTGTGAAGAACACTTAAACTGTTAATAATTTTCTGAGTGTGTATGTGGGTGAACACTTTAACGGGTTTAAGATTACTGAGGTGTATGTGAGGAAGAAACCTTTTTAACATGTTAATGATTACTGGGTTTTATGGAGTGAAGAACACGTTTTAAAAAAATGTTTAAAATTCTGAGTTATATGTGAGGAAAACACTTATAACAGTGTTAATGTTACTGATGTGTATGTGATGAAAACACGTTTTAACATTTTTAATTTACGAGTGGTATGTGAGTGAAGAACACTTAAACACTGTTAATGAGTGAAAAGTGTAAAGTAAGAACACTTATAAAAACCGTTAAGAGGCGAAAGGAGTGAAAAAACGTTAAACATGTTAATGATGCTGAGGTAGTGAGGAAGAACACTTTAAACTGTTAAGATGCTGAGGGATGAGGGAAAAAACCCCTTAAACATTTTTAATATGCGAAGTGTGATGAAAACACTTATAACACTGTTAATGATGGAGAGTGGGAGTAAAACACGTTATAACACTGTTAAAATTTCTGAGTGGTTTGTGAGTGAAGAACACGTTTTAAAAACCTGTTAATGATGCTGGTGGGAATGAGTAAAACACTTATAAACTTTAAGATGCTGAAGTTAGTGAAGAAAACCCTTAAAACAGTTTAATGTGTGCTGATGTGAAAAGATGAAGAACACTTTATAACAGTGTTAATGAGTGCGAGTGTGATGTAGTGAAAACACGTTTTTAAAATTTAATTTTGTCTGAGTGTGTAGGAGTGAAGACACTTAAACAGTTTAAGATGCTGAGTTTATGTGAGGAAAACAGTTAAAAGGTTTTAAAGTGCTGAATGTGTATGTGAGTGAAGAACACTTAAACGTGTTAATGATGCTGATATGTAAGTATGAAGAACACGTTTTTAACAGGTTAATGATTACTGAGTGGTATGTAGTGAAGAACACGTTGTAACAGTGTTTTAAGATTACGAGGGATGTAGTGAAGAACACTTATAACAGTGTTAATGATTTCGAGTGTGTATGGAGTGAAAACACGTTATAACATGTTAATGATTACTGATGGTTTTGGGAGTGAAACAAAGTTATAACATGTTAAAGATTACTGATGTGTATGTATGAAAACACTTTATAACAAAGTTAATGTTACGAGTGGTTTATGAAGAACACGTTTAACAGTGTTAAGAGATAAAACACTTTATAAAAAGGTTTAAGATTACTGAGTGTGTATGGAGTGAAGAACACTTTTTAAAAATTTAAGATTACTGAGTGTATATTGAGTGAAACCTTTTAAAAAATGTTAATGTACTGATGTGTATGTGAGTGAAGAACACTTATAACACTGTTAATGAATTCTGAGGATATTGAGTAAGAACACTTATAACATGTTAATATTACGGGTGTATGTGAGTGAAGAACACGTTTTAAAAAAAAGTTTTAATGATTACTGGTGTTATGTAGTGAAGAACACTTAAACACTTTTAAGATACGAGTTATATGTGGTGAAGAACACTTAAACACGTTAAAGAAAACTGAGTTTTTATGTGATAAGAACACGTTAAAAACAGGTTAATGATTACTGAGGGGTATGTGAGGAAAAACACTTATAACGGGTTTTAAAGATTATGGTGTGGGAGGATAAAAACACTTATAACACTGTAAGTTTTGATTTTGGATTTATGAAAAACCGTTTAAAACATGTAATGATTAAAGAGTGAAATGTGGTGAAGAACACTTTTAAAAATGTTTTAATGCGATGTGTGTGATCAGTCTCAACATTTTTAAAAGTGAAAAAACACATAACATTCGAATGATAAGTTTAACTTGATAAATTTTTTTTTTTTCCCCCATTTTAAACGTACATCACACTGTATTTCGCAATATTAATATTTGGTACTTTTTGGGGAAAATTACTGTACCTATGTGTTGTAGGCATGAACATTTTTCAGTCGTTCAACAAACATTCTCCCCACCCTGAAACATTGAACAAAAAGATAATTTGAAAAACCGATCTTGAAGGGAAAATTTACATGTTCCCTTAATGTTCATGAATGTTGTTATTTATTGTACTTTTTCGAGTGTATTAAATTGTCGCAACATTCAACTTCTTGAAACTTAACAAGTCAAAGACAGAAGAGATTAAATTCTTTTATACTCCATTTTTGCATGGAAATTTCAATAATTACACAGAAAACTTCCTTTGTTTTTTATATTAAATTACAAAATTTAAAGTTTTTTAAAAAAAAGGTGAGATTGTGCTATTAAAAAAGGGGAAAAAAACATTGTTTCAGGACATGTTTGATGGAACAATGTTTTGACTATTGACCTTTGTTCAGTAACTGGGCAATCCTGCACCTGTCAAATTTGTTAAAGTACTGACACTCCCATACCCACCAGATTCTTTAACAAAGGTGAAGTGTACTCTGCACCTCACACACACCAACACACTTTAACAATGGTAATAAAACACTCAACACTCACACAACCCCTAAACACTTTTTAACAATTCAATAATATTTTTACACTCACACACTCACTCAGTAACAAACACTTCGTATCAATAAAAAAAAGGAAGTTTTTTATGTACATTTTGGGGGGACGTTTAAGCTGTAACCCCCAAACACAGCTTTGTGGGGGACTTGGAAACGGAAACCCCAAAAACAGCATTTCTCAAAAAGGGCCCTTAACTCTTCAAATGAGCCTCCCCATGACATTACCCATAAAATTCAAAAAATGTTAATATCATTATTACAGACAATTTACTTACAAGAGGACACAAAAGAACTTTGCTTTAAAACATCCCCGGTAGACCGTACCCTAGTCCACCAGAAAAAAAGAACTTCCCGCCGTTTCACCCCCATGGGGAGGGCCAATTATTTTGAATTATTTTCTTATATTTAATCCTATTTTTAATCGTTAAAATAATTTTAAGCACCTTTTTCGTATCTTCTATTTAAAAAATAACATTTGGTGTATGTATATATGTGTTACTATTTAAAAAAGCTTGGTTATGTAATATGGGGTTCATGAAAAACAGCTTGGTTTTGTATATATGGTGTTTTCATTATAACACTTTTTTTATGTAAAATGGGGTTATATTAAACACTTGGTTTTTTGATATATGGTGTTTTCAAAGTATAACAGCTTGGTTTATGTATTATGGGGTTCTATGTTAAAACTTGGTTTTTTTATATATGGTGTTACTATTATAACACTTGGTTTAAAATAATGGGGTTTTTTCCCCATTAAACGCTTGGTTTTTGTATATATGGTGTTACTAGTATAACACTTGTTTATGTAAAAATTTTTTTACTAGATAACACGGGTCTCGTTTCTCTATGTTGTTATGCATATTATAGTGGCGAAATGTTGTTACAACAAAAATTTACTTCACATGTATAAGAATCTTATGAAAAAATTATATATTTGTACCTTTTTTGTTTTGTTAAGGAGAATAAATAAGAATGTGAAAGTCACAGGAATTTGTTAGAAGAAGTAAAAAAGAATTGAATGTCACAGAAGTTTGTTAAGAGAGAAGTAAAAAAATGAATGTGAATGCACAGGAAGTTTTTTTAGAAACAAAAAATTACATGGGAGAATAGAGTAAAATAAATGTTACTGAAGAACACATTAAAACAGTGTTTAAAGTGTTTTAGGTTTTATGTACGAAGAACACAGGGTTTGGGTTTAAGTAAAGGTTTATCAGAACAGGGCAAGGGTTTTCCCTGACCAGTCTTAGTCAATATTACCCGCCTTTGGACTTTTTGGCACTGATCGAGCCTTCCGCTGGCTTTCCGGTCCACCCCCTTTTAAAAAAAAATGGTCATTTATAATGTACAGCAATGTGATAAGTATCTCTGGTTTACGTGTAAAACAACGTAATCTTTGTAACTCTGGCCTACTGTGAATAACAGTGTGAAGTTGTATCTCTGGGGTTTCTATGTAAAAAATTGGCCTTCATGTATATTTTTTTTCTAACGAAACAAAACACTACACACGGGTGGTCTTGCATCCCCGGGTTTTTGTGTTAAGAAATCACATGTTTCTTGTGGGAACTCCAAACAAATATATTTCCTCTGGCCTTCGAGCAAAAAAAATGATGAAAAGCTGAGAGCCGAAAGTACATTTACACATTCATAAAAATACTTCAAGAAAATATCAGTGCGCTTTGAGAAGAACAAAAGAACATAGTGTTTAGTGTAGTGTAGTTGCAAGTTACAGCAGTAATTGTACAGCTGGTACTGGGGAAGCTTCCCATGGCACCGTAAAAAAGGATTGTTGGTGATGAAAGATTGAATGTTAAACAATGGGAGAAGATCAGTAAGATCAATGTTACAGCGAAAAATTCCAAACACTGAAATCAAATTACTGAAGTGTTGAAAACTACGAGAAAATATAGGTGAGCACACACGCACGAGCACACGCACACATACACACACACACACACACACACACACACACATATATACACACACACCAATACACACATACACACACACACACACACACACACACACACACACACCACACACACAGACACCACACACACACATACACATATGCACACACACACACACACACACACACACACACACACACACACACACACACACACACACACACACACCCCACCAAGTGCAAAGTCATGAAGATTGGGGAAGGGCAAAGAAGACCGCAGACGGAGTACAGTCTAGGGGGCCAGAGACTACAAATCTCACTCAAGGAAAAAGATCTTGGGGTGAGTATAACACCAGCACATCTCCGGAAGCGCACATCAACCAATAACTGCTGCAGCATATGGGCGCCTAGCAAACCTCAGAACAGCATTCCGACATCTTAATAAGGAATCGTTCAGGACCCTGTACACCGTGTACGTTAGGCCCATATTGGAGTATGCGGCACCAGTTTGGAACCCACACCTAGCCAAGCACGTAAAGAAACTAGAGAAAGTGCAAAGGTTTGCAACAAGACTAGTCCCAGAGCTAAGAGGTATGTCCTACGAGGAGAGGTTAAGGGAAATCAACCTGACGACACTGGAGGACAGGAGAGATAGGGGGGACATGATAACGACATACAAAATACTGAGAGGAATTGACAAGGTGGACAAAGGATTCTCCAGAGATGGGATACAGTTGGAAGTTGATGACACAGATGAATCACAGGGATGTTAGGAAGTATTTCTTCAGCCACAGAGTAGATGAATAGTTCAGAGAACCGACATGTTGTTGAATTGGACACATGTGCAGCTCTTGGGTGTCTTTATTGGGGAAACGTTTCGCCACACAGTGGCTTCGTCAGTCCATGCAAGGGAGAGTCTTGAACAGGAGAGGAGTGAGGTGGTCGGTCCCTCGGCCTTGGGTCGATGTGGTCAGTCCATCAATCTTGAATAGAATGGACTGACCACATCGACTCAGGGCTGGGGGGCTGATTGCCTCATTCTCCTCCTGTTCTTCAAGTTTCTCCTTTGTATGGACTGGTGGGGCCACTGTGTGGCGAAGCGTTTCGTCGATGGAGATACCCAGGAGTTGCACATGTGTCTGATTCAACAGCCACAGAGTAGTCAGGAAGTGGAATAGTTTGGGAAGCGATGTAGTGGAGGCAGGATCCATACATAGCTTTAAGCAGAGGTATGATAAAGCTCATGGTTCAGGGAGCGACCAGTGAAGAGGCGGGGCCAGGAGCTTGGACTCGACCCCTGCAACCTCAACTAGGTGAGTACAACTAGGCGAGTACACACACACACACACACACATACAAACACCCACATACACACAACACACACACACACCACACACACACACACACACACACACACACATACACACACACACACATACACACACCACACATACACACACACACACACACACACACACACACACACACACACACACACACACACACATACACACACACACACATACACACACACACACAACTGAGTGAGCTAGATACCTCAAAGGCAATGGGGCCGGATAAACATCTCTCCATGGCTCCTGAGAGAGGGAGCAGAGGCGCTATGTGTACCCCTAACAACAGTATTCAATACATCTATCGAAACAGGGAGATTGCCTGAGGCATGGAAAACAGCAAATGTAGTCCCAATCTTTAAAAAAGGAGACAGACATGAAGCACTGAACTACAGGGCCGTGTCACTGACATGTATAGTATGCAAAATCATGGAGAAGATATCAGGAGAAGAGTGGTGGAACACCTAGAAAGGAATGATATCATCAACAGCAGCCAACATGGTTTCAGGGACGGGAAATCGTGTGTCACAAACCTACTGGAGTTTTGTGACATGGTGACAGCAGTAAGACAAGAGAGAGAGGGGTGGGTGGATCGCATATTCTTGGACTGCAAGAAGGTATTTGACACAGTTCCACACAAGAGATTGGTGCAAAAACTGGAGGACCAAGCAGGGATAACAGGGAAGGCACTACAATGAATCAGGGAATACTTGTCAGGAAGACAGCAGCGAGTCATGGTACGTGGCGAGGTGTCAGAGTGGGCACCTGTGACCAGCGGGGTCCCGCAGGGGTCAGTCCTAGGACCAGTGCTGTTTCTGGTATTTGTGAACGACATGACGGAAGGAATAGACTCTGAGGTGTCCCTGTTTGCAGATGACGTGAAGTTGATGAGAAATTTCACTCGATCAAAGACCCGGCAGAATACAAAGGGATCTGGACAGGCTGCAGACCTGGTCAGCAATTGGCTCCGGAGTTTAACCCCATTAAGTGCAAAGTCAAAGGGAAAATTGGGAAGGGCAAAGAAGACCGCAGACGGACTACAGTTTAGGGGGCCAGAGACTACAAACCTCAAATCAAGGAGAAAGATCTTGGGGTGAGTATAACACCAGTCACATCTCCGTGAAGCGCACATCAACCAAATAAGGCCGCAGCATTTTGGGCGCCGGGAAACCTCAGAACAGCATTCCCACATCTTAATAGGAATCGTTCAGGACCCCGTATACGTGTACGTTAGGTCCATAGTGGAGCACGCGGCACCAGTTTGGAGCCTACACCAAGCCAAACACGTAAAGAAACTAGAGAAAGTGCAAAAGTTTGCAACAAGACTAGTCCCAGAGCTAAGAGGTATGTCCTACGAGGGAGAGGTTAAGGGAAATCAACCTGACGGGCACTGGGAGGACAGGAGAGATAGAGGGGACATTTATAACGACATACAAAATATGAGAGGAATTGACAAGGTGAACAAGACAGGAGGTTCCAGAGATTGGGAACAGTAACAAGCGGACACAGTTGGAAGTTGAAGACACAGATGAATCACGGGGTGTTACGAAAATATTCTTCAGCCCCAGAGTAGAGGGAATGGAGTTTGGGAAGCATTTGTGGGGGAAGGACCCTTTAGCTTTAGGGGTTGATAAAAGCCCAC
>NC_069405.1:18710981-18755509 GCF_026875155.1 Cherax quadricarinatus | reverse complement strand
AAATTAACCCCTAGGTCCAGCCCACAAATTAGACTGGTTCAACATCATCCTCGATAGAAGAATACTTGTACTGGGTTGACCTTTTATGAGTAAGACACACCGTGACTGTATTTACTACTTCCTCTAGTCATTATTACTATGCGGTAGCCTGCCATATATTACATGGCCCGTACCAGTGTTGAGGCGAGTGACGCAGCATAGTTTTGGATTTATGCCCTTTATCCTGAATTATTACATCCAACAAAAGCAAGGCTACCTCAGCTAGGCCATCATTATTGCCATTAGCTGCAACCTTTACATCAGTCACTGTAGTGTCAGGGTTATTAACATTATCATTATTATAAAAATTACATACAACCCTGCACATAACTGTATGGTGCCTTCCCTTGTTGCATTGATAGCAACTGTTCAATTTGGTATGACAATCCTTTACATTATAATTGTCTAGACATCTGATACATCCAGGGCCGGATTACCACATAGGCAAACTAAGCATTTGCCTAGGGCCCCGCGCATTTGGGGGCCCCGCGGTCCAAGGGGTTCAGGGGCTCCTCTAAGACTGCGCACATGGTGCAAGTGCAAAGGGGTCCCTACCTAAAAAGTTCAAGTGTTTGGAGAGTAAAATTGATTTTTAAAAATTAATCAAAACAAAAATAAGTAATGAAATAAAATAAAATAAAAATAAATGAACCTAACCATAGATGGCAACACTCAACACGCCTTTGTTTACATCAGAACAGCTGTGTTTTCCCGCTAATGGGTGAGTATGGGAGATTCCTCTCCAATTTTCAGACCATTGAGTCTGATCTAACAAGAAATATTGATTTTCAGAATATAATTGATGATTTTGCCAATATGAAATCCAGAAAAAAAATTATTTAAGAAGTGCCTGTGAATATAAACAATTCTTTACTTTCTTGAGTTTATATGATTTGATAGTCTTATGCATGATGCAATGATAACAATAATGGTCAGTGATTTATAAAGGAAATAATAGTGCTGTAGTGGTTATGCTGAATATAATAGGTACATGATGTCACTACTTTAATAGCCTAATCTAGTAATACTATGCTGTCTTGAGTTTATTCTCTTTAAAATGCATGATTTAACAAGATAGTTATAATGGCTGTTGGTAAATGGTTTTGGTTGTCTTGATGTGCTTTCCCTATTAAATTTAATCTAAATAGCCAGAATGTATTTAATTAGACCTTAAACAGGCTCACACCGACCCCCCCCCCCCCAAGCTGGAAGGGGTCGCTTCGCTTACCGTAACTCAATGGGACCCCGCCAATCTGAATAGCCTAGGGCCCGGAGACTTCTTAATCTGGCCCTGGATACATCTGTCAAGTTCTTTCATTCTTTCCACTTTAATATCCCATGAATTATAGGCATTACAGTTCTTAGTGAAATGAGTACCCTTGCAGAAGAGACAGTCTCTCTTTTCCTTGCCTGACCTCTTATTAACTGGGTTACCCTTACTGAGGTACTTATTCCTCTTACCTTGATGTGAGAAACCACTGTTACTGATTCCTGTCACTTGATATGTGCCTATTTAACTCTTAATTATGATTATTACCACTGGGATTATTTTTTCCCTTTTGAGACTTGACAGATACTTCAGAGTCATTATGTGTTATATCCTTAGAACTGTTTGGCTGACTGGTTTGCAATTGAACAATTAATTCTTGCCGACCTAGTCTGATTTCATCCAGACCGTACTCTGGAGGTTTTGGCAAACCCACCCTTTGCATTAATAGGTTGATCAACTTCCTGGCTTACACCCTTTAATTTATTCAAAGCCTTACTTTTACAAGACAGTTTTTCTTCTAATTCGTAATGTTGATTAATTAAAACATTCATTTCCATTCCATCTGCACAATTCTCCAGCAGATCTCTTTCACAGTCTTTAAACCACAATTTGTACAACTTAAATCTACTCTCTAAAGCATCTAAATATAACTTTAATTCAATAGGGTTCACGGTTTCTTGATTCATTAAATCCAAGCACTTGTATGCCCTCGTCACATGGCCTTTAATAGCCTGTAATGATGCTTTCATTACTCTAAAATCCACGGACTTGTCAGCCACATTAACTCCATCAGATCCAGTCATGGTTAGAGAATTATTAATCACTGATTATACAACTTAAGTAGGCGCCTTATAAGAGTAATTCTTGCACTTTACTCTTGTATAAATCCTAGCTACACATGTGCTAGCAATTAGGCTAATTATCATCCACCACACGATGCCTGTGTGGTACTGGGAAGATTGTCATAGCTAGATGTAGCAGCCCAAGCACTGACTAACTCATTCGCCCTATGCAAGGGATGAGGGTGCGCGATCTGCCCAGTTCGTTTACCCTTAATTCTATTTATGTCCCTCCATGCCCGGCTAAGTGGGGTGTGAGCATTAAGACCGTTGACAAATTTTTCCCAGTCGGTTTGCCGCAGCTCTGTCATACGCTCTCTGGCAGCAGCAAGGGCACCCTGGAATGCTGAGGCTCTTCCAAACTGCCCTTGCTGCTGCCAGAGAGCGTATGACAGAGCTGCGGCAAACCGACTGGGAAAAATTTGTCAACGGTTTTAATGCTCACACCCCACTTAGCCGGGCATGGAGGGACATAAATAGAATTTTTTTTTTTATATTTTATTTAGGGAAACACAATACATATTTAAATTGTATGCTATGGCATACGTTTTTACATAAACTTAGACATGTTATTCCATTAAAAAATGAAACAACAATTCCACGTTTCTACACGAAGGCAACCCACACCCGAACATTACAGGTGGATAATAAATTCATAAATACTACTATAGAATCCAAAGAATATCACGTATTTACATGGACCGTCAAGTGATAATAATAAGAAAAAACTATACTGGATATTTAACAAAAATTCCCATACCACACAATCCCTGTACTTAAATAAAACCGTTACCCGTAGTTATACCACCATGTACACATCCAACACATGACCTACCAAACCCCCTTTTAACAAATAATTAATAATACCAGTGCTTACAAAAATATAATGCATGCACCGTTTTGAGAAAAAACCCTGAAGTAACTAACAATCACGGTATCTCCCTTACCTCATTAAACCTTAATGAGAATTACAGAATTTGGTTAGCATAAAACAACAACAAAAATATAAAAAGTACAATAGCAACCACGATATGTACATTATGTTACATCACACACCACTTGTTAAATTGGGAAGCTTTATCAACCAACCAATATCTATTTCCAATAATTATAAACAAACTACAAGAATTCAAACTGTCAGAACTCATTGTATGAATGGATTATACACATAAATTAAAGAATACACTTCTTGTTACCTCAACTTTTTAAAAACCTTTGTAAATATTTAAAATAAAACCAGACTATATTATCTTTGAAACATATCAAATGGGTTTTCTACCCTCACAAGGACGGGCCGACCGAATAATAAAAAGGAAACCCCTTCCTGAAATACCTAAAACAGAGTACACCCCCTACCACTCAACTAATCCTAGCTTAACAGATAACACAAACTTGTTAAGGAATGAACCACAAAATCCTAATCTCCCTATCTGAAACACAATTAAACATACTTGACAGTCATATTCGTCACTTGAACGTGTGCAAAGATATTACAATCCTTCTTCTATAAAGAAGTACGTTATAAAGGAAATACTTGGATACTAATTATCTTGGAAAAGCTATCCACAAGGGCAATATGGAAAGTACTTGCAGCTACATGTTAAAACTACAAAATAAGCATCATTCTACACTAAACGTACTTGACTTACAGTGTTCCTGCTTTATTTTATATTTTAAAACCTTTCAATGTTAATAAAAAGAATTTTTTTTTTTATTTTATTTAAAACGGTCATAATAAACCAAACATATTAAATATATAAAACTCATTACATTCATAATAGTAAGTATTATTACAATTGTCAATAATATACACTAGGAAGGTATTAATAAATATTCGTCAGTCCCCTATTCATTTTGTACTATCCTAAGTACACAAGATATACAATTCTTCAGTTACCTTAATTATAACCCTTTTATATTACATTATAAACAAAGAGAAAAACTATTCAGCAATAATTTGCCTTAAGGTGTTTGATTTTTATGTCAATTAAACCTTTGTAAAAGGTATAATAACATAAACAAGTACATATATAACAAAATATCCCAAAAACGAACGATGTATGAAACTGGTTAGTCAATTTACTTGACAACTGCAAAGATACAAAAAATATTCAGCTGCAGTACACAAAGGGTTCCACTTTAATAGCATGAGATAATTCTGAATTGCCAACCAAGTAACATTATGCAAACATACACACACCACATTCTTATCACATAACAACACCACATGAGAGATTATGTACCCCCACATAATACAAAATTGTTACCCTCATTTGATCACATTCCAAAACATATATCCCAGGAGGACACCAAGCAGAACGTTGCCAGGTATCATCCACATGGCTGATACAAGGAAAATATAAACATGAAAAACTATATATATAAGTTGCACAAGGTGCTTTTACAGAAACACCTGTCATTTGCAGTTCATGACTTTGCTTCACAAGAAGAACCACTCTCTTAATCACGTCAATTTAAGGACAAAAAATTAGTTTCCAAGCAATAGTATATATATTTGTTTGAATAAAACATCATCCAAATACCTAACGATAAACCTATCAGTTTACATTTAAAAACCACACCCATTACCAATGTATGCCACCTTCACTCACACATATTCAAGAAAGCCAGCCTCGTGTACCCTTTAAGGTATTTAACTCCCATAAATCCCTGACCTTGATCTGCTTAATCCTTTGAAAATAAGAAAAACCATCTATTTTCCGCTAATGTCTTTATTTCTCTGTTGTGTACATAAAATATCGCTACCAGTGCTCTGATTCTCTCCCTCCCCCCACAGTATAAATGCCTATATACCCATGACGTATATACAAATCCGCCACTAAATATCCGATTGAATTCTGTCCGGTGTTTCGACCCCCCCCACTGCTAAACTTTAAAGCTCATAAGAACTAAAACCCTCCCCCACCCCCCATTCTTAAAACCTTACCAAACCAACAACCTTAGTGTCAATCTCCTTACAAAATAAACTGCATGGAAAGGACCGTATCAGGATCCTCCACACACACAACACAAGCCCCCCCTTCCTGCACGAGCTCTATTCGTAAAAACTTCCCGGACGGCAGTATATTATGTAAGAATAAAAACTTTATCTCCCTGACCTTGTTCTCGTAACCTTAATGCTTTTTAAACGTCCCCATATGTCCTTCCATGCATACATTGGATTATATTCCCTCCCCTTAGCCAATACTCCCTGCCGTCTACCAGAGTGCCAATTTGCCGATATCTTGATCTTGGCGTGGATCTTTTACCCCATTAAATTAACATCCTCAACATGTCCTCACATCTCTTTACATCCGTTCGGTCAACCAACGTCCAAGTCCCGTCTTTATCCAGGTCAAACCCGTGCGGCCATTTCTACCTTTCTCAAGTAGCTCTATGCTTGACATACATGCCTTAACATCCTTTATGAGATTTCATTAGCCCAGGCCACAACGCCAACCGGGAGCGACACCAATTCCCTCGTTAACCAATACAACCTGAAGCCCCAATACTATCTATATACAGCGTTAACATACGCTTTTCATCATATGGATTGTAACGGATAAATACATGCCCACATGGCCAATACTTGATGAACAAAATCACATTCACCAAAATTGCGCGCTGAAGTATAGACAAGCTCTCCTTTCCCTCAAACTGTTTTAAACGACCTAAATCCATCTCTACAGCCTCACTTGAATTCACCTTCCTCGTATCCTGTATGTTATCCTATGCACAATCCACCACACCTTAATTTGATTTACTAAAGGCCAGCCTTCCTCTGGCCTAATACCACACCCGCACAATCCTCCCACCGCCATAAGCATTGATTTTTCCTTTATTAACCGTCATTCCGGTTTGCTTTCCCGAAACATCCTCCAATTCGCTCACTTTCCTAAAAACCTTGGCTCCACGAAATAAATACCGTTAGTGTCGTTCCCACGTAACCTATAATTCCTGATTGTACACCACCCAACCTTGCTTGTCATCCTATTGTCTTACAATCCCCCTCACGGCTCTAAAAAGAGAGGCTCCTGAAATCAACGCAAAAAAGATTTGTGATATAGGACACCCCTGCCGTACATCCCCTATGCATCCTAACAACTTTCTCCCCAACATACGTTTACCTGCCCTAAAAGTAGCATGCTTCGTACAAAACATGTGCACAACTAAATCAATTTTGTCCTTTTACCGAAACCTGTGCACTGCATAACTTCCATAATGCATCTCTCCTCCCGCAATCGTTATGCAGCGTGCAATCTTAAAAGCTATATCTCCACCCTTATTACCCCTCCGCTTTCCTCAATGAACCTGCGAATAATGCTTGTCCCACACACATAGATCGTCCTGGCACACCATATTGTCCATCGTCCAGAACTCTCTCCAAAACCCGCGTTTTTATCCTATTTCTATAATTTCGCAAAAACAATTTATATTCGCCCACACATTAATGAAATTGCCCTTTAATTATGTATATAATTCCAGATTTTTTTTTCGGGACTTAGAACAACGGCGCCACCCTGTTCTTTGTTGCTGTCACATAATGCCATACGTTTCATGGCATTAATAATATCACCAAAAAATCGCGAATAAAATCCCAATTGTCCTTGGTAAAAATCAACACAAGGGATTCCGTCAATCCCCGGCGACTTCCCTAACTCATTACCCTCCACAGCTACCTAATATCCTATCTTCAAACTTATAGGTCCATTCAAAAGCCCAACCTTGTCCATGTACTCTAGTTTACAACGTACATATTTCACCCATTTCTCCCAGCCGTACCCCCTTAGAACATCCTGCATTTTTGTTATTGCAGTTCATACCCCAAATGCGTGCTACAATGGTATTCATAGCCTCCGTTGACCGAAGGAATGCCCCCCTACTAAAGTTTCCAAAAGGGACTCCTGAACTCATAATTCCCATTATCTGTCGCCTTACGGGGTCTGCCCTGCTCTGCAAGACAAACGACCGAAAGGCTTCACCCCATAAAAATCTCTCATAAATTCCACTTTGCTATACGCGCCGCATCAAAAATACGATGGGAAAGTCATCTATTTAAGCGTTTTAAATGTATCCAATTTCTCAACCACCGGTACACTCACCACCCTTTGTATAACATGCTTGCAGTTGATTTTCAAGATAGTTCACAGAGCCACACTACTGCATGCTCTTGTCTTCTTTTCTTGCTGCTGATAAAAATTCCGCACCTTCCCCACCTTTCCGACAGTATCCCACCATTCGACATATCAATTCCTCTCCTGCATTCAGCCCACTCCATCCTCTCCAAAAGCTAACTCACAAAATCTTCCCTCACACCTCTTTTGTGCATTAAAACCCACATTCAAATCCAGAGAAACATCTGGTAACGGCCTCGGTAATCCTTCCCAGTCAAACCATCCCAGAACACCTCTGTGATCAGTAAAAGATACATTTAGCACACGGCTGACCTCCTGACGGCAGACACCTCTAGAAAACGTTAGATGCGATCCAGTCTTGCGATCTGTATCCCTTCTAACGAACGTATGTGCATGACCCCACCCAACCTCGTCCCCCCCCCCCCACATCCGTAACATTAACACTCCGTCAAAACGGTCCCTAAAAATCCTGAATCATAAAAAACCTCTCCCTCTCAGGTTCGACATCCTGCGACGTCAATGGCAATTCAATCACCCCCAATATCGTGACGACTGGCAGTGATCTTAAATGGTACACCAAACACGTCCATAAAAAAAACGCATTTTTTAAACGAAGGTCACCATTCCGCGGTCCGGACACCCCAGGAAGGCCACCCGTACCCCCACCCCACCACCCCATCAACCCTAACAACCCTCCCCTCCTCTCCCACTCCTATACTGTTTGCAAAAAAAGAAAACGGGCTTGCCTCTTTAACTAACACTGCTACAACAACTTTCAGTTATTAGATCAGCCCCTTGTACAATAAAATATATTCCAGGAATCAGCAAATTCACCTGAAAATTTATAATGGTTCTTGTAAAATTGCAACATCGGGGTACATAAATTTTTTAACAAAAACTCAACAAATTACTTACGTTTTTTCAACAGACGTAACCCATTTAGTATTTAAAGGTTATACACTTGAACGTTTTCATTTGGGGTTTTACCCTTGGGATACACTTGGGGGGGGGATCATTTCTTGGTTTCCCTTGTGTGTATCTCCCACTTCTTCCCCCACCCCCCCCCTGTTGTCGTCTCCTTGACATGCTGAACAATGTTAGATTTGCCCTTGTCTCTACGAGTCGCATCGCACATGCATTTGTTCCCCGAACGTTGTCTTGGTGTCAAACAATCTTAAGACGTCAGATATCACCGCCAACATCTCTTACGAGACTAATGCGGCCAGTATCCTTCTCATCTTCAGACTGTTGTTCCTATGAAACTTCCACGGACCACTCAACCTGATGTTCAGCAATAGGCCAGGGGAGGGATGCCCACGTACTTCTTCCTTCACTTACATCTCTAAACCACCGTGAAGCCCCTCAGTGTGGAGCATCAATAAAAAAAATTCAGAAACATTCTTGAATAGATTGCTACACGTCAACTGAGTATGAACGAGATCTTCCTCTGTCGCTCGCCGATACCCAGGCCACGATCCTACCATCTGCACCAGGGAGGGTTTAGAACATATCGGGCGTGTCTTCAACTCACCCTCTATCTCCTTCACTCCAATGAATTTACGACGGCAATATATGTTGTTGTTGTAGCAGCAGCATATGAACGCCCTTACTGCTCCGTTTGGATGAAACATCAAAAACGCCCTTACTCCGTTACGTTTTTTCAACGTCTTGCCTAGGGATTTGCGCGCCATATGGTCATACATCCACAAAGCCTGCACGTACGCCTTTGTCTGAGTACGTAACGTACACTTGCCGTACGAAAGTCTTCCATAAACCACAGACGACGGCATAGGGTGCTTGAAGGGACATTCTCAGGGAGGAAGACCCCTCCAGCATACCAACTAGAGGACCATCATGCCACCGTTCCATACGTTTGCCTCATATGACACGTGCCATAGCGTGCGTAAAAAAATTCCTCAAATCACTTCGTCGCCTCTCAAAGGAAACTGTTTCGTACCTTGATCCAGGTTTGTTAAAAACGGGAGGACGTTCGTGAAAGGCGAAACAGTTGACCACCAGGATTAAACCAGTTTGATCACATCCTGATAAGTGGCAACCCATATTTTCGTAAGTACTATTTTGTCCTGAATTTGACAAAAAGCCTCCGAATTTCCGTTCAAAGAGACCCATAAAGATCTTATTATGTCATACCATAGTATCTCGGAGTATCGCAGTAAGCAGTAGTGTGTATTTGTTTGTTGAACGAGCCTGTCCCCAATTGAAGGCAGACGGTTTTGACTCGCCTCGTGCCCCCTTCCGCCTTTGTGGTGCATGAGGAAAACTGGCAGCAATCAACAGAGTCAGGAGCTACTGGCAGCCTGTCCGAAGGCCCAAGAGCGATACGAACAATGGTCAATTTTTAATAAAAAGAATTACTGTTTTCACGGCAATATCTTTTTTACACGTTTCAGTCATTTCCCCCTAAAAAGCCATAACAGCCATTTTAAGCCCCCTCTCCTCGATAGTGAATGCATAATAACCCAAAAAAAATATGCTGAAAGGGCTTCCAGTATGATAGGTATCCAAGGGGACTGATGCCAATATCAAATATTTTGCGGAACATAAAATTTCATAAATATATGCTCTCACTATCTCCCCCTCAACCACCTTCCACACTGTAGCCTAACCTTACCCCCCCCCCTAAAATTTTAAAAGGCCCTCTACCTTCCCCCCCCCCCCCCTGTTCCCTTAGAAGCTGTGCTACGGGTAAAAATTCGATAACCTATCAAAAAAATTGTTCCCCATTTCCCCCCTATATTAACCTTTTCCCAACCTTGTCCAAAAAACCTCGCTGCTAACTTTTTTATCCCAATGCCCTGAAATCTCCTTTTACCCCAAAAAAACATGCAAAAAATCTGCTAACATACATCAAAGCCCTACCCAACCTCACTTGTTTCCCCCACTAACATCCATCGACAAAAATCTAAGGAAAAGACCAACCCCCCCCCCCCCAACGCCAAATAACCCCCCCATCCAGACTCTCACCACTTCCAAAGAGGGAACAAAATATACCACATGATATGCTTTCCTCCTCCCCACAAAATAAAATGTTTTCCTCTTAACCACCCCTCTTATGCAAATAACTTGTTTCCCCCACACCCCCTTAGAAAACGGTAAACCAACTCCCCCAACCCCCTTTTGGTTTTCCCAAGCGTCCTGAAATCCTCCATATGACCTTTAGTTATACTGGGGTTATTGCGGCCCCCTGCAATACACCCCTTCCCAAACCCACACCAAACCCCTGCGTTTACCTTAACCTTTTTACCTGCCCCCACTGCCAAATGGTCTTTTAAAACCCTTTACACTTTCTAAATCCCCCCACTCCACCAGTTTCTAGCATCCCCCATCACCTATCCCACCCTAACCCCCCTCCCCCCCCCCCTTAGATACCCCTGTTAATATATAATACCATTACCCCAGGCCCTAAGGCCAACAAAATAGTCCCCCCCTTTTACTCCGTTTATGACCCACTTTTTGGACAACAGGCCCTCCCAAACCCCACACAAACCTCAACACCCTCCCCTGTATTTCCCGTATTCCCGCACCCCCAAGGGAAACCTCCCCTAACCCCGACCCTTTCTATACACCACCGGTTAATTACCCGCCCTCTGCTGTAACGCCACTTCCTGGCCCTCAAACCTTTTAACTTGCCCATAACCCTACTCGTGACTGCTTCTGAAATTAATCCCCTAATTTTTGCAATTGCTTCATATCCATATCCCCCAACCTATTCTGTCACAAACGTCCATCCCATTTCCTCCCCCATCTCCCCCACCCATGTTTTTACTTCCAAAAACCTAGACTTTTCATTAGGGGGGATTGGTTGCATCGTCTGCCAAGTCTTATGCTTTCGTATGAGTGATTTATCGTGTGCAAGTTTCGTGTACTATCCCTCTAGGATTTACCAGGTGTATTAATCAAGTATCACCTCCCTCCTGCTATCCAGGGGGAATACAGGGTTTAGAAACTCACGGCGCTTCCCAGTAAATGAGGTGTATTATCGTCCGTATGCGCGCTGTGAAAGTTCCTGTATATTTTCCTAGGTTCGGCAATTTCACCTGCCTTGAAAGGTGCAGTTAGAGTGCAGCAATATTCCCAGCCTAGATAGAACAAGTGACCTGAAGCGTTTCCCAACGATGGGCTTGTTTTGGCCTCCCTAGTATGTATGGTTCTCATTATCCTCCTGTCATTTTTCTAGCAGATGCGATATGAGATACAATGTTATGGTCCTTGAAGGGAGATCCTCCGACATAATCACTTCCCAGGTCTTTGACGTTGTGTATCGCTCTATTTTGTGGCCAGAATTTGATTAGGTACTCAGATTAAGATTAATTTCCTCAAGTTTACCATAACTGAGTAATTGAAATTTCTCAGTGCGTTGAACAACATATTGTTTTCCGCAGCTCCCTGAAAGATTTGGTTGATTTCCGCCTGTGAGCCTTGCAGTGTCCCTTCAATGGAAGACACAGTCATGCAGGATTCGGGTGTCATCTGCAAAGGAATACACGGTGCTGTGGCTACATCCTTGTCTATTCGGATAAGAAGGATGAGGAACAAGATGAAGCTATGTACTGTGGCCGATGTGGAACAGAGCTTTTCACCGTATCTCTTCCTCGGACTTTACTCTGTTATTACGACTACTCACAGTGTTCTGTTATGAGGAAAATATAGATCCATCGATCCGTGACTTAACCTGTTATTCCTTTATCCCGCATTTTGTGCGCTATATACGCCCATGGTCACACTTGTCGAAGGCTTTTGCAAAGTCTGTATATATTAACATCTCTTCAAATTCTTATTTTGTCTTCTATGTTCATTTAGGACCTTGTCCGTAGTGATACAAAATTGAGACAGACAGGAGCGACCTGTCCTAAACCCCATTTAGCCCTGGTGTTGTGTAACTTATGTGTTTCTTATGGTGGTGAGATCTTGCTTCTTAGGACCCTTTCCAAAGATTTTTATTATATGGGATGTTAGTGCCATTTGTCTGTAGTTCTTTGCTGTTGCTTTACTGCCCCCTTTGTGGAGGTGGGGCTATGTCCTGTTTGTTTTTTAGTATCTAGGACGACCCCCCGTTTCCATGCTCCCCTCTCCATAGGATGGAAAAGGCTCTTGAGAAGGGCTTCTTGCAGTTTCCTTGATGAACACAGATTTCCATTAGTCCTGGCCCAGGGGCCTGTCGTGTGATAGCATGGTCATGTCATTTAACGCCTGTTCGAAGTCATTTGGCGACAGTATATCATCGGATAGGCTTGTGTTAATCAAATTTTGTGCTCTCTCATAAAAATTCATTTTGATCTTCGACTCACATCTGGTGTAGCGGCTTGCAAAAACTGAGTCATGATTGGGACTAGAGTAGCCACACAGATTTCATTGCTTTCATCTCTTGTTGACCCCCATCTTGTTTAAGTAGGTGCCCAATACTGTACGTTGTTCTCGATTTTGATTTGCATAGGAGAAAAAAACATTGGGTTTCTTTCGATTTCATTTATGCTTTTAGTTTCCTTCCCCGCGATTCTGACTCCTAAAGGATTCTTTAGGCTTAATTTACGAGCTTGCTATTTTCTCTGACCAGTGTCTCCCTACGCATTTCAGATATATGACCATTTTAGAGCCGCTCTGTATTCTTTTACCGTCCGCCTTAAAAGGGAGCGCCTGTCTCTTTCAAATTACCAATCTACTACACCTCCTCCTTTTTTTCCTTAGAGGAAATAAGCCCTTGTGCAAACATCGAGTGCCACCGAGTTAATCTGTCTAGGCATTAATTGGTGTCTTGTGTTTCTTAGTGTATCATCCCCGCTTATATCTGTTAGGACTTGGTTTACTTGGTCCCACTTTATGTTTTTTTGTTATTGAGTTTGAATTTTTGAATGCTCCCTCGTGACAATTCTCATTTTGTCGTCTGGGGCTCCACGCATACATACTGAGCCTCAATTATGTTGTGATCTGAGTAAATGTTTATGATATGTTGACATTTCTTATCAGATCATCATTGTTAGTGATGATGAGGTCTAGTGGTATCTCCAGTCCTAGTAGGCTCTATTATTGGCTGGTTTTAAATTGAAGTTTGTGCAGAGATTATATTTTAAAAGCTCGTGTGAGAGTGAGTTTTCATCAAGCTGCCTCCTGTGTTATTTCTGCAATCAATATTATTTGCTATATTCCTCCCTTTAACCCCATTTTAGGTGTCCTTAAGTTGAAAATTTCCCCCAGGAGCAAATGATGTTTGGGTGCAGGAGCAGGAAGCATTTTTTCCAGACAGTGGTCTAATTTTAACAGCTGTTCCTGGAATTGCTGGGATGTTCATCCGGAGTGCTTGTAACTTACCACAATGACTAGGTTTTGGTCTCGACCCTTTACTGCTAAAACTTCCACTACATCAGTTGAGGCATTAAGCTGTTCTGTTCAAACAAGTGTACTCTTCAATGTACATGCCCACCCCCCCCTCTCTCCCCCCATTTTTGCCTGTTCACTCTGTCACATCTGTATAGGTTGTAACTGTGATCCATATTTCGTTGTCCAAGGATCCTTTATGTGGTATCTCAGGACGCCAACGAACATTGCCTTTGCCTCTGCAAGCATTCCCAACTGATTGAACGTTATTTTGTTTGTTTGTTGCAGACATTAGACGCCTGTAAATTTGCAAAGAAGAATGTTATCGCACTGGTGGTATTGTTGTCGTGATCTTAATGTTAATTTGTGCAACACCTGCTCTGCAACCAAACATAATATAGTAGTTTTGTCAAAGTTAAGCAAAAGTTTATTGCTGTCATCCAAGTCGATATTTTGATCATCTCCTCGTTAACAATGGTGTTGAGGTGGCAAGATATGGTGATAGATGACATAAGTCTGTCGTCAGCAAAGAGAATGGGGTTTCAGTGTGTAGGGATAACGTATGGAAGATCATTGTGATGTATATTGAGTAAGAGCAGTGACCAAGTGACACTTACCCTGCGGAACTCCAGTATCAGTGGCCTTGTTGTTTTGTATGCTGTGTCTTTAATGGTGACATATCGTGATACCTTATTTTTATTTTTTTAATTTTAAGGTTAAGATTGAATATGCAAGCGGCATGACCTCTTATTCCATAATGTCAAGTTGTGGAGTAGGATGCTGTGGCTACTGTTTCAAAAATCTTATTCTTAGGTCAATAAAAATTCCTAGTGGGATATTCCCATTTTTATTATTTATTTTTTATTTCCAATCCGTGTAATGGCAGATGCTAGCATTTTTTTATGATTGCATCATTAGTGCTTTTATTTTTTCCTGAATCCAAATTCGCAGGGTTGAGTAATGTTTTTATGCCGTTAAAAATGAAATATAGTCTCCTGTGCACTAGTTTCATCTCAAATATTTTGGATAGCAATGGTAAGTCTGATATATTGGCCTATATTGTTTAAATCTTGTAGGAATCCCAAAAAACCCCCAACCCCCATATTTTTTATTTTATGTTTGGTGTATCCCTTGCCTCTTGATTAGTTTCGAAGGTGTTAGTTTCTAGTGACTTGTTAAAAAAGTAGATTAAGTATAGCAGTGAAAGTGACATGGGCCGCTCGCTTGTAGCAATAATGGTTGCATGAACAGATTCCCCAGGTTATTTTTTAAGTGTACTTTATAATCCGTTACTTCCGTGGCTCAGTTGTGCAAGATGGAAGTGAATTTGGGAAATTCCCATCTAGGAAGTCCCCGGCATGTGGCATTGGTTACGTGGGATTTTATTGGCAATATTAATACTATGTTTGGGAAAAAAAAAAAAAAAAGAAGAATAAAAAAAAGAAGTCTTTATCCTGTTAGCTGTTGTCCAGTGGGATGCAGTGGTGGTTTCATTAGGTTAGTTATGACAATAATCTTGTTTTTTTCCAGTTTGTGGGCCCCTAAATCTGAAGATAGTGTTTTTCCCATGTCTATTTTATTATCTCTCCTCATGTGTCAGTGAATCTACTGGATAGTAATAGTTTGTTTGGCTTTCTTTTATTACTTTGGTGAGGAACTGATGAATATGTTTTAAGAATATCTTTGTGTATTAATCCGTCTCATTGCTTATCAATATTGGTGTTCTTATCAATGGATTTCAGAATGGTTCTGGTTAGCTCATGGCAACCAAGCCGTTTTGTTTTGTTATCTGTTTCGTTTTTACAATGTTTGTTGTATAGTCTTAAGGTAAAAAAAAAAAAAAAATTTGTTTAAGGAAAATCTGGTCCAGTATCAATACCATTGGCCCATGGAGAGAGGATTCTGTAGGCCAGTCAACATCTCCTAGGTCAGCTTTGAACTTCCTTATGAGGCCTCGTTCGTTGAGTCTAAATTAAACTTTGTTGTATTGAAGTGGTGGATTTTACTATGTTTGCCAAGAGGAAGGTAGGGTAATAGGTCTGTAGTGCTATCAGTGATTATCCTGATTTAAGAGGGGCTAGTATATTGGTCCATATTTGTCTATTATGGTTGCACTTGTCTCAGTAAAGAGCCAGGTTGGTTTAGTTATTGTTGGTATGAGAAGTGTTTTGTTCATCTTGTAGAAGAATCAGTTACAGGCTGAAATCATCTAGTAGGCCAAGTTGATATTGAAGTCTCCATCTAAGAGAAGTGGAGCTTATTCATTTGTCACTGAAATTTGGAATGTTTGTGTGGGGTAACAGTTAAATGGCACCGATTGTTTATAGCGTCCTTAAGGTTTTTACAGTAAAACAAGCAAAAATGTCTTCCCCATATTCTTTTCACTATAGCGAAGTGGTGCTAATACAAGATAAATGGTTTAGAGTAATATATTGCAATACGCACCACCAGAACTTTGTAAATGGACTGCAGTTTGTGGAATTGCTGGTATCCTGGTATAGGTTTAGATTATCCTATTGTGGACCTTCTTAAGCCCAGGTCTCGAGTAAGAATAATGCAGGAGAAGGGTGTCCTTTAGTGATTCGTGGAGTGCCATGATGTCATCCCTAAGTGTTCGCTTAAATGACCTGATGTTGTAGTTAAGTACTGAAAGGGCGTTTAGCAACGGTTAGGAACGTTCTTTTCTTGTGATGCTGTGTAATAAAGGCAGTTACTTTCCATACAGGTTTTGATCGAGTGTCAGATTATGGAAGGTTTGGATCAGGGTCAACGTGATCAATCATCTTCTAGGTTAAATTATGGTTATTTTTATCCTGAGATGTGGATGAGGCTCTAGTACAGATATCTGTAGGGGTGAGTTTGGACAATTATATAGCCTAAAGCATTTTGGTTTAAATCAGAGTTATGCCACTATTTACACGTATGAAGTTGGTGTTGTCTATGTGTTGTGCAGTGGGGTGGAATGAGGCAACAACTAAGGTATAAAAACAATAATCAAAAAATACAAATTAAAAAATAGCACCAACTCTCACTATTAAATGCGCTATGGTCAAATATAAAACAATTTGTTATTGAACTATTTAATTGAGCTAGAATGAGCTACAGTAACAACTGATTTTTTAAACTATAAATACGCATATAAAAAAGTCACAAGACTCACACATGTAATTGCACTAAGGGATTATATAAGTAGTTTACAAATTAGAGTATAAACAGATTTAAATTGACAAGATAAAAATACACAAGTTAAGGTAGCAAAAGAGAAAAAGAAAAAAAAATATTAAAAAATAAATAATGGCAATGACTTGGTTATAATAGCTAGTAAAAGGAGTAGACAGGATAATTTAAAGTTGTAGTTGAAAAAACTATTAAAAAAAGTATAGAATAAAATGGGGGCCAATCAAAAAATTTACAATAAGTTGGACCAATATAGTTTAAAGTAAAATTGGGCAATAATAAGGATATGGAATAAAATTGTGCAATAGAGTATTTCTTAAAGTGAGGTAAATAATGAGGACCAGTTATGGTTTGTTTAATAGATAAAATAAGATATAACATGATTGGTAATGTAAAAAAAAAAAGGAGAAGATTCTGTAATATTAAACACAATTAAGACTATGAGGTAAAAAAAAAAAAATGGGTCGTTGAATTCAACAATGACAATCAAAAGTAGTTGGGGTATTAAGAATTTTTAGGGGGGCACAAATTTATGTACAATATAACACTAAACGTGTACTGTGTTTCCACCCCCCCCACACCTTTTTTTTTTTTTTTTTTTTTTTTTTTTTTCTTTTTTTTTTCTTTTTTTTTTTTTTATTTTTTTTACACAGGGATTGACAAGGTTAAGGATCCCTAGCTTTATTGACAAGCTATTTACAGGTTTAAGGAATCCAACTTTAATTGGCCACGGCAAGAGAGCTGTTAACCTACATCACTCATTTGAAAGCAGTTTTTTAATTAAGAGACATACAATAGGGAACATATGAAATTGGTAGCCATCTGAGGGCCAGACATTTTCATTTGTGATAACTGATTTTATCTCTTTGACATCATTATGCTGACGAATGAGATACTTGTGGCATAAAAGCTTGTTTCACACTGTCCTCGAAGTGGATCCAAGTGTGGTACTTTGACAATATTGCCTTGAGTACAAAACAGTAAGGCACTCTGATATCTGTTAGTCCAAACCCTCACTTTAGGAATGTTTATGTAAAATGTCAACTTCTGTAGAGATGAAGTATCTCTTCCCAGTGGTCTTTTTACCTAACTGCGATTTTTTCCGTCCTCACAAAGCACTGTTAGGATTTTTTGGGCATAGCGAAATGTATCTTAGCCGATAAAGGAGGCTTTTTGCCTGTTTTGGTAAACTATAGGCACTCATTGACATAAACATCAGATTTCATAAAAAGATGTTTTTAGTAGGTTTGTTTTCTTTGTAATGCTAGTTTGGAATTTTAACAAGCACATGTTTTTTTAAATTTAACCCGCTTGTGTAGCCCATCAGTTTGCAATCCTTTAGTCATCACTGCGAACTTTAAGGCGAAAGTGGTCCATGATAAGCTTAGTGTGGTCTCATGCAGGTTCTCTTGGGTTACCTGTGGCTGGGAGATGATTGCTGTTTAACTAAAACAGACGACAATAGCTGCTGTTGTTCATTATGGTCTTGGAATTTGGTTATGAAATTGGCAATTTTGTTGGTCCCACTCCTTGATCTTTCCATGGTCTTTTAGAGTGTTGATGGTGTCTAGGGACTGGGTAGGGTGTTGCTTTGTTGTTTCCCAGCGTGTCTAGTTTATGATCTAGAGCAAGTTGAATCACTGTTTGATTTAATCTGATTGCTAGCTTTTAGTTCCTGCATTCTTGAGTTGTTGATCGTTGGTTCTGAATCGGATAGAAGATACATGAAGTGTTTTGTCAGAGTGTGTATATAGTGTTATGACAAATAAATATATATTTTCATTTACTAGGAATTTTGCTAAACCCCCTTGTTAACCAACTTATTGAAGTAACAAATGCCGGTTGTAGCAGGGGGGAGTTCTGTTTTTGACTGGGATAGCCCCTGTGGTGGCCTGTTTCTGCCTGAATATGTGTAACTTTTACCTTTGCACTTAGACAAGGCCATAGCCCCCCAGGTATTAATTATTTATTAATAAAGATTAGCCGGTTTCTCCCAGCCTGGCCTTTTCCGAAGTGGTGGCCCGGCATTGCTCCCTCTTATGCTAGTTGTCTGAGACCTAAGTCTGCTCCCATGGGAGGAGGCACAAGTACCTCCTCATCTTTGGACCTAACTGACCCCTGTCCTGCCATCCTCCCCGCCCCAAGTGCCAAATGGAATGACAGTCCTTATTAGCTAAAGGCCGGTGTGAAAGGCTTACTCATCCCTTTAACAACATCAGACCATGTATATACTCAGTGCTGCTCCTCCCAGGAAAATTAATGAATAGAAAAAGAAATATATAATTCACAAAGATAAACGACTATTTATTAAATCAAACATAAAACAAACAAAACATGATAGGTATATCCTATTTTGAAAGAAAAATGAAAAATGTAAAATGAATAAAATTAACATTTGAACTCAACACTAATATCAATCAAAGTTGTCTGGTGTGGTGACCACGTTGTTAAAACCGTAGCCGTTTGCTGATGATAAGGGGGTGGGGAAGGTCGCAGTGTGTTGGTGACCATCCAACTGGCAATTTCTTCACAGTAGGAATCGCACGTGGAATATTATCATCGATGACGGGAAAGCAGGTATCTTTACCTCTGCAAATGCAGTTATTACCGTCCAGCACTTTCATACAGGTTCACAGGTAGTTCATACAAAATGGAGAAGTCTCTGGACGTTAGTCCGTTCTCCTGTTTTACTGCTCGTTGATTGCCCGCCCCAGTGACCCCTCTCCTGAATCCAAGAGTAGAGTTGGGAGCTGTGAGTCTAGTGATTTACAGTTTAACCAGAGCCCCACACGTCACCTTACGGGGGGGGGGGAAGAGTGAGAGGAAAGGGGTATCGGGAGCTAGAAACCTACTGATGGTGACCCTAGGTTTAACAAAAACAGGCCGGCAGTCAAACTATCACTTTCAGGAGGGGGGAAAAAAGGCGGAAAAAAAAACGGGGAGCTTGACTTTTAACCCTATTATTATTACCCTTCCTACCTAACTATTAATAACCTTAACTAGTAGCCTCTGGTAGCCTGCCGAATGAAACTAATGTTAATATATAATATAATTTAATTATAAATAATAAAAATATAATATATATATATATAAATATATAAATAGTATATTTACACAACATATACAACATATATATATAAATATATATCATATATAAATATATATATATATATAATATATTCCCTCTCTACTCCTATCTATTGAACATTTCCCCTCACACAAACTCACACTTCCCACGCCCTTAACCTATTTCCGGGAGACTACTCCACTCTCCCCACACCCCCCAAGCTCCCCCATACCAAGACTTAAATACCAGGAGTATAAAGAAGAATAGGCGAGGAAAAAGTTCTAAACATTTTGAAGTCGCCATGAGGCAACAAATCTTCTACAGACTGTCACGACATAAACCAGTCAGAGAAATAATAGGATAACCATTGATAGACACAATAAGGAAACTATAAAAGCCAGGATGCCAATGTCCACCTCAAGAGGGCGACTGTTGGTTACCCTTAAAAATTTCTTCTAGGTATATAAAGGTTTGTGTGGTCCGTTTCTAAAATGAATTCTTTTCCCCGCAAATAAAATTTAAGTTTGGAGCTAAACCCCACACAAGGGCCTAAACATTCCTATTTTTCTATTGTGTGGAATATCTTGTTTTCTTCTTCTGCTGGAAGGAGTTATCCGGCTTAGGAAGCATTAACAGGGAATGGAGTAACCCCATCAGGTAATGTAGTAACACCGCACCTAAGCAAGTATTGGAGGCATCAGTTCCTCTCGACAAAAATTTTTATTAATTCTTGGATCTTAAGTAAAGTGTGCCTTTCTAAAAGATACTTTTAAGATCCATAAAACTTTTCCCGAGCTACGATGGAAATTCAAGAGGTTCCTTCACAGACTTTTTAAGGAAGTCCGATAAATAATGCCTGTAAGATCACAAGATATCGGTATAAACCGTGCAAAATAAAAAAAAAAAAAATTTACAGAACCAAAAAGGCTACGCATGAGTTTTCTTGGTTTTTGGGGACTTTAAATTCTATAAAGCCATGATCTTACTGGTAGATCTCATGAGTTAGTTATAAAGTAATCGGACCAAGAATCCATAAAAAAATCCCCCCCAATGTAAAACCCAAGGAAGCAATTCTTTCTTCTTCTTCTTCGGCTTGGCAGTGAGGCCATGTGACGTAACCTACCAAACTGATGTATGTTTGGATATGGTTCGCCCCACGTGATGTCACAAGAAAAAAGTTATCAAAATAAACTTAAACAATTGGCATATTACCCACATACCCCCCCATTCTCATTCCGTCACACGTAGGTAGCACAGTCAGTACCAACCGAAGGGCATAGATCTATACTGCATCAGTCCTTGGTTGTTGGTAGAAAAGCGTTGTACTGCTTAGAAGAAGGATCATAAAAAACATTACTTGATATATGCCTGTGCAATATCAATCTCTGAAAAGAAGTAAGACGTCATAAAATTTGTGTAGATCGCTATCTCTATTAAGGCATAGGCTCAGCATCCCACCGAGTTATAGCAATTAAGGACTCAGAAGTCATTAGCAAGTCAATTAAGAATTATCCTCCTTCTTAACCAATGACTACATGTTAACAATATAAGATACAGAAAGGTTCAATGATCTTTAGATTTAACTAATTGGTCTACCTCTCGGTCAAATGCACCCCGCTATGTTGAACAGTAACTTGGTATAATTTCCATTTGATAAGGATTGACCGTCCACACTAAGTACAATCTTATGGACTACCGTGGAGGTAACGTAACCCCAGAATATAATCAGTAAAAGAAGACGTCTGAAAAGTTTACCACACTTGAAGTAGTTTCAAGTCACTTATGGTCATCCAAAATTCATTAAAATTAATGTTGGTTGCGTCCCTATTGGTCAAGATTTCTCCAAGTCATGTAGTTCTTCTATCATATCTAAAAGGGGTTTAGAGGTGGTCATTACGCACCTTTCCTTTACATTCTCCCAGTTGTCCTTATCAAGTTCGGTGTGGAAAAACAAAGTCAAAGTTGTTAAGAGCATTTAACCTGAAATTCTTCGGTAATATTTCTTAAGGATGTTGATATGATAAAGCTTAGGTATCCCTTGACTTCTATGAGGTTATCAACTTTCCCCACAAATTTTTTAATACTTTATATGGACCTTTCCATGCTGCTAATAATTTATTTGACTTGATATGCAAAAGTAACAGAACATTCATCTCCTACCATTAAAACTTTCTACTTCTCCTCTAACTTTTTGGAATCAAAATAGTTCTTTGTCCAGGAGCCATTGACAAGCCTAGTTTTGTTTCCGCACTATGTTCAGAGGTCTCCTCAAGTTTGGGTATCAAATGTCAAGGGAGAAACTTGAAAGAAAGACTGAACCTCAGCATTTACCCTCCTCATTAGTCCATAAGTCATGAAGGATGGACAGTGACCCTCTGTGCCTGTCTACCATAGAAAGTTCAAAAGGTGAAAACCCCAAAGAGTCACTGGGAACTCCCTCATGGTCAAACAAAGCACAAGGGTAGGTAACGATGCCACTTCCATAGGTTTAAGTGAGCAAAGTTTCCTTAAAATGGACTTGAGAATCGAATGCTTGCGCACAAAATCCTCCCATTACAGCTGGATGATAGGATGTTTTCGAAAGAAGGCTCACTCCCCGAAGTTGGTATAGATGTTGCATTAAGTTCAATGTGCATTGTGTCCCACGTCAGACAAAATCTCTCTAGGGATTCACACTCTGGAGAAGATGGACAAAAGGGCATCAGCCACCACTGTAGTAGTTATGTTCCTTTTATGGGTATGGCTTCAGGAAACACGAAGCATAATCAACCAATTCTCTCTAGAGGGTGGTATGTCTCCCCCAATGAAAGTGAGAATACAGGACCAACGATGTTCAATAGCTCTACTCTTTCCAAACGGAACCGTAAAGATAGGCATTTTGACACATAGGTACTCGCCCTGTAAAAAAACCTCGGGAGGATGACAGTTTGCAAACTTTAAGCAACTACTACAATAAGTAGTGACATCTGAGGGACATTTTAGGCCCCCAAAAACAGTTTCCCTAAATAATTTTATTTAAAAGTTTTACGAATGTCGAGCAAATGTCCGGCCAACTGGCATGACATGATCCATTATAAGAACAAGTCTCTCTTCATTGACTTGGAACACAAAAGAGAATGGTCCTATCTCATTTGAAAATAATTTGAATACTTACTTGTACAATATACCTTTTATATAATCGCAATTTAAATGAAAAGTTTTTCCCTTTGGAAAACTTGATTTGTTTAGCGGGCATTATGGCAATTCTCTGAAGTGGGGGGAAAAGGCAATTTACGTGTAACCTTGACAAAGGAGACCTTCAGAATATGTCTGATTAGATTTTGCCACCGAAGTTGTCTAGTTTTATTGTGCACCTCCCATAGCCATCCTGTTGGACGGTACGCGAGAGCATATGGATACACAAAATGCCCAGGAACTAGGCCCGCAAAAATGTTAACAGAATACATATGGATTTATATCTACATATCAATAGTTTCACTTATCTGTTACAAAAGCCGGGCCATAATTTAGTTAAATATGCTTAGTATATCTGGTATCTTATTATCAATAATATTATAACTTGACATGTCACATAGGTTATTAATATGTCTGTCCACTGTATTCCTCAATAAGTGACAATTAAGCACCTAGAGTTCAAAGAGTGGGACCATTTGCCTGTATCATCATAATTTACATTAGTTTGATCATCATCAGTGACTCCCAAACTCAGCCGAGAAGAACTTGTAACCAAGCCTAAGCCTTGCCACTCACTACAACATCAGACAGTTTTCCCCCCCCCCTTGGTTCACATTGCAAGTTTGCTTCCAAAAACATAACTTAACTACGTCATGTTATCATAGTGGGTTATAGATCTACTCAGGCTACTAACTGCATTCCTATAAACAAACATTTTCATTATATACTTCTCTCCTATAATATCCTAAAGCCCAACACAGTTAATAAAACCAAAGTTATATTCTCGATGCTCTTCTTGGCTACATATCAACTTTATCATTGAAGGAGTAATCCAATGTGTGATGGGATCCATAGCAATTGTAGACATTAATTCCTATTGTCCCTAATTTTTGAGTATCTAATTACCTGGCTTCCCCCAATACCCATCGTTGTGGAGTCATATAATAGCCAAGAGCCTTCCAATGATGACATAGAATCAGGTAATGAAGATAGAGTCAAGCTCAGTGTCATAGGTTAGCTTTAGCGCCATTAGGATTGCAAACAATTCAGTTTGCAGTTGTAGAGCTCCAGTTGATATTCTAAGCCTACTCAACACGATTTTAATAATCGTTCTTAAACTAGGGAGGTGGCCAACAAGAGCATAAAGCCTCCCCTGCCAAAGACCTCCCGTTATATCCATCAGTGTGATAAAACTTGTGATAACTTATTACTACCAAGCTAGGTTAGAATTTCTTCTTGAGCAGTTGCTCTAAACAAGATAATTAAGGAAGGGATTACTATCAAGGAGCTTCTTGGAGGGACTTGTAAGGTATGTTGATATTAAATTGAACACATCTTCCATGTAGGAGTGAAATGCTCTTGTTTTCCTACAGTGATACAGTTCATGCATGTTATAAACTAAATGCATTGTGCAAACGTTTTCACAATCCATATAGATCTGTGTGTATTTAACCTCTAGACATTTTGGTAAGATTCACTGTGACAGTGACTGGTACATTTCTCACATTTCCCTAATACCCGGGGAAAAGGGGTATTTTTTAACAGTGTTAGATAATTTCAACAATCCTATTCACAGATACTAGAAATACCAAGCTCCTTCCCTCATGTTTAAAGAACGTTTAGTAGATCTGGACAGCCAAGATAATCCTGAGAGCTTCATTTTGCATTAATCTTCCAAGGGTCGGAGAGGAACTTTTCCTTCTCTAGCTAATATCAACATTGGGGAGGCAAGCAATAATAATCAATTAAGGACCTAACATAGGCTATGTTACATCATTCTCACGAACTGCTCAAAATTAAGCACCAAAGTTGGGATTGTAGCCCAGCAACCAGCGTATGAGAGCATTTATCCTATCTTTACCATTTCTTGTCAAAGGGAGGCATAAAGTCCCCAGGGAAGAATCAAAGGATGACAGTAGGAGACTCCTGGGCTTTTGGTCCTGAGCCCTAGTCCAAGACATTTATGGGTATCGTAGGGTGATATCTTTCACTTTTTCTCGAAAACAAGTGAACCGTGATCGCACTACTCTCTTTCGAGAGTAGCATCACTGGTATTTTAATCCCAACCCAATTAATCTCACGATAACAATGTCTCATCTGAACTTTCGTGGGGCCTTCTCCGACTCTACAGGAAGAGAATCTGAAACACCTAGTCCATCTTTGGAGATTGAGAGGTCAACCTCAGAAGGAGAAGGGCAAACCTTTTACATTACCTATTAGTCTGAGCAATGAGTGATGGGAGCTAGTTACGGCTCAGACCAACCTGTGAACCTTTAGAACCTAATGTAACAACGATTTGTAGAAAAGTGTCCGTACTGTCCCAAGTAGATCAGCAAGTAAAGCAGTAGTGAAAAGAGTTATCTTTAAGTATAGGGAATAGCTTACAGAATGACTATACATTTCTCCAGTGTCTCGTAAATGTAGATACATTAAGTCCATAACTGTTCCTGAACAGAATGGTGCTTGGTCATTACATGTCTTTTTAAACAACTTCCAACATTTAGGACCTTCTTAGAATGACAATTCTGGACGTTATTCTGTCCCCTAACACCACACAAAAAAAAAAATACAAACAGGAATAAAAGAAGTCATTTTACTTTTCCACTATAGGCTATGATTTCTTAAGGTCATATGAACCCTTGTCCCTTATGGGAGTTCGATCCCTTTAGGTCTTTATATGAATTGTGTGAGCCCTCAGCATATAGTCAGCAGCCTCAGCAACTTCCTCAGCTCTTAATATCCTGGATTACGTTCTCTGATGAAAGTTCGTATCAGGAGGGGTAGAGCCGTCAGAGGGTGAACATGTTCAGGCAACCATGAAGTACCAACCCCCCCCCCTCGAATAGATTCAAACCTAAAGATCATTTCCTGAAACTCCTCTATATCCAAGAAGTCGAACAAACAAAGAGAGTTACCTGTAAACAGTGAAAAGTTCCAGGCCAGCCTGTAAGGTGGCATACCTGAAAATCTTTCCTGTAATATTAGTGGTTTTTAGATATTCTTTAAAGTGATTGCCTTCTTAGAGTAGGTTATAATTACATATGATATCCTGCACAAAAGTAGCATAGAAAATTCAGGCTTTTACTTTTTGTACCAGAAAATAACATTCCTAACCTGGTAAGCCAGGTGTCAGCAGGCCTTTCATCACAGAGGGTTAGCGGTATTTTCCAAACCTGAATAATGTATGAAGTAAATGTTCTCCGCGCCTTCTGTGAAGGAGGTAAATTAAGGTGTTGGAATATAGCACTAGCTGCAAATGTTCATTTACTTACATCCTTCCTCTAATTGTTGTTGTGAAATGTTTAACTTTTATTTCTCTAATTCAAGGCGAGATTTTTCGAGCTCGCGATTCCTTTCTCTCTTTATTAACTCGTGTTCCTATATCCTTTGCTCTTTTCTTCAAGATTCTCTTAATTTTAACGCTGTTCCTCACGTAAACTTGAGCTTGTTCCCTCACGTATCTTAGCTTGTTCCCACGTTCCCTAGCTCTTCCTCACGATCAAGTCTATCACGGCTCTATTTTTTTTTGGTCTTCCCTCTCTCATTCTCTTTCTACAACTGTCTTTCCCCTTGTTTCTCTCTCAATTCCTCTCTCCTCTACCTTTTTCTCTCCCTGTCTTTCCAACGTTTCTCTGTGTCTCCTTTTTCTCTTCTCTTTCGATTCTTTCTTTCCTCCTTTTCTTCTTCTCTTTCCCTTCTGTCTCTCTTCTCTCTCAAATTTCTCTCATTCAAGTCTTTGCCAGGATCTTAGCCACTAATGAAGATTCTAATTTTTCCCTGTTATTCCAACGTACTTCCACGATCATCCAAAACTGGTATTCCTCCCATGCATGCAATAATACCTTTAAACTATCAGGGAAATGAAACGGGTATTAAAAGAAAACGGAGGTTTCAATTCCCTGCTCCGCTCAAACTGAAAATAAACAAGAGGGCTCGATCCCTGCTTTCAATTAAACAATATGTAATTATAAAAAAAATAAAAAAAAAAAAAAAATGAAAACGAAGGGTTCTATGCCGGCCTTCTGAGCAAAGCAGTAATGTAGAAAGGGGTTCCCATGACCATCCAATCTTCTCACCAACAAATCAAGATGTCTTATACAGTTCCTTGATAAAATGAAGAGCTCAATGAAACAAGTAGTCACTGAAAAAATCTCGGGTCCCTAGAGGTCTAATCCTCCCAAACGTGTTTTCATGCTACATATAAATGGTGGCAGAATTAAATATTATACCTGCCTGACTTACTATGCAATAAATTGAGACAATAATAATCACCAAAATCTTTCAAATACCTGGTACTGTAGTCCAACCCATAGAGGATGATTACCATGGCTTCGTGGTAACTGTCATGAGGTATGCAGCTTTGAAGTTTCCCATGGTAAGATTCGAGATGGAGTTGAATCTAGGATTCAGTAGAGTTTGTATCGCTGGCACCCGCTTTTTCATTAGGGGGGATTGGTTGCATCGTCTGCCAAGTCTTATGCTTTCGTATGAGTGATTTATCGTGTGCAAGTTTCGTGTACTATCCCTCTAGGATTTACCAGGTGTATTAATCAAGTATCACCTCCCTCCTGCTATCCAGGGGGAATACAGGGTTTAGAAACTCACGGCGCTTCCCAGTAAATGAGGTGTATTATCGTCCGTATGCGCGCTGTGAAAGTTCCTGTATATTTTCCTAGGTTCGGCAATTTCACCTGCCTTGAAAGGTGCAGTTAGAGTGCAGCAATATTCCCAGCCTAGATAGAACAAGTGACCTGAAGCGTTTCCCAACGATGGGCTTGTTTTGGCCTCCCTAGTATGTATGGTTCTCATTATCCTCCTGTCATTTTTCTAGCAGATGCGATATGAGATACAATGTTATGGTCCTTGAAGGGAGATCCTCCGACATAATCACTTCCCAGGTCTTTGACGTTGTGTATCGCTCTATTTTGTGGCCAGAATTTGATTAGGTACTCAGATTAAGATTAATTTCCTCAAGTTTACCATAACTGAGTAATTGAAATTTCTCAGTGCGTTGAACAACATATTGTTTTCCGCAGCTCCCTGAAAGATTTGGTTGATTTCCGCCTGTGAGCCTTGCAGTGTCCCTTCAATGGAAGACACAGTCATGCAGGATTCGGGTGTCATCTGCAAAGGAATACACGGTGCTGTGGCTACATCCTTGTCTATTCGGATAAGAAGGATGAGGAACAAGATGAAGCTATGTACTGTGGCCGATGTGGAACAGAGCTTTTCACCGTATCTCTTCCTCGGACTTTACTCTGTTATTACGACTACTCACAGTGTTCTGTTATGAGGAAAATATAGATCCATCGATCCGTGACTTAACCTGTTATTCCTTTATCCCGCATTTTGTGCGCTATATACGCCCATGGTCACACTTGTCGAAGGCTTTTGCAAAGTCTGTATATATTAACATCTCTTCAAATTCTTATTTTGTCTTCTATGTTCATTTAGGACCTTGTCCGTAGTGATACAAAATTGAGACAGACAGGAGCGACCTGTCCTAAACCCCATTTAGCCCTGGTGTTGTGTAACTTATGTGTTTCTTATGGTGGTGAGATCTTGCTTCTTAGGACCCTTTCCAAAGATTTTTATTATATGGGATGTTAGTGCCATTTGTCTGTAGTTCTTTGCTGTTGCTTTACTGCCCCCTTTGTGGAGGTGGGGCTATGTCCTGTTTGTTTTTTAGTATCTAGGACGACCCCCCGTTTCCATGCTCCCCTCTCCATAGGATGGAAAAGGCTCTTGAGAAGGGCTTCTTGCAGTTTCCTTGATGAACACAGATTTCCATTAGTCCTGGCCCAGGGGCCTGTCGTGTGATAGCATGGTCATGTCATTTAACGCCTGTTCGAAGTCATTTGGCGACAGTATATCATCGGATAGGCTTGTGTTAATCAAATTTTGTGCTCTCTCATAAAAATTCATTTTGATCTTCGACTCACATCTGGTGTAGCGGCTTGCAAAAACTGAGTCATGATTGGGACTAGAGTAGCCACACAGATTTCATTGCTTTCATCTCTTGTTGACCCCCATCTTGTTTAAGTAGGTGCCCAATACTGTACGTTGTTCTCGATTTTGATTTGCATAGGAGAAAAAAACATTGGGTTTCTTTCGATTTCATTTATGCTTTTAGTTTCCTTCCCCGCGATTCTGACTCCTAAAGGATTCTTTAGGCTTAATTTACGAGCTTGCTATTTTCTCTGACCAGTGTCTCCCTACGCATTTCAGATATATGACCATTTTAGAGCCGCTCTGTATTCTTTTACCGTCCGCCTTAAAAGGGAGCGCCTGTCTCTTTCAAATTACCAATCTACTACACCTCCTCCTTTTTTTCCTTAGAGGAAATAAGCCCTTGTGCAAACATCGAGTGCCACCGAGTTAATCTGTCTAGGCATTAATTGGTGTCTTGTGTTTCTTAGTGTATCATCCCCGCTTATATCTGTTAGGACTTGGTTTACTTGGTCCCACTTTATGTTTTTTTGTTATTGAGTTTGAATTTTTGAATGCTCCCTCGTGACAATTCTCATTTTGTCGTCTGGGGCTCCACGCATACATACTGAGCCTCAATTATGTTGTGATCTGAGTAAATGTTTATGATATGTTGACATTTCTTATCAGATCATCATTGTTAGTGATGATGAGGTCTAGTGGTATCTCCAGTCCTAGTAGGCTCTATTATTGGCTGGTTTTAAATTGAAGTTTGTGCAGAGATTATATTTTAAAAGCTCGTGTGAGAGTGAGTTTTCATCAAGCTGCCTCCTGTGTTATTTCTGCAATCAATATTATTTGCTATATTCCTCCCTTTAACCCCATTTTAGGTGTCCTTAAGTTGAAAATTTCCCCCAGGAGCAAATGATGTTTGGGTGCAGGAGCAGGAAGCATTTTTTCCAGACAGTGGTCTAATTTTAACAGCTGTTCCTGGAATTGCTGGGATGTTCATCCGGAGTGCTTGTAACTTACCACAATGACTAGGTTTTGGTCTCGACCCTTTACTGCTAAAACTTCCACTACATCAGTTGAGGCATTAAGCTGTTCTGTTCAAACAAGTGTACTCTTCAATGTACATGCCCACCCCCCCCTCTCTCCCCCCATTTTTGCCTGTTCACTCTGTCACATCTGTATAGGTTGTAACTGTGATCCATATTTCGTTGTCCAAGGATCCTTTATGTGGTATCTCAGGACGCCAACGAACATTGCCTTTGCCTCTGCAAGCATTCCCAACTGATTGAACGTTATTTTGTTTGTTTGTTGCAGACATTAGACGCCTGTAAATTTGCAAAGAAGAATGTTATCGCACTGGTGGTATTGTTGTCGTGATCTTAATGTTAATTTGTGCAACACCTGCTCTGCAACCAAACATAATATAGTAGTTTTGTCAAAGTTAAGCAAAAGTTTATTGCTGTCATCCAAGTCGATATTTTGATCATCTCCTCGTTAACAATGGTGTTGAGGTGGCAAGATATGGTGATAGATGACATAAGTCTGTCGTCAGCAAAGAGAATGGGGTTTCAGTGTGTAGGGATAACGTATGGAAGATCATTGTGATGTATATTGAGTAAGAGCAGTGACCAAGTGACACTTACCCTGCGGAACTCCAGTATCAGTGGCCTTGTTGTTTTGTATGCTGTGTCTTTAATGGTGACATATCGTGATACCTTATTTTTATTTTTTTAATTTTAAGGTTAAGATTGAATATGCAAGCGGCATGACCTCTTATTCCATAATGTCAAGTTGTGGAGTAGGATGCTGTGGCTACTGTTTCAAAAATCTTATTCTTAGGTCAATAAAAATTCCTAGTGGGATATTCCCATTTTTATTATTTATTTTTTATTTCCAATCCGTGTAATGGCAGATGCTAGCATTTTTTTATGATTGCATCATTAGTGCTTTTATTTTTTCCTGAATCCAAATTCGCAGGGTTGAGTAATGTTTTTATGCCGTTAAAAATGAAATATAGTCTCCTGTGCACTAGTTTCATCTCAAATATTTTGGATAGCAATGGTAAGTCTGATATATTGGCCTATATTGTTTAAATCTTGTAGGAATCCCAAAAAACCCCCAACCCCCATATTTTTTATTTTATGTTTGGTGTATCCCTTGCCTCTTGATTAGTTTCGAAGGTGTTAGTTTCTAGTGACTTGTTAAAAAAGTAGATTAAGTATAGCAGTGAAAGTGACATGGGCCGCTCGCTTGTAGCAATAATGGTTGCATGAACAGATTCCCCAGGTTATTTTTTAAGTGTACTTTATAATCCGTTACTTCCGTGGCTCAGTTGTGCAAGATGGAAGTGAATTTGGGAAATTCCCATCTAGGAAGTCCCCGGCATGTGGCATTGGTTACGTGGGATTTTATTGGCAATATTAATACTATGTTTGGGAAAAAAAAAAAAAAAAGAAGAATAAAAAAAAGAAGTCTTTATCCTGTTAGCTGTTGTCCAGTGGGATGCAGTGGTGGTTTCATTAGGTTAGTTATGACAATAATCTTGTTTTTTTCCAGTTTGTGGGCCCCTAAATCTGAAGATAGTGTTTTTCCCATGTCTATTTTATTATCTCTCCTCATGTGTCAGTGAATCTACTGGATAGTAATAGTTTGTTTGGCTTTCTTTTATTACTTTGGTGAGGAACTGATGAATATGTTTTAAGAATATCTTTGTGTATTAATCCGTCTCATTGCTTATCAATATTGGTGTTCTTATCAATGGATTTCAGAATGGTTCTGGTTAGCTCATGGCAACCAAGCCGTTTTGTTTTGTTATCTGTTTCGTTTTTACAATGTTTGTTGTATAGTCTTAAGGTAAAAAAAAAAAAAAAATTTGTTTAAGGAAAATCTGGTCCAGTATCAATACCATTGGCCCATGGAGAGAGGATTCTGTAGGCCAGTCAACATCTCCTAGGTCAGCTTTGAACTTCCTTATGAGGCCTCGTTCGTTGAGTCTAAATTAAACTTTGTTGTATTGAAGTGGTGGATTTTACTATGTTTGCCAAGAGGAAGGTAGGGTAATAGGTCTGTAGTGCTATCAGTGATTATCCTGATTTAAGAGGGGCTAGTATATTGGTCCATATTTGTCTATTATGGTTGCACTTGTCTCAGTAAAGAGCCAGGTTGGTTTAGTTATTGTTGGTATGAGAAGTGTTTTGTTCATCTTGTAGAAGAATCAGTTACAGGCTGAAATCATCTAGTAGGCCAAGTTGATATTGAAGTCTCCATCTAAGAGAAGTGGAGCTTATTCATTTGTCACTGAAATTTGGAATGTTTGTGTGGGGTAACAGTTAAATGGCACCGATTGTTTATAGCGTCCTTAAGGTTTTTACAGTAAAACAAGCAAAAATGTCTTCCCCATATTCTTTTCACTATAGCGAAGTGGTGCTAATACAAGATAAATGGTTTAGAGTAATATATTGCAATACGCACCACCAGAACTTTGTAAATGGACTGCAGTTTGTGGAATTGCTGGTATCCTGGTATAGGTTTAGATTATCCTATTGTGGACCTTCTTAAGCCCAGGTCTCGAGTAAGAATAATGCAGGAGAAGGGTGTCCTTTAGTGATTCGTGGAGTGCCATGATGTCATCCCTAAGTGTTCGCTTAAATGACCTGATGTTGTAGTTAAGTACTGAAAGGGCGTTTAGCAACGGTTAGGAACGTTCTTTTCTTGTGATGCTGTGTAATAAAGGCAGTTACTTTCCATACAGGTTTTGATCGAGTGTCAGATTATGGAAGGTTTGGATCAGGGTCAACGTGATCAATCATCTTCTAGGTTAAATTATGGTTATTTTTATCCTGAGATGTGGATGAGGCTCTAGTACAGATATCTGTAGGGGTGAGTTTGGACAATTATATAGCCTAAAGCATTTTGGTTTAAATCAGAGTTATGCCACTATTTACACGTATGAAGTTGGTGTTGTCTATGTGTTGTGCAGTGGGGTGGAATGAGGCAACAACTAAGGTATAAAAACAATAATCAAAAAATACAAATTAAAAAATAGCACCAACTCTCACTATTAAATGCGCTATGGTCAAATATAAAACAATTTGTTATTGAACTATTTAATTGAGCTAGAATGAGCTACAGTAACAACTGATTTTTTAAACTATAAATACGCATATAAAAAAGTCACAAGACTCACACATGTAATTGCACTAAGGGATTATATAAGTAGTTTACAAATTAGAGTATAAACAGATTTAAATTGACAAGATAAAAATACACAAGTTAAGGTAGCAAAAGAGAAAAAGAAAAAAAAATATTAAAAAATAAATAATGGCAATGACTTGGTTATAATAGCTAGTAAAAGGAGTAGACAGGATAATTTAAAGTTGTAGTTGAAAAAACTATTAAAAAAAGTATAGAATAAAATGGGGGCCAATCAAAAAATTTACAATAAGTTGGACCAATATAGTTTAAAGTAAAATTGGGCAATAATAAGGATATGGAATAAAATTGTGCAATAGAGTATTTCTTAAAGTGAGGTAAATAATGAGGACCAGTTATGGTTTGTTTAATAGATAAAATAAGATATAACATGATTGGTAATGTAAAAAAAAAAAGGAGAAGATTCTGTAATATTAAACACAATTAAGACTATGAGGTAAAAAAAAAAAAATGGGTCGTTGAATTCAACAATGACAATCAAAAGTAGTTGGGGTATTAAGAATTTTTAGGGGGGCACAAATTTATGTACAATATAACACTAAACGTGTACTGTGTTTCCACCCCCCCCACACCTTTTTTTTTTTTTTTTTTTTTTTTTTTTTTCTTTTTTTTTTCTTTTTTTTTTTTTTATTTTTTTTACACAGGGATTGACAAGGTTAAGGATCCCTAGCTTTATTGACAAGCTATTTACAGGTTTAAGGAATCCAACTTTAATTGGCCACGGCAAGAGAGCTGTTAACCTACATCACTCATTTGAAAGCAGTTTTTTAATTAAGAGACATACAATAGGGAACATATGAAATTGGTAGCCATCTGAGGGCCAGACATTTTCATTTGTGATAACTGATTTTATCTCTTTGACATCATTATGCTGACGAATGAGATACTTGTGGCATAAAAGCTTGTTTCACACTGTCCTCGAAGTGGATCCAAGTGTGGTACTTTGACAATATTGCCTTGAGTACAAAACAGTAAGGCACTCTGATATCTGTTAGTCCAAACCCTCACTTTAGGAATGTTTATGTAAAATGTCAACTTCTGTAGAGATGAAGTATCTCTTCCCAGTGGTCTTTTTACCTAACTGCGATTTTTTCCGTCCTCACAAAGCACTGTTAGGATTTTTTGGGCATAGCGAAATGTATCTTAGCCGATAAAGGAGGCTTTTTGCCTGTTTTGGTAAACTATAGGCACTCATTGACATAAACATCAGATTTCATAAAAAGATGTTTTTAGTAGGTTTGTTTTCTTTGTAATGCTAGTTTGGAATTTTAACAAGCACATGTTTTTTTAAATTTAACCCGCTTGTGTAGCCCATCAGTTTGCAATCCTTTAGTCATCACTGCGAACTTTAAGGCGAAAGTGGTCCATGATAAGCTTAGTGTGGTCTCATGCAGGTTCTCTTGGGTTACCTGTGGCTGGGAGATGATTGCTGTTTAACTAAAACAGACGACAATAGCTGCTGTTGTTCATTATGGTCTTGGAATTTGGTTATGAAATTGGCAATTTTGTTGGTCCCACTCCTTGATCTTTCCATGGTCTTTTAGAGTGTTGATGGTGTCTAGGGACTGGGTAGGGTGTTGCTTTGTTGTTTCCCAGCGTGTCTAGTTTATGATCTAGAGCAAGTTGAATCACTGTTTGATTTAATCTGATTGCTAGCTTTTAGTTCCTGCATTCTTGAGTTGTTGATCGTTGGTTCTGAATCGGATAGAAGATACATGAAGTGTTTTGTCAGAGTGTGTATATAGTGTTATGACAAATAAATATATATTTTCATTTACTAGGAATTTTGCTAAACCCCCTTGTTAACCAACTTATTGAAGTAACAAATGCCGGTTGTAGCAGGGGGGAGTTCTGTTTTTGACTGGGATAGCCCCTGTGGTGGCCTGTTTCTGCCTGAATATGTGTAACTTTTACCTTTGCACTTAGACAAGGCCATAGCCCCCCAGGTATTAATTATTTATTAATAAAGATTAGCCGGTTTCTCCCAGCCTGGCCTTTTCCGAAGTGGTGGCCCGGCATTGCTCCCTCTTATGCTAGTTGTCTGAGACCTAAGTCTGCTCCCATGGGAGGAGGCACAAGTACCTCCTCATCTTTGGACCTAACTGACCCCTGTCCTGCCATCCTCCCCGCCCCAAGTGCCAAATGGAATGACAGTCCTTATTAGCTAAAGGCCGGTGTGAAAGGCTTACTCATCCCTTTAACAACATCAGACCATGTATATACTCAGTGCTGCTCCTCCCAGGAAAATTAATGAATAGAAAAAGAAATATATAATTCACAAAGATAAACGACTATTTATTAAATCAAACATAAAACAAACAAAACATGATAGGTATATCCTATTTTGAAAGAAAAATGAAAAATGTAAAATGAATAAAATTAACATTTGAACTCAACACTAATATCAATCAAAGTTGTCTGGTGTGGTGACCACGTTGTTAAAACCGTAGCCGTTTGCTGATGATAAGGGGGTGGGGAAGGTCGCAGTGTGTTGGTGACCATCCAACTGGCAATTTCTTCACAGTAGGAATCGCACGTGGAATATTATCATCGATGACGGGAAAGCAGGTATCTTTACCTCTGCAAATGCAGTTATTACCGTCCAGCACTTTCATACAGGTTCACAGGTAGTTCATACAAAATGGAGAAGTCTCTGGACGTTAGTCCGTTCTCCTGTTTTACTGCTCGTTGATTGCCCGCCCCAGTGACCCCTCTCCTGAATCCAAGAGTAGAGTTGGGAGCTGTGAGTCTAGTGATTTACAGTTTAACCAGAGCCCCACACGTCACCTTACGGGGGGGGGGGAAGAGTGAGAGGAAAGGGGTATCGGGAGCTAGAAACCTACTGATGGTGACCCTAGGTTTAACAAAAACAGGCCGGCAGTCAAACTATCACTTTCAGGAGGGGGGAAAAAAGGCGGAAAAAAAAACGGGGAGCTTGACTTTTAACCCTATTATTATTACCCTTCCTACCTAACTATTAATAACCTTAACTAGTAGCCTCTGGTAGCCTGCCGAATGAAACTAATGTTAATATATAATATAATTTAATTATAAATAATAAAAATATAATATATATATATATAAATATATAAATAGTATATTTACACAACATATACAACATATATATATAAATATATATCATATATAAATATATATATATATATAATATATTCCCTCTCTACTCCTATCTATTGAACATTTCCCCTCACACAAACTCACACTTCCCACGCCCTTAACCTATTTCCGGGAGACTACTCCACTCTCCCCACACCCCCCAAGCTCCCCCATACCAAGACTTAAATACCAGGAGTATAAAGAAGAATAGGCGAGGAAAAAGTTCTAAACATTTTGAAGTCGCCATGAGGCAACAAATCTTCTACAGACTGTCACGACATAAACCAGTCAGAGAAATAATAGGATAACCATTGATAGACACAATAAGGAAACTATAAAAGCCAGGATGCCAATGTCCACCTCAAGAGGGCGACTGTTGGTTACCCTTAAAAATTTCTTCTAGGTATATAAAGGTTTGTGTGGTCCGTTTCTAAAATGAATTCTTTTCCCCGCAAATAAAATTTAAGTTTGGAGCTAAACCCCACACAAGGGCCTAAACATTCCTATTTTTCTATTGTGTGGAATATCTTGTTTTCTTCTTCTGCTGGAAGGAGTTATCCGGCTTAGGAAGCATTAACAGGGAATGGAGTAACCCCATCAGGTAATGTAGTAACACCGCACCTAAGCAAGTATTGGAGGCATCAGTTCCTCTCGACAAAAATTTTTATTAATTCTTGGATCTTAAGTAAAGTGTGCCTTTCTAAAAGATACTTTTAAGATCCATAAAACTTTTCCCGAGCTACGATGGAAATTCAAGAGGTTCCTTCACAGACTTTTTAAGGAAGTCCGATAAATAATGCCTGTAAGATCACAAGATATCGGTATAAACCGTGCAAAATAAAAAAAAAAAAAATTTACAGAACCAAAAAGGCTACGCATGAGTTTTCTTGGTTTTTGGGGACTTTAAATTCTATAAAGCCATGATCTTACTGGTAGATCTCATGAGTTAGTTATAAAGTAATCGGACCAAGAATCCATAAAAAAATCCCCCCCAATGTAAAACCCAAGGAAGCAATTCTTTCTTCTTCTTCTTCGGCTTGGCAGTGAGGCCATGTGACGTAACCTACCAAACTGATGTATGTTTGGATATGGTTCGCCCCACGTGATGTCACAAGAAAAAAGTTATCAAAATAAACTTAAACAATTGGCATATTACCCACATACCCCCCCATTCTCATTCCGTCACACGTAGGTAGCACAGTCAGTACCAACCGAAGGGCATAGATCTATACTGCATCAGTCCTTGGTTGTTGGTAGAAAAGCGTTGTACTGCTTAGAAGAAGGATCATAAAAAACATTACTTGATATATGCCTGTGCAATATCAATCTCTGAAAAGAAGTAAGACGTCATAAAATTTGTGTAGATCGCTATCTCTATTAAGGCATAGGCTCAGCATCCCACCGAGTTATAGCAATTAAGGACTCAGAAGTCATTAGCAAGTCAATTAAGAATTATCCTCCTTCTTAACCAATGACTACATGTTAACAATATAAGATACAGAAAGGTTCAATGATCTTTAGATTTAACTAATTGGTCTACCTCTCGGTCAAATGCACCCCGCTATGTTGAACAGTAACTTGGTATAATTTCCATTTGATAAGGATTGACCGTCCACACTAAGTACAATCTTATGGACTACCGTGGAGGTAACGTAACCCCAGAATATAATCAGTAAAAGAAGACGTCTGAAAAGTTTACCACACTTGAAGTAGTTTCAAGTCACTTATGGTCATCCAAAATTCATTAAAATTAATGTTGGTTGCGTCCCTATTGGTCAAGATTTCTCCAAGTCATGTAGTTCTTCTATCATATCTAAAAGGGGTTTAGAGGTGGTCATTACGCACCTTTCCTTTACATTCTCCCAGTTGTCCTTATCAAGTTCGGTGTGGAAAAACAAAGTCAAAGTTGTTAAGAGCATTTAACCTGAAATTCTTCGGTAATATTTCTTAAGGATGTTGATATGATAAAGCTTAGGTATCCCTTGACTTCTATGAGGTTATCAACTTTCCCCACAAATTTTTTAATACTTTATATGGACCTTTCCATGCTGCTAATAATTTATTTGACTTGATATGCAAAAGTAACAGAACATTCATCTCCTACCATTAAAACTTTCTACTTCTCCTCTAACTTTTTGGAATCAAAATAGTTCTTTGTCCAGGAGCCATTGACAAGCCTAGTTTTGTTTCCGCACTATGTTCAGAGGTCTCCTCAAGTTTGGGTATCAAATGTCAAGGGAGAAACTTGAAAGAAAGACTGAACCTCAGCATTTACCCTCCTCATTAGTCCATAAGTCATGAAGGATGGACAGTGACCCTCTGTGCCTGTCTACCATAGAAAGTTCAAAAGGTGAAAACCCCAAAGAGTCACTGGGAACTCCCTCATGGTCAAACAAAGCACAAGGGTAGGTAACGATGCCACTTCCATAGGTTTAAGTGAGCAAAGTTTCCTTAAAATGGACTTGAGAATCGAATGCTTGCGCACAAAATCCTCCCATTACAGCTGGATGATAGGATGTTTTCGAAAGAAGGCTCACTCCCCGAAGTTGGTATAGATGTTGCATTAAGTTCAATGTGCATTGTGTCCCACGTCAGACAAAATCTCTCTAGGGATTCACACTCTGGAGAAGATGGACAAAAGGGCATCAGCCACCACTGTAGTAGTTATGTTCCTTTTATGGGTATGGCTTCAGGAAACACGAAGCATAATCAACCAATTCTCTCTAGAGGGTGGTATGTCTCCCCCAATGAAAGTGAGAATACAGGACCAACGATGTTCAATAGCTCTACTCTTTCCAAACGGAACCGTAAAGATAGGCATTTTGACACATAGGTACTCGCCCTGTAAAAAAACCTCGGGAGGATGACAGTTTGCAAACTTTAAGCAACTACTACAATAAGTAGTGACATCTGAGGGACATTTTAGGCCCCCAAAAACAGTTTCCCTAAATAATTTTATTTAAAAGTTTTACGAATGTCGAGCAAATGTCCGGCCAACTGGCATGACATGATCCATTATAAGAACAAGTCTCTCTTCATTGACTTGGAACACAAAAGAGAATGGTCCTATCTCATTTGAAAATAATTTGAATACTTACTTGTACAATATACCTTTTATATAATCGCAATTTAAATGAAAAGTTTTTCCCTTTGGAAAACTTGATTTGTTTAGCGGGCATTATGGCAATTCTCTGAAGTGGGGGGAAAAGGCAATTTACGTGTAACCTTGACAAAGGAGACCTTCAGAATATGTCTGATTAGATTTTGCCACCGAAGTTGTCTAGTTTTATTGTGCACCTCCCATAGCCATCCTGTTGGACGGTACGCGAGAGCATATGGATACACAAAAGGCCCAGGAACTGGGCCCCCCAAAGGTTAACGGAAAATACATATGGTTTTATTTACATTCTATAGTTCACTTATCTGTTACAAGAAATTTAGGAAATTTGTTTTGTATATCTGGTATCTTTTTTCATTATAAGTATCTTGACTGCACATGGTTATTATCTGTCGTCTCTGTATTCCTCAATAAGTGGAAAATTTAAAGAAATAGTGAAAGAGAGTGCCTTCCCTGACACTTTATTTACATTTAGTTTGATCATCATCTGTGTTCCCAAACTGCCGAAGTCTTGAACCCAAAGCCAAACCCTGGCCACACAACATCAGTCAGTTGTTTACATTGCAAGTTGCTCCAAAACTATTTTCTACGTTTTGTTATCATAGGGGGGTTTTAGATCTACTCAGGCTTTAACGCATTTCCCATAACAACATTTTCATTATTTCTTCTCTCCTAAATTTTTTCCTAAGCTAGACCAGTTATACCAAAATTTTAAAATTTTCGAGTCTTCTTTGGGTAACATATCAATTTATCATGAAGGAGTAAACCCAAAGTGTGATGGGATCCCAAACTTTTAAAATTATTCCTTTTTCCCTAATTTTTTGGTATCTTACCCGGTTCCCCCAAAGACCTGTTGTTGGAGTCTTTATGAGCCAAGAGCCTTCAATTTAGACATAATAGTATGATGTGAGAAGCTCAGTGTTAGGTTAGTTTGCGCCCTTAGGTTGCAAACTTCGTTTGAGTGTAGACGCCCAGTTGTTTAAATTCTTATGCTTACTCAACAAATTTATTATCGTTCTTAACTAGGGAGGTGGAACAAGCAGCAGATGAAGCCCTGCCAGAAGACTCCTGTTTAGACCATCAGTGTATATATATTGTGATAACTTTTACTACAGCTATGGTGAGAATTTCTTCTTGAGCCAGTTGCCTCTAACAAGAGATTTAAGGAAGGGATTACTAGCAATGAGCTTCTTGAGGAGGGAACTTGTTGTATGTGATATTAAATGAACACATTTCCATGGAGGAGTGGTAAATGCTCTTGTTGCCTACAGTGTACAGTTCATGCAGGTTTAAAAAACTTTAATGCAATTGCACGTTTTTCACAATCCATTTAGATCTGTGTATATTTACATCTAGAATTGGTAAGATTCACTGTGACAGTGGACTGGTTCATTTCTCAAAATCTAATACCGAGTTACAGTGTTAATTTCAAACAATCCTATCTCTGATAATAGAAATTACCAGCTCCTTCCTCATGCTTAAGAAACTTTTGTAGATTTGGGACAGCCAAGAATAATCCTGAGAGGCTTCATTTATTGCATTAACTCCAAGGGTCGGTGAGAACTTTCTCTAAGCTAATTTTCAACATGGTGAAGCAGCTATAATCATTAAGGACCTAACATAGGCTATGTACATCATTCTCTCGACTCTCAAATTAGCACCATAGTTGGGATTGATAGCACAACAGCTTTGAGAGCATTTAGCCTAGCTTTACATTTCTTGTCTAAAGGCTTAAAGTCAGGGCAAAAATCAAAGGATGGACAGTAGGAGAAGCTGGGCTTGGTCTGGGAGCCCTAGTCTAGACATTATGGTTCGGAGGGTGATATCTTCACTTCATCTTACAAGTGAACCGGTGATCCTACCTACCTCGCTTTCGAGGTAGCATCAATGGCTTTTTACATCCCAACATGTATCTCATCGAGACATTGTTCTCATCTGAACTTTCGAGGGGCTTCTCCGATCTACAGGAAAGAGGATCTGAAAAACACATAGGTCCATCTAATTATGTGAGTGGTCAACGCAGAAGGAAGAAGGGCACCTTATACATTACCTGTTAGGTACGGAGCTAGAAGTGATGGGGAGATGTCGGCTCAGACCAACTGTACATTTAGACCTAATGTAACAACGGATGGTAGGGAAAAGTGTCCGTTCGCCAATAGTTGAAAGTATAGCAGAGGAATGGTGTTTCTTTAAGGTTGGGAATTTGCTTATCAGAAATGACTATACATGTGCATCCAGTGTTCTCGTATAATGGTTAGATACATTAAGTCCATTAACTGTTCCTGAACAGAAGGGTGCTTGGTCATTACAGTCCTTTTTAAAACATCTTCCAACTTTGGCCTTCTTAGAGAGGACAATCTGACGTTTATGTACCTTAAACACCACACAATTGACAATACAGGAATAAAATGAAGTCATTTTACTTTCCATAGAGGCTTTGAATTTTTAAGGGTCTGATGATAACCTTGCCCTTAGGGTTCGATCCTTTAGGCTTTATAGGGAATGTGAGCCTCAGGATATAGGTCAGCAGCCTCAGCAATTCCTCAGCTTTAATAGGTTTAGTTCTCTGATGAATGTCGTATCTGGTGGGGTAGAAGCCGTCGAATGGTCAGCAACATGAAGTAAACCCACCACAAAGGATATTCATAAACTATGTCAATTCCTGAACTCTCTATCAAAAGTCGAAACAACGAAAGAGTGTTACCTGTAACTGTTGAAGTTCTGGCAGCTGTAAGGTGGCTTACCTGAAATCTTTCCTGTAAGAATTTAGTGGTTTTTGATTAGCGTTTAGGATTGCTTTTAGGTAGGTTATTATTATAGTATGATATCTGACGACAAAGTTGCATAGATATTTAAGGCTGTACCAGAAATAACATTCCTAACCTGGTAAGCCAGGTGTCAGAAGCGCATTCACAGAGGGGTAGCGGTATTTTCAAACCTGATAATGTATGAAGTATGTCTTCGCCTTCTGATAGAAGGGTGGTAAATTTGGTGTGGAATATATGCACTAGCTGCATGATGTCATTACTCCTTCCTCTAATTGTTGTTGTGTAAATGTTACTTTTTTTTCTCTTTTCAAGGCGAGATTTTTCGAGCTCGCGTTCCTTTTCTCTCTTTATTAACTCGTGTTCTCTATCCTTTGCTCTTTCTTCAAGTTCTCTTAATTTAACCTGTTCCTCACGTATCTTAGCTTGTTCCTCACGTATCTTAGCTTGTTCCTCACGTTCCCTAGCTCTTTCCTCACGATCAAGTCTATCACGCTCTTTTTGGTCTTCTCATTCTCTTTCTAACTGTCTTTCTTGGGTTTCTCTCTCAATTCTCTCTCTCTCCTTTTTCTCCTGTCTTTCAACGTTCTCTTTCTCCTTTTTCTCTTCTCTTTCGATTCTTTCTTTCTCCTTTTCTTCTTCTCTTTCCCTTTCTGTCTCTCTTCTCTCTCAATTCTCTCTCTTTCAAGTCTTTCCTGGATCTTAGCACTAATGAAAGATTCTAAATTTTTCCCTGTTATTCCTAACTTACTTCCAGCGTTCATCCAAAACTGGTATTCCTCCATGCTTGCAAGAATAACTTAAACTATCAGGGGAAATGAAACGGGTATTAAAGAAAACGGAGGGTTCAATTCCTGCTCCGCTCAAACTGTAAATAAACAAGAGGGCTCGATCCCTGCTTCAATTAAACAATATGTATTAATGAAAACGAAGGGTTCTATGCCGGCTCTGAGCAAACAGTAAGTAGAATGGGGTCCCTTGACCATCCAATCTTCTCACCAACAAATCAAGAGTGTCCTATGACAGTTCCCTTGATAAAATGAAGAGCTCAATGAAACAAGTTGTCACTGGAAAATCTCGGGTCCCTAGAGTCTAATCCTCCAAAGTGTTTCAAGCTACATATAAATGGTGGCAGAATTAAATATTATATCCTGCCTGACTTGACTTGCAATAAATTGAGACTATAATAATCACCAAATCTTTCAAATACCTGTACTGTAGTCCTACCATAGAGGATGATTACTCATGGCTCGTGGTAACTGTCTGTGGTATGCAGCGTTGAAGTTCCAATGGTAGATTCGAGATGGAGTTGAATCTTGATTCAGTAGAGTTGTATCCTGGCAAGGTCGCCACTTGTGAAGGCTTACTCAGCCCTGTAACAACTTCAGACAGTATTACCAAGGCTGGCTCCTCCTCAGGAAAATTAATGAATAGAAAAAGAATAATTCACAAAGATAAACACTATTTATTAAATCAAGCATAAAACAACAAAACATGAAAGGTATATCCTATTTGAAAGAAAAATGAAAAATGAAATGAATAAAATAACATTTGAACTCAACACTAATATCTACAATGGTGTCTGGTGTTGGTGACACTGTTGTTGAAACCGTAGCCGTTGCTGATGATTAGGGGGGGAGGTCGCAGGTGTTGGTGACCATCCACTGGCTAGTTCTTCACAGTATACCAGTGAGTATTCTATCCCGAAGACAGGAAAGCAGGTTCTTTACCGCTGCAATGCTGTGGAGTTACGTCCTGCACTTTCATACAGGTGCACAGGTAGTTCAATACAAAATGGAGAAGTCTCTGGACGTTAGTATTTCTCCTGTTCTGCTCGTTGATTGCTAGGTGACCCTCTCTGACATCCAAGAGTAGAGTTGGGAGCTGTGAGTCTAGTGATTTACTGTTTAACCAGAGCCCCACACGTCACCTTTCGGGGGGGGGGAAGAGGGAGGTGAAGGGGTATCGGGAGCTAGACTGACCCTACCTTAACAAGCAGCCGGCAGTCAAACTATCACTTTCAGGGAGGGGGAGAAAAGGCGGGAAAAACGGGAGCTTGACTTACCCTACCTTAACTAGTAGCCGGCAATGAAACTATTGTTAATATTAATATATATATCCTATCTATTGAACTTTTCCCTCACACTCGGGCTCAGGCACCTACCCTACCCTAGAAGGGTTAGGCATGGTATCGATGCCCCCCAGGTAATTCCACTTTTCTGCATAACAAGTGACCACCAGAGAAAATCTGGTAATTGGTGGCATTATATACAAGTGTTTTCCCTGATGAATAAATATGTGTGTAACATACCCCCTCTTTTTCTTCAGTCAATCTAATATAATTC
>NC_069405.1:18679263-18710481 GCF_026875155.1 Cherax quadricarinatus | reverse complement strand
TCAAAAACCTCCTGGTTTTTTATGACAAGGTAACAGAAGTAAGACACGAGAGAGAGGGGTGGGTAGATTGCATTTTCCTAGACTGCAGGAAGGCCTTTGACACAGTTCCCCACAAGAGATTAGTGCAGAAGCTGGAGGATCAGGCGCATGTAAAAGGAAGGGCACTGCAATGGATAAGGGAATACCTGACAGGGAGGCAGCAACGAGTCATGGTACGTGAAAAGGAATCACAGTGGGCACCTGTTACCAGCGGGGTCCCACAGGGGTCAGTTCTAGGACCAGTGCTATTTTTGATATATGTGAACGACATGATGGAAGGAATAGACTCTGAAGTGTCCCTGTTCGCAGATGACGTGAAGTTGATGAGAAGAATTAAATCGGACGAGGATGAGGCAGGACTGCAAAGAGACCTGGACAGGCTGGACATGTGGTCCAGTAACTGGCTTCTCGAATTCAATCCAGCCAAATGCAAAGTCATGAAGATTGGGGAGGGGGAAAGAAGACCGCAGACAGAGTATAGGCTAGGTGGACAAGACTACAGACCTCACTCAGGGAGAAAGACCTTGGGGTGACCATAACACCGAGCACATCACCGGAGGCACACATCAACCAAATAACCGCTGCAGCATAGGGGCGCCTGGCAAACCTGAGAATAGCGTTCCGATACCTTAATAAGGAATCGTTCAAGACACTGTACACTGTGTATGTTAGGCCCATACTGGAGTATGCAGCACCAGTCTGGAACCCACACCTGGTCAAGCACGTCAAGAAGTTAGAGAAAGTACAAAGGTTTGCAACAAGGCTAGTCCCAGAGCTCAAGGGAATGTCGTATGAGGAAAGGTTAAGGGAAATCGGACTGACGACACTGGAGGACAGAAGGGTCAGGGGAGACATGATAACGACATACAAGATACTGCAGAGAATAGACAAGGTGGACAGAGATAGGATGTTCCAGAGAGGGGACACAGGGACAAGGGGTCACAACTGGAAGCTGAAGACTCAGACGAGTCACAGGGACGTTAGGAAGTATTTCTTCAGTCATACCTGAAGTTTACCTGGAGAGAGTTCCGGGGGTCAACGCCCCCGCGGCCCGGTCTGTGACCAGGCCTCCTGGTGGATCAGAGCCTGATCAACCAGGCTGTTACTGCTGGCTGCACGCAAACCAACGTACGAGCCACAGCCCGGCTGATCAGGAACCGACTTTAGGTGCTTGTCCAGTGCCAGCTTGAAGACTGCCAGGGGTCTGTTGGTAATCCCCCTTATGTATGCCATAGAGTTGTCAGCAAGTGGAATAGCCTAGCAAGTAAAGTAGTGGAGGCAGGAACCATACATAGTTTTAAGAAGAGGTATGACAAAGCTCAGGAAGCAGAGAGAGAGAGGACCCAGTAGCGATCAGTGAAGAGGCGGGGCCAGGAGCTGAGTCTCGACCCCTGCAACCACAATTAGGTGAGTACAATTAGGTGAGTACACGCACACACACACACACACACAACCACACACACCACCACACAACACACACACCCCCACACACGCCCCCACCACACCCCCCACCACACACACATGGTAATCATTATTTACAGTACAAAGTCGGGGTATTTCTCCGAATGGTTGCAATATCCCCGTGGTGTTGTGGGTTCAGAGAACCGAAGTTGATAAATTAGACCATGTGCAATTGGGTTTTGAGGAAACGTTTTGCCACCATGGCTTCATCAGTCCATAAAAAGGAGAATCTTGAAGAACGGGGGAGAATGGGGGAAATCATCCCTAAACCCTTAAAGTCGATGGGTCATCCACAATCTAAATAGTTTGAGGGGACTGACCACATCGATAAAGGTTGAGGGACTGATTCCTCTTTCTCCTCCTTTCTTCAAGATTCCCCTTTTTGTATGGCGATGAAGCCACTGTGTGGCGAAAGTTCCTCAATAAAGATACCCAAAGGGTTTGCACAGTGCAAATTTTATCACCATGTGGAAAAAAATACTTTGCCATTTCTTAAATTTCTGAGTGAGTTGTTTCTAATTCATTAATTTGATCACATCCAGTACAAAGACGAAGGTGTGACAATGTCCATCTGGCAAAGTTGTGGAGAAATTTTCCCCCGGGGGGGGGGTATCACCCCCTTCAAACCCCCTTCACCCCTTTCAGCCTGAGGGCCAAGCCCCTCGGAAGGGGCGGTATTTTTTTTCTGCTAGATGAGTAATTGATCAAGATGTCATGCGTGGTCAAATGACCTCTGCCCTTGCACGGTTTTGCAAGTGTATTTTTAAAAGGGAACATACATCTCTTACTTGAGGAAAATTAAGGAAATCCTGCCCACTTTATTTACCATAGTAAAGATAGTTTTCATTTTTGTTTTGTTTAAGACAGCAAAAAACAAACATTCTGCTTTGCTTCTCGAGGAGGTGAAAAGGACAAGGTATAGGCACTTTTTTTTTTTTTTTTTTGTGAGGGGGCCGTGACGGGATGGGCCCGGGCATCGGCAGACAACTTTGCCTTCGAGAACGCGCAGGATAACCAGAAAAGAACTGATCTGTCCCGTTAGTGTGAATAAGTGTCTCCACAAAAAAATAAACATTTAAGAGAAGTGTGATCCTTCTCTTGTGATACTTGTGAACAAAAAAGACGAATCTTGTTAAACATAGTGTACCAGTTGCTTTTCCTAGACAATGAAGACGTGGACATCCAAGGACACTTCAGTTTATCAAGTCCCGAATTTTGCGAAGGTTGAAAACACCATGCTCAGTTACAAAGAGAAGGGTTTTTGTTACGAATTTCTTGTAGATGGGGGGGGTTGCGCAATTTTTGAGTCAAAGGATTTGTAATAAAACCTAAAATGGGCAGAAAAGGTGTGGACTTTTGAGCCCCAAACAAGAAAGTTTATGCACCCATCATCAAATGAAATTGCGACATAACACCCCTGGGGGTAATTTATACTTAAAAATTGATCTCTTGACAGCCCACTGTTGTGATGGTTTCGACAGCATCTGACTCGTCTGCGGGGACGGCTGTGTAGACGATTTTGCTGTCATTTACAGCTAAGTTTTCCCTTATAAATTATTTTAGTGGAAAGGGCCCAAATCCAACAGATTTTGGGTCGTGCCAAACCGGTAAAAGACCCACTGTGGTTTCCAAAATTTTTGTACCAGGTACAAATACCTAGACCAAGGTCCTTCGAAAAAACTGTAAAACTAGCTTTTTTAAAATATAAAATCAGAAAAAAATGAGCCCCTCCAACTCAATCACAGAGAAAGGGGGCCCCAAAAAGAAAACGGGGCTCACCCAGCGTTCCCCAAAAGAAAACGGGCGCTCACCCAGGGGAACCCCCAAAAGAAAACGGGAGCTGGGTGCTACCACACCCTGAAACCACTCCCCTCCATCGGCAAACGCTGATTAATAAAACAATACCCAAAATGAGTTGTTTGTCGAGGAAAATTTTACACAGGTTTAAATGTTATAGACAGAAATTAAGAGACAAGTTTTGTGTTAAATTTTGTTTCTTATAGACTACCTTTAATTAAAGGAACAAATTTTAAAAAGTTTTTAACCCTTTCAAATATATTTTAAACGGAAAATTTTATATAGTGTAAGAAATTTTCCGTGTGTTTACAGTTAAAACAGGTTTTTAAGGTATGTGAATGAAGTGAAAAACATCGTTTTTTTCGATTAATCTCGTGGGCGGCGCCAAAAACTCGGCCCGAAACATCAGCCCTTACTCTGTCCCTCATGGCATTAACCCTGAGGTTAGCTTAGTGGTCGTAGTGTCTGACTCGTTTTATGTGACTTTAAGCATACAAAAACCAGCTTTCTATAGCAGTACAGTGTTTTAAAACATCTAAGTGGGTGTAAAATTTTCGTATCCCTTTAAAAAAGGCTTGTTTAAAAACTCTTTCGTCTTTACGATAAGATTACACAATTAAAATTTCTAATTTCGTCTGTCTGGATTAATAAAGTACAAACATAGTTTTTTGATGATCTTGAGGTCAAGTTTAAATTTTTTACACAACGTCTGGAAATAAAAATTTAAACTTACCATTTTGAAAAAAAATTTCTTGAATCAGACCCATTGAAGTGAAATTAAAAATTTTTTTGGTACTTTTAGTGATCAACAATTGGGGGACGGATTCAGCTATTGCCGTAAAATCTGTCCAGGCCCTATACAGGGGCAAACACCGTTAACCTTTAACAACAAGGTCCCATTCCCAAGCTTCCTACTTGTCTTTCCCTATTTTCCAAGGTCAAATTATAAAGAATTTCTTAGTGGTTTTTCAATCCTAGAAAATCACAAACTGACATAGAGAATTGCAATTAAATTCCCTTTAAAAATGTCTTTGTGAAGGGAAAACCCCAGAACTGATTTAAGTCATTTCCGGGGGTTTTAAAGGAAATTTATCAAATACCCTTACGGTTTAGCGAAAATTACTTCATGCTGACAAGGCTGAGTTAGCATGCTTTTAAATATAAAGCTTGAACCACCCAAAAATTTTTTTTTCAGACACAGGCTTTTTAGAACACATTAGACAATATCTAGATCTCTAGGTGCTAAATATGACCTAAGACAATGTGAGGGTTTACGGGTTTTGTAAAAGATAAGTTGTCACCACAAACTTTTGAAGTTTTAAATTTTTATGTTCAATAAACGCTATTTCACTTGTGGGGAAATTAGCAAGGTTTACAAACAAAGTTTCATGCATGAAAAGAAACGGACAAGATAAAAATCCACGAATCCAGGGGAAATAAACTTCAATCAGATAAAAGAGTAAACTCTCCCACTAAACCACAAAAGGGAAATCCCATATGGGCATTTATCAAGCTGGAATACAACAGACAGTAAACAAACTTCACAAAACGTACCCCAAAAGGTCTTTGTGTGGAACACTTTGGGCACAGTTTGAGTCAATACACATCAATGGAGGCAGTAAACAACGTGTTCATCAGCTGAAAAGATGCATAAAGATTTGGGGGAAACACAAGGGAGGAAAATGCTCACTGAAGAAGTGTTTTAAAGCAAGGGTTGCTCAACAGCATTAGCCCAAAAATTTGCTGAAAGCAGCAGACTTCCACAAAAACGGGAAGTCAAAAAGCAACACTTTAAATTGGGAGAATTTTTAAAAAACGCCCCCCGATAGCTCGAGTTGGTTACTAATAAATTACACAAAACCAATGTGCAAACACTATTTATCAAGGCCAAAAGGGTCCTTCATAAGAAATCAGGTTGCAAAATGAATAAAAAACCCCTTTCCCCAAAATACATTTAAATATAGCGGTTTTTTTTCCCAAAAATTCTGGTAAACAGAATATGACCTAGCCAAAATCATGTGGTTGGGAAAAACGGGGAAAAAGACGTAAAGCTGTGGTAGTAGTGTTTTGCCAAAAGTCTGTGCAGACCCGGGGATTAAAGGGAAACAGTTGCGACTGAAAGCAGCTGGGTCAAGTTTACCCTGTCTGAATACAGACGGAACAATTAGCCCAATTGTTTTAATCATTGGAAGTGATTTTTTAAAATGTTTTGTGAAAAATATAGTAAGAAAACATGTGTTATTCTGAAAACCCCGGGAGGCCACATGTTTTGGGTCCCTTCCTCTCAAAGGGGAAAGAAGCTGATATTATTCAGTGGAAAATGTATATTTTACGAGAATAACCCCTGTCAGTACCCGAAAAAATTATCATTACTGGAAAAAATGAATAAACCTTTTAAAAGTTGTGGGTTTTAGTGCGAAGGTTTTGAGAAAATAAACCAAGCCCACAAGGTTCGACTTAAAACCCAAATTTGGGCCGTCAAATATAAAGATGGACATATTGGTTAGGTTACATGGAAATTAAAACCACCCCAAACTACCTAGCAAATTTTCGTATGGTTTTGGGGCGATGAAAACAAAAAACATTTCTCAGGAAGAATCCAGAATTATATGTCTAGATAAAATCATACAAAAACAGTTGGGCAATAATTCATTGAGGAATAGCGAAAATAAGTTGAAAACAAACGTCATTTCTCCCGCCCCCTTTGGGGTCAAAAAGATCTGAAACCACTCCACTACGTGTTGTATTAATTTCAGCCCGTGCAAATAAAGTGTAGCAAGTCTTAATACGTTGATGACCGGACCTCACTAATAAAGCTTTGGGGACGGCTTATGAAATTTTGCACAAAAAACCTATGCCTCACGGCTGATATTTCCAAAACTTTCTTTAAAAGTAGGGCTACAAGAAATAGTAAATTTACTCGATTCTTGTGGCCTGAAAATCCACAGACCTCAAAGTCCCTTGAAAAATTATCGTTTCAAATCAGTATTATTTGGGCAACTCCTCCCCATTTTTTCTGAAGTACTTAAATACAATTTGAAGAAACTGAAAATCCCTTAAAGAAGTCTTAAAAAAAAGTTTTATGTGGACAATCTTCAAGGTACTGTGAATAAAGAGGAGGATTTAAATCCCTATACAGAGAAGCTAACAAGGGATGAAAGAAACAAATATGCCTTAAGGATGTGGGAAAACAAATTCAAAACAATTAAAGGGGAAATTACAAAGAAGATTTCCCCGAAAGAAATTCCCGATTTTGGCAACAATAGCTGGGATTAACTGGAACAACAGGGAAAATACTTGAGTCTCAAAAAAATAAACAATAAATCTGCAGTACACTCATAACGAGTTTCTGTCGAGGGTTTTACAATGTTTTGATCCCCTTTGGATCGTCCACCAAAATTACCCTAAAAGGTAAATGCTTATCAAGATGCATGGAAACCCAAAAATTTGGATGGATGGAACTGCCTTAGAAATGAGTCAAGCATGGAAGAAATATCCAAGGAGTTTAAACAACTTCATAAATTAAATTCCCAGACAAAAAGGTCAAAAGGGAACAAGTACACATTACAGTGTTTGTGTGGTACAAAGGTTATGGGGGTGTGCTTTCATGGTAATGCTGAAAGGGAAATACACAATTACTTAAAGGCCAGGGTAGCACCCTTGAAGGTCGAACGCCACAATTGGAACTGACGCACCTTTTGTAGGACAAAATAGCTGTCTACTCAAAAAAGTACTTTTCATCTCACTATTTGGAAAACCGGAATTGGATTTATAATGAGGGAGTTTTCCAGTGGTTAAGAAATAATAAAAGTAAGTTGGTCTATAACAGAAAAGAGTAGCAGAAATAAAAGAGATGCGAGAATTTTTCTCTTTTTTAGTTTTTACCCCGAGAATCCCGTGACATGTTTTCACGTTGTCCCACCAAGAAATTTGTGGAAATAAATTTGGCTCCGGGCCCAACTGGCTCTTGATGAAAATAACTGGCCTCAGCAAAAAGCTCACATTATGCCGAAAAACAGTCTGCTTGAACACAGCAAAAAAGTTTTGTAAATACTCAGCAGCCACAACAAATAGTCATTGATGGGTTAAAAATCATCTTTGGGGAAACCTTAAGGTTACAGCTTTGTCTTTTAAAATTTTTAAAGGGTGAAACCCGATTTGAAAGTCTTGAACCCCTTAAAAAAATGGGTGAAAACTAAACAGAAAGATTTTTTCTACAAATATAATTTTTAGAAAAAAAGATAAATCCCCCAAAAAAACCCGTTATGATTTAATTTTTTTAGGCTTTATCTGATCAGAAAAGATTTTAAATGTTTGGGAAAAATTCTAATTCTTCACTCCTAAAGAAGCCTACATCCCAAAATTGACCCAAAATCATTGGCTGACAAAATGATTGCGCGAACGCCCACAGTAACGGGTTACAGGTGGGGTACTGACACCTTTGTATTACACAATCCCCTGGAACCTCAAGGTCGACAAAGTGTGAAAAAACAAATAAAGGGTGATTACTTGTCGTCACTCGTAGCGAGTAGCGTATCCAAAGGGCCACCTCCATATCCCCTGAAAGAGTTTGTCATATCATCCCTTTGAGGTGCAGGTGTGATTATTGGACCAATAATTTTAACCCAAAACTGTTGACAAAGTTCCCATCAAAGGGGTACATCTGTTTGTTCATTGTGCTAAACTAGAGCATACATCAGAAGTAGCCACTGAATGTCGCTGAAACTTTTATCAAATTATTCAGAGGTTTTCAGCCGAAGGGGATGTCCCAATGATGATTCAGTTAAAGCAAAGACTTTGTTGCTGGGGGCTTTTAAGCAAGATCTTTGATCAACCCAAATAAACAAAGCGAATCAACGCAGATGTCGTTGGAGATACATTCCTCCTAAATCTCCATGGCACGGCGGTTTTTTGAAAGAATGACGGGATTGTAAAACGTTGTTTTAAAGGAAGACTCTTCATTGTCGAGAATAGACTTTGAAGAATTTTACAGTTGTGACGAAATAGAAAAAAAGAGTAACAACAGACCCAACTTTTGTTCCGATGATTGGAAATTTAGAAATGTTTTAAATCCACTCATTTACTCCATGGCAGAAGGCTCGAACCTGTTCCTCCCCCTGAAGAAAAAGAAATCTAGAGGATCCTACTTATTCGAACCAGCAACTCAGACTTTAAATTCAAACCCTTAATAAAATGATTGAAAGTGGGGAAAATTTGGCGAGAAACTATCTCACCCATTGAGAGAACACTTCATGGGTGGTGTTCCTGAAAAAATAAGTCCTTAAGACCTGGTGACATGTGATTATCGACAATATGGTCCGAGGTCCAATGGCCCCTTGGAAAAAATTGTGACCCTATATCCTGATGCAAATGGAATCACAGGAAGTTTATGTTTTTGGCAAAGGTGGTGAATAGCGGACAATAAAAAAACTATGCCCTTAGAATTACACAGTGTTTTAAAACAAAAATTTGGGATTTCCCCGAAACCACAGACTAAAATGTTCAAAAGAAAGCACAGTGTGGGAGTGAGAAAAACAAATTAATGTTAAGTGTGAAAAGTTCACCTGCAGCGAACCTCCGCGCCCCCCCCGTGTGGAGAAAAATTTCTCCCGGAGGGGGGATCACCCCCCTTTAACCCCCTTCAGCCCCCTTTTTAGCCCCGAGGGGGGCCCAAACCCTCTCGGAAAGGGGGGAGTATCTTTTTTACTGCTAGAGTGAGTAATTTTACACGATATCGTATGCGGGTCAAATGACCTTGCCCCTTGCAGCGGGGTTGCAAAGGTTTTTTTATAAGGACAGTACACTCTTACTTACAGGACAATTAAGGAAAATCCTGCTCCCCCTTTATTACAAGTAAAGATAGTGTACATTGTTGTTTATGTTTAAGACAGCAAGAAACAAACATTCGTTTGCTTCATCGAGGAGGTGACAAGGAGCAAGGAATAGGTCGCGTTTTTTTTTTTTTTTTTTTTGCTGGGGGCCGGACGGGATGAGCCCGTAGTTGGGGGACTAAATTTGACTCTACTCGAGACAGACGCCAGGGTAACCCGCAAAAGGGCACTGATCTGTGCGTTGGTGAATAAAGTGTCTCCAAAAACACAAAAACACTTAAGAAAGTGTGACAGCTTCTCTTGTGTCAAATTTTGAACAAAAAAGACGAATCTTGTTGAACATAGTGTACCGTGTGCTTTCCCAGACAATGGAAGACGGGACAACCAAGGGCCTTCGTTTATCAAGTCACCGATATCTGTCGAAGGTTGAGAAAACCCTACTCACGTTTCAAAGAGCAAGGTATGTTACGAATTTTTCTTGTAGTCGGGGGATTCGCAATTCTTTAGTCACAAGGGTTTGTAAACAACCTTAACGGCAGTAAGGTGTGGATTTTGGTCCAAACAAGTAAGTATTATGTCAGCCCTCATCGAATGAAAATGTGACTAAAACCCCCCCGGGGTAATTTATACTTTTCAAATTGTATTTTGACAGCCCCTGTTGTGATGGTTTCGACAGCACTGCCTCGTCTGCAGGGCCGGGTGTGAAAACGATTTGCTGTCATTTATCAGCTAATGTTCATTTTAAATTTTATCTTTCTGGAAGGGCCAAATTCTCAAAAAAAGTTTACATTTCGTTTTGGGCTACACTGGTTTGGGGGGGTTTAAACCTGCCATAATATTGTAAAACCCCGCCGGAGCCCGGGAGTATGAATCCAAGAGTTGCTTATTTTTGGATCACCAAAAACATGTGGGGCCCCCGCCCCGAGGAATGTGATAGATGCGACTTGTTCAATCTCCCCAGTCTTAAATCAAAAAAGTTCTTTTAAGTTTTTTTCGTATTATTGTTCTCAAACTGCTAACTGAAACCCAAGATTTTAAACTCCCCCCTTTGAAAGATACGCTTAGCCAATTTATCAGTTCATCATGCATGAAGCCAATGTGGATGGAATCCCGGCATGTGCACTTGACTCCCTGTCCACAATCTTACCATACCCATGTTGGGTTCGACACAAGCAAGCCACAATTATACTTAATGAGTTGAGAGCGTTTATGGATGAAGAGAAACAGTTCAATTAAAATTCAACCCTTAGATCAGGGACCTTTGAGGAAAGGGAGTAGGCAAAAGTTTTTTTGAAGGGTAGGGGCCCCAGTTATTGTGCGTGCTCCAATTTCTTTATGAGAGAACACCTGTTGAAAACGCGCACTACCAGCTGCCCCATGACGGGTGAACAGAACCATCGACGTAAAAAATTTTGGGTGAAAGGTGTTCTGTGTGACTAAGTTATCAATCAGCTTAAGGCATCTGTTTTGGGTTTAAGACGAAACTCTGTTGTGATTTTAAAAAGAGTTTTGGGGGGAAATGGGGAATGGTAGTTTGGAATGGGGGAATATTCATGGGGCAGGGAAATTTTTTGTTTTCTACTGATATGACATGTAGTGGTTAATGCGGAGGTCGGTTCCCGTTTTTTTTGATCCATCTGGAAAGGATGTTCCCGTTGGAAAGTTTGGAGGGCATCTGTGCAGGGTTTTGAATGGGCTACCCTAAGCATATTGCCCCCCAAAAAGGGGAATTTTTCTTTCAGTAAAACGATCCTAATCCCTTGGAATATTAAGTTTTTTTCCCCCATATTTAAAATTTTGACAGTAAAAGGGATCCTGGGGAAATCCCCCAATTTGCTTCTTTTTTGCAGTTTTTCCACCCCTCCAACTTCCCAAAAGCCCAACAAGTGAAAGGGAAAGTTGGGCCCCGCATAATAAACCCAATGATCAAATTTTATAAGAAAAAAACACCCATTTTATTTTTTTAAACCCATTAGCCCCAAAAAGGGGAATAAATAAAAAACCGCCCAACTTTTCAGTGCTCCCCGCCTTTCTTTGAAATTGGGCGGAACAAAGTCTTCGTTTAAAAACAGGCCAATTTAGGGAACCCTAAAGGGCCCCTAGAAAACCCCGTATCTGCTTAAAAATATTCTAAAAAGAGCCCCACATCCCAAACTGGATTGACGAAACTGTCCCTCCCGGAGGAGGCCCGCCTTTTTAGTATCTTTGTTTTACCCCCTGAATTTTTTAACCCAAAGGCCCCTGACACGAGGCTTGCTACATGATTAAGAATGTTTTGGGGGGTTGGAGAACCGGGGGTTGTGAAAATTTATGTCATCAGCAAAACAAACCCTTTAAAAAAGATGGGGGTTTGGCTAGGCAGGGCATTAAGAAAAGGCTTTAATAAAAATGTTAAAAAGGGGTTTTGGGGGACTAAGCCACCCCCCTGGGGGGGTTTCCCTAATTAAAAATCTTTAGTTACACTTCTATTTCCTGAACAACACAGACGACTTTCTTTGGACAGGAAAACCCTTTAATCCAGCGGAGAAGCCTCCCCAAAACATCCATTCTGGCAAGTTCACTAATGTTTAACATGTCGGTTGGCTCCCTCAAAAGCGGATTTAAGGAACCCCGGGGAACGTAGTGAAATGAGCTGCAGGGGTCCCGGGGGGGAAAGGGGGGGGGGAAATGAAAAGGAGGGCACATCCTTCCATGCATGAAGCCATGGCCAAACCGGGGGTAAAACAAAAAATTTCCTTAATTCTGTCTAAGACGTTTAAAAATCACCTTTCGAAGGGTTTTACACAAGACTAGTAAGGGAATTGGGCGAAATGAGTTTTGTTGCGCCAGATGTCTTGGTAGAAAAACACTTGCACGTCATCACCAAGAGCCCCTGCGTTAGCCGGGGCAAAAATGTTTACGTTAGAACGCACGGGGCCCACACATTGTCTTTTTTCACTCCCCAAAAAAATTTCCCCGAAAATTTGGGTTTGTGTACCATTTTACCCGGTTTTAAGGGTATGCCCCTTCCCAAAAGATAAGGTGCCATCATGCTTTTCCACTACGTCCCCTGAGTTTACCCAAAAAACATCTTGGTATCTTTCAATTTTTTTATTTCCCCCTTGTTTTACAAAAATACCCCAATACCAGGAAACTGTCACGGTACGGGAGAAACAAATAGTTTTAAAAACCCAAAGCGTTTCCTTTTTGCTCGGTATATACGCAAAAATTTGACAGCCTCCCTTTGAACGAAATCAAAGATTGGGTCAATTACAAGTTTCCCTTGAATGGATAAAAGTTTTATGCTGAATTTTTGGGTTTGAAATACATAAAAACATTTTCTAATCTTGAAATAACCGTCATTCTTTTCGGGCCCGGGTTTTTTGCCCAGAAAAATGCAACATAAAACCCAGTAGAGATAAAAAACCTTTTCACGGGGATGATTTCACTGAAGACCGGGGTAAAAAATTTAGCCGATCTGTGGACCAGTATGCTTTTATATTTTTGCTTAAAGACATGAGGCATATTGCATTAATTGGTTTTCAAAAAGAAATACATTTCTTCAACCCGTCGTCCCCTTTCCCCCCCGGGGGTTTGTCTTTACTGTGGTGATATGATCGTATTTTTTCCATGGTGTACCTCAAAATACTTTTTTACTTTCCCCGACAATAGTTTCCATCAATGACTGGCAAAGAATAATTCAAAGAATTCCCGTTCATTTGGGCCCTGGTTTCCCAAAGGGGGAAAAATAGGGGAGAATTCCACTTTGAGAGTCATCAAAGGGGGGGGGGCTTGGGAAAAAAAAATTTGGGGGGAAAAATTTTGGGCCCAACCCAGATTCGGTTTGCGGGGGAAAACTGGACATCATAGGCCCGGGTTTTGCAGGTAGTTGTAGTTGTGGTGGGCCCGGTGGTGACGCCCCCCGCTTTGTCCCTTTAACGAGGAGTCAGCAGCGTGGGGCCCCGCCGGGGGGGTGAGTCACGATGGCCCTTGCCTCTACCATCACCACTACCACCACTGCTGTGCCCGTGGTCTATCCTTTCCAATTTTGCCCCATCATCCCCCTATCACAAACTATACCTTTGTTTGTTCCAGGGATGTACTCCGGGATGTACTCCGTCCCCGGGCCCCCAGATAGGGGTTTCACTACCCCAGCGCATGCGGGGGGCATACTACCCACGCTTCACTGGGGGAATATGATTCCTCACTATCACATCGAAATAAAGAGCAATAAAATCCCCAATCCACATCACTATCCCTTTATTCGAAGTCAGAGGCCCCGGCCACGCGAAAAAAAAGTTTTCTTTGTGTTGGGGGGTACAACGACCGTAGAGGAGTGCCCCCCACCCGAGGTAAAGGTTTAGGATCGCAGGGTTTTTTGCCCATTATCGATAAAAAAGGTCATTCCTTTCGGTCATAACCGACAAAGCCCAAAAAATTCATCTTCATTTCCACTTCCATCAGTGTCAAACCACAGATAGGAAGAGGAAAGGCCCCCAAAAATTTCCCTGGGTGAAGGCCCGCCTTGCGACGAGGGATGGGGAAAAAAGGGTAACTGAGCTGGCATTTCCCTAATGCTATGGGGGGCCTAGATTTTTTGTTTTTTGGCCCACACCACCCACGCAGACCCTTTTTCTCAATGTAGGGGGCCCATGAGAAGCTTTTGCGCCCAAATTTTTACGGCGCTAGAATTTTGGGCCCCCCCCCCCCCCCTTTGATCCCCAGGGGTTTGGGCACTCAACGTGAAGCCATAGATCTATGGGATGGACCCTGAAAGGGGTTTTTGGTAATACACCGAGAGCATAGTTTTAAAACCCGCGCTCTTATATGGGTGTGAAGCCCTGGGTTTATGAAAAGTTGCAGCGAGGAGAAGGGGGGCAGGGAGATGTAATTTTGAGGGGAATGTTTGGGTGTGAATATAGTTAGAGAAATTTGTTGTTTTGGGAAATTAAAGGAGGGGTTTGGGGTTTTCCCAAAAAAGTTTCCAGAAAGGGGTGGGGGGGAAGGGTTGGGTTTAGGTGGTTTTGGACATGTTTGAGAAAAATGGAGCGAATTTAGAATGCTTTTAAGATGTATCAGTTTTGTAGGGGAAGGAAGGGGGAGGGGAGGGGTCGGCCTAGGAAAAGGGTTGGGGGGAAGGGGGGTTTAAAAGGGGGGTTTTGGGGTTTCGAGGGGGTTTTGGGCTTCCACAACTGCTGAGCGTGTTTGATGGGGTTTAATGGAGACAATTTGGGTTTTTAAAAACTTACGTGCTGGTTGGGGTGTGAAAAACCCCAAAATAAATTTATGAAGGAAATTCAGGGAAACCGGCAGGGCCGGGGCCCTTTATCCTGGAGATGGGAAGTAAGGCCTGCCCCTCTGAAGGGGGGGAAGGGGTTTTTAATGGGGCCGTTTAAAAATGATGTTTAAAACACCCTTCTGGCAAACAGGATTTTATGAAATGAAAAGGTGAAAATTTTTTTTTTTGGGCCCCCCGCCTTGGGGGGAATCGGCCAGTATCATCTGCCTATAACTAAAAAGGGTTTATTTAACTGTGGGTGACTGATGCTCCTTATTTCCTCCATTCCCCATTCATTTCGAGCCCTGTTACACCCACGGTTTTATTCAATCCTTTGGGGTTTGTCCGTTGAAGTCGTAACTCCTAAAAATTCATATCCCGAGCAAACACGAGATAAACAGATGCTCACTTGAAAACGGCGACTCTTTTCACTTCACACATTTTCAAACTTGGGTTTTATCACGATTACTTCTTAGCCCACCATAGGGTTTTAAATGTTCTCCTAATTATTATCACTTTGGAGGCTACTCCATTAGACTGGACCAATGGTGAGATTAAACCAGGGGTTTTTTTTAAACCCTGGGTATTCACTCCTGGCGCGCGCCAGTCACCCCCGGTCCTCCATTGTTATCACTTTCCACTTTTACGGGGGTTTCCCTTTAAATCACGTTCCTCACTCTTAGGAAAGTTATGGCACTTTTATTAGAAGTGGGGCCATATTTTAACCTTAGGCCCCGTGAAGCCAATTCCGGGGCCCCATTTTTTCACCCTCTTAAACCATTAAAAAACCACCCCCACTTCCTCGATGCCTGTGTCGACCTTTCCCCCGCCAACCCGCACGGGCGCAGAGGGAACTTTTGGGTTCTATTCCCTTTTTAAAATATTTTTTTGACCCATATAAAAAACTTTTAAAACCTATTAGGCCTAAGCTTCGGAATTATAGCAGGAAAAAAAATACATATAAAAGACCTATAGGGGGCAGACCAATAGGGAAACAAAAGTAGTCAAAGTAAGTAAAAACCCAAAATTGCAAAATAAAATACCCCAGGAAAAAGCAAAAAAGGGGTCCAAAAAGCAATAGTGAGGATAAATTTCCAAAAAAAAACTGGTGGGAGCTCCATTGTTGGTGCTAGGGGGATAGAAAAAGACGGGAAAATGTACCAAAAGGGAATACAGCAACAGAAAACCAAGGGAAGCGGAAACCAAGCCTGGCACCCTACTTGCCCTTGGGATTGCTGGGATGGGGAAAAAATGGAAAAAAAAGATGGGGGCAGCAACTAGACCACCCCCAAAAATCCAGCCCCTAACACAGGAAATGCAAACTCCCTTTCCCTTTAAACTTTTTTCACCCCAAAAAGGTACCCCTTCAACAGGAAAAAACGTGCTATAATTTAAAATTTCAGGCATCCCCCTAAAGGGGACAAAAAAAAATAAAAACATCCAGGCCATGGGTAACCCGGGGGAGCCCCGCACTCAGGGGGAGAGGTTTTTTAGTGCCAGGAAGGAAAAAAAACTGGCAGGGAAAAGGGGAAATCGTACCCCAAATCCAGTCATTCCGGGGTGGAACCACAGCGATGGCCTCCCTCCAAACAAAAGTACAGATTTCTAATGCCGGAAAAAAAATCCCCCCCCCCCCTCCCAAAAATCCCCCCGTCCGAAACATTTTCTTTCAAATAACAGGGTTTTAAAACCCAAAAACAAACAAAAAATACCTTTCCCCGTGGATTTGCTTGCGAGGAAAGGAAAATGTTCGCGGCTTTCACTGAGACCCAATAAAGCATCACTTGGACAACGAAATATGGATCCCAGGTTAAACCTTTAAAAAGGGTGTGAAAAGGGTAAACAGGAAAAAAGGAAAGGGGGGGTTGGCTGTACATTGCAGAGTCACTTGTTTGCCAGAAATGCTTTTTTGCCCTCAAATGATGTAGTGGGAAATTTTAGCAGTAAAAAGGGCGAGAACCAAAACCCAGTCTTGTGGTAGTCTACAAGCCTCCGGAGCAACATCCCCGCAATTCCAGGAAAGCTGTTAAAATTGACCACTGTCGGAAAATCTTCCCCTCCTGCACCCAAAAATCTTGCTCCTGGGGGATTTCAAAAAGGCACTAAAATGGAGGAAAAATAGCCCAAATAATATTGTTGCAGTAATAACAAAGGATGAGTCTGATGAAAATCACCCCACGAGCTTTTAAATCTTGCACAAATTCAATTTAAACCAAAATAATAGGCCTACTGACTGGAGAAACACTGACCTCTTCTTCACAACAAATATGATCTGATAAAAAAGTCACCATATCAAAAAAAAATACTCAGACCACAACATAATTGAGGGTTTAGACATGTATGCGTGGAGCCCCAACCGACAAATGAGACTAGTCACGAGGGGGCCCTTCACCCAAATTAACTTCAATAACAAAAAATAAAGTGGGGCAAGTAAACCAAATCCTAAACCCATATAAAACTGGGGAAAATCTAAGCAACACAGACCCCAACTTAGGGCCCAAAAAAGAATTTAAATCGGGGCACTCGATGTATCCAAGGCTTTTTCCTCTAAAAAAAGAGGATAAGTAAAATAGAAAGAGAAGGCGCTCCTTTACAGGCGACGGAAAAAAGAATAACAGAGCCCCCTAAAAGAGGTCAAATATCTAAAATGCGTAGGGAGACACGGTCAGAGAAATACAAGATCGAATTTAAAAGCTAAAAGAATCCTTTAGGGTCAGGAACGGGGGAAACAAAAAGCCATAAAAAATCGAAAGAAACCCAAAGTATTCTTTCCTATCCCAAATCAAAATCGAAAACAAGCCAGTATTGGGGCCCCTACTTAAACAAAGGGTCCTCACAGTGACAGCAAGGGGAAAAGAGTGAGCTACTCAAGTCCCAATATACTCAGTTTTTAGCAAGCGCTAACCAGACTGAGAGTCGAAGATCAAAATTTTTTTTTTATGAGAGAGCCACAAAAATTTGATTAACACAAGCCTTCCGATTTATCCCGACGCCAAATGACTTCGAACAGGCGATAAATGACATGCCATGCACTTGCCCCAAGGGGCCAGACCAGGGAACTTTTGGTTCATCAAAAAACTGCAAGAACCCCCTATCAGAGCCTTTTCCCATCCTATGGGGGGAGCAGGACACGGGGGTCGTCCCTCATTACAAAAAAACAACAGACATAGCCCACCCACAAAGGGGGCAGAAAAGCAACACCCCAAAGAACTACAGACCAAAAGCATAACACCCCATATCAAAAAAATCATTGAAAGGGTCCAAGAACAAGATCACCCCCCCATCTAGAAACCCCTCAGTTCACAACCCAGGGAAACATGGGTTTTAGAACAGGTCGCCCTGTTGTTTAACTATTGGTCACTACGACAAGGTCCAAAATGCACTAAAAGACAAAAAGAAGCAGATGTAATATATCAACTTTGAAAAAAGCCTTCGACAAGTTGCCCATGGGTAATACGCAAAAAATGCGTCCCTAAAGGAAAAAAGGGAAAAGTCGGCCGTTGGTCTAAAATTTCCTACAAACAGAACACAGAGAGTAGTCGTCAACAGAGTAAAGCCCGAGGCAGCTACGGTAAAAAAGCTCTGTTCCACAAGGCACAGTACTCGCCCCCATCTTGTTCCTCATCCTCATATCTGAATAGACAAGGATGTCAGCCACAGCACCGTGTCTTCCTTTGCAGATGACACCCGAATCTCCCATGACAGTGTCTTCCATTGCAGACACTGCAAGGCTCCAGGCGGACATCAACCAAATCTTTCAGGGGGCTGCAGAAAACAATATGAAGTTCAACGATGAGAAATTTCAATTACTCAGATATGGTAAACATGAGGAAATTAAATCTTCATCAGAGTACAAAACAAATTCTGGCCACAAATAGGGCGAAACACCAACGTCAAAGACCTGGGGGTGATTATTCGGAGGATCTCACCTTCAAAAGGGCCATGCAAATTTTATCAATCGCATCTGCTAGAAAAATGACAGGATAGATAATGAGAACCTCAAAACTAGGAGGCCAAGCCCCTGATGACACTCTTCAGGTCTCTTGTTCTATCTAGGCTGGGAATATTGCCCGCACTCTAACAGCACCTTTCAAGGCAGGTGAAATTGCCGACCTAGAAAATGTACAGAGAACTTTCACAGCGCCCCATAACGGAGATAAAACACCTCAATTACTGGGAGCGCTTTAGGTTTTTAAACCTGTTTTTCCCTGGGAACGCAGGAGGGAGAAAATACATGATTATATACCTGGAAAATCCTAGAGGGACTAGTACCCAACTTGCACACGAAAATCACTCACTACGAAAGCAAAAGACTTGGCAGACGATGCACCCTCCCCCAAAGAAAAACAGGGGTGTCACTAGCACGTTAAGAGACCATACAATAAGTGTCAGGGGCCCGAGACTGTTCAACTGCCTCCCAGCACACATAAGGGGGATTACCAACAGACCCCTGGCAGTCTTCAAGCTGGCACTGGACAAGCACCTAAAGTCAGTTTCTGATCAGCCTGGCTGTGGCTCGTACGTTGGTTTGCGTGCAGCCAGCAGCAACAGCCTGGTCGATCAGGCGCTGATCCACCAGGAGGCCTGGTCACAGACCGGGCCGCGGGGGCGTTGACCCCCGAAACTCTCTCCAGGTAAACTCCAGGTAAACTGCGGCTGGGCGAAGGTCGTTGTTAGACGACTTAAATAATGTGGAGTACAATTTTCCCATCTTCACTGGCCACCTGGCTTGGGAACTCCAAGATTGGTATTTACATAATCACCCATTAATTCTTTACACCGGTTAACTCCTCAGGTAGGGCTCCATCCAAAGCACACTCAAGCTTCCATGCTTCTGGTATTAACAATTTCCCTCTTATTGTAAGGTGAGATACTAAGCCTATGCTCTCTGGGTTAATTTATTGGGCATACTGGAATTATGAGACTTTAACAATAACAAGTCTCTCTCAGTGTCCCAAGTCAGCCCCAACACATTACTGCATATAGGCACTTCAACTCCAGGGCTATCCATATTTATTAATCCCTCAAAATGGACTAATTACTGTTCCATCCCCCTCAGGGGCATCCTTGCACCTTGCATTATTTCATTAACCCCTTCATATATCCTCATTAGTTCCTCTTCAGTTGACGTCACACCCGGAAATTGTCCACATAAGATTATTTACCCAATTACTTAAGAACATAAGAACGAACATAAGAACGAAGGAACACTGCAGAAGGCCTACTGGCCCATGCGAGGCAGGTCCAAGTCTCCTACCGGCTTAAGCCAATGCACCCAACCTAGTCAGGTCAGGTCACATCGCCTGAAGTAAGAACAATTTATTATTTAACTGTTTATTAATTATATCATTATAAGCAGTCAGCAATTTTGGTGTCTTGCTCAGTTTGCAGAGCTGGGCCCTTTAACTGTCCATATGCCATCCTATAATTTAGTAGGTAATTCTGGACGGCTGAGCTTCCACGGAAGTCGCACCCAGTAATGTCCAGATTCACATTTAACATCCTTCAGGTATTGTTCCTGAGTAAAGGAATCATTTGGACTTTCCTCATTTATATTAATCCCTATGCTGTCCAGCTCCCACAAATTAGACTGGTTCAACATCATTCTCGATAGAAGAATACTTGTACTTGGTTGACCTTTTATGAGTAAGACACCGTGACTGTATTTACTACTCCCTCTAGTCATTATTACTAGGCGGTAGTCCACCATATATTACATGGCCCGTACCAGTGTTGAGGAGAGTGACACTGCATGGTTTTGGATTTATTCCCTTTATTCTGAATTATTACATCCAACACCGGCAAGGCTACCTCAGCTAGGCCATCATTATTGCCATTAGCTGCAACCTTTACATCAGTCACTGTAGTGTCAGGGTTATTAACATTATCATTATTGTCATCATTATTATAAGAATTACATACAACACTGCACATAACTGAATGGTGCTTTCCCTTGTTGCATTGATAGCAGCTGTTCAATTTGGTATTACAATCCTTTACATTATGATGGTCTAGTTCTTTCATTCTTTCCATGTTAATATCCCATGAATTATAGGCATTACAATTTTTAGTGAAATGAGTACCCTTGCAGAAGAGGCAGTCTCTCTTTTCCTTGCCTGACCTCTTAACTGGGTTACCCTTACTGAGGTACTTATTCCTCTTACCTTGATGTGAGGAACCACTATTACTGATTCCTGTCACTTGATATGTGCATATTTAAATCTTAATTATGTTTATTACACTGGGATTATTTTTCCATTTGAGACTTGACAGGGGGATTCAGAGTCATTTTGTGTTATATCCTTAGAATGTTTGGGGTGACTGGTCTGCAATTGAACAATTAATTCTTACTGACTAGTTGATTTCCTCAGACCGTACTCTGGGGTTTTGGCAAACCCCACCCTTTGCATTTAATAGGTTGACAACTGTGGCTTACACCCTTTAATTTATTCAAATTATTTTCCCCATCGCCTCCGAGCCCTGTGGACGAGCTGCGCAGACGCTCCTGTTTGAAGTTTGTTTTGCAGTTTACCCTGATTGAGCGCCCTAGCGTTGCTTGGTGGAAACTTTATTTTCTCCAACATGGCGCTGAATAGCAGAAGAAGAATCAACACTGTCTCCCATTGAGATGATCCGTGGTGCTGTCACAGGATCCAACATGGATTTATTATTACCAGCGATCATTCGCGATACCTATGGTATAGCAAATGAGGAGATTTGTGGTGTCGAATTAAATGGAATGACAAGAATCTTCGTTAAAATGACGTCTGCACAAGTCTACGAGGCGTGGTCGACAAGTATCAGGAGACCATCATACCGGTTAATACAGCTGTGTCGGTGAGACTTCATGATGTTTTCCGACATTACACCTGGGTGAAAAATAAGGAATGTGCCTTTTGAGGCGACTGATTTTGAAAATACCAGTGAACTGCGTACTTATGGGACGGTTCACGTAGCCACAGCAGGGAGATGGGCAACTGGACCCTATGCAGGTGCGCTGGAAGGCGCGTATACAGTTAAAATGACTCTTAGACACCCTATTCCTTCATATATTGTGTAGAAAGAATTAAGGACTCAAGTCTATGTAACGTATGCGGGGCAACAACGTACGTGTCGGCTATGTGGGTCATATGACCACATCGCGGCGCAGTGTGGGAAACGAAGTGGGTACCCGGCACAACAGCAACAGCAACGGCAACAGCAGCAACAGCAGCCAGTGGGCGAGGTTGGCATGAGCGAGAACGTCTCTTGCTACACCGCCCCAACAACGGTTGTCATGGAGTGAGGAGGTGGACAAAGGAGCTCGAATCGCCAATTGTAACGCTTCAAGGAGAATCTCAGTCATTGGACATACATAAGGTTTTTTAGGAGAAACTACCTAATATGGGTGAAGAAGTGGCGGCGTCTTTTGGGAAAGGCGTTGGATGACTGTTAGGGAATCGGGTCCTAGATCAGTGGAAGCCCAGGCTTAGTTCTGGGGAAGGCGGTGAATGATGGTATGGCCCGAAGTGGGGCGGTTTTGGCGACGAGAGAGTCTAAAGGACTGAAGGTGCATGCAGTAGGGTGGAGGGCATCAGGACGGTGCTTCAGATGTCAAAATGCAGGTGGAGGGCGGGACACGAAAGAGGAATGCAGCATATCGGATTCTGATGATGTGCTAACCCCTGCCCAACGCCCTGGGAAAAAGTCTTGGGTGGAGGTACGAAGAGAGGGAATGGTGAACCAAGGATCAAGGGATTGCAAAGGTGATTCCCAACAAAGGGGGGAGGGACAGAGGTGTTGCAAAACGAACTTGGGGTAAAGTCAATGCCGGGGACAAAAGGAAAACCCATTTGTTGAATTCAAGTGTTTTACTATAAATATTAACGGGTTGAGAGCTGAGAGGAAGCTTAAGTGGTTTAATGAGTATTTGGTGCGACTAGGTGTGGATGTGGTATTCTTTCAGGAAAAATAATTTTAGGCCTGGTTATGAGTTGGATATGAGTGGTTATAATGTGTACATGGAAAAATGCGACACGTCTGAAAAGGTGGGGCTGCCATTTTTGGGAAAGGAAACTAGCCCATTTATAGTAAGGCGTAGTGAAGGGGGGGAGGGGAGGGTAATTAGAGTGGATGGAACTTGGGGTAGGGTTCCCCCTTAGTTTAGTATGTGTATATGGTCCGGCTGAGGGTGACGTGAGTATTAAAACTAAATTTGTTGGGACGTGCTGGTCTATTTTTACGTGGTTTTCCGAATGTTGCAATAATAGGCGGAGATTGGAATTGCGTGATACGTCGTAAAGATGTGGAAACCCAGAGGTGCGGGGTGTTGTTTGGGTATATTGGGGGATATATTGACCGGGGTGGGGTTAAAGGATGTGTGTGGGGGGGGGGGGGGGATGGTAGAGCATACCTTCATTAAACGAGGTTTTGCGGCGAGGTTGGACCGAATGTACGTGCCTTGTGCGGTTACTGTGCGGAGGGTGGATGTGATAGATTGGTTTTTTCGGATCATAGGGAGTGGTAATAGATGTGGATATTGAGGTGTGCCTCGGAGGGGTCCATCATTTTTGGGAAAATTTAATGTAAAGTTATTAAAGGAAGAGGATAGTCTTTTGTCTTTTGGACATATGTGGGATCGTTTTGTGGTAGAAGCACCAGGGGATGTTGCCATGGTTTAAATTTGGGGGGAAAAAAATAGCTAAAAAACGTATTAAGGAATCTTATATTAATCGAGGGAAGAGATATAATCAGTTACAATACGGTTTTCAAAAAATATTTTTGAGGGGCAGTTGCGCGACTGTTTTGCACAAATTAATGCTAATTATCCTGTTATTGAAATTGAAAGTTTGAAGGAAATATCCGGAATTTACAAAAATGAGAGGTTTGATGGGGAAAGGCTTAAGGGCGGGATTGAGGAGGTTTTGTGGGGAGATCGGCCGTCGGCGGGGTGTGTTGCGGAGTCAACACACACGTCGCAAGGCAATGGATTTAAAATGGGGTTGAATGTTCAGGTAGGTATGCAAGGGTATAAAGTGGACCAGGTGTTGACGACGACTGAGGGTATGAGTGGGTAATTGATGCTTGGGTTAAGTTGAAAACGCAAAGGTGGGAATAAGTGAAATAGCATTACACAATTGGAAGGTTTGTGCAGTGTGAGTTGACAGAGCATGATCGATTCGTTTTGGAAGGGCGATAACGGAGTGTGAGACATGGGAAGCTTAATCTGGGGGTCAATTAGGTTTGGCACCAGGAATTGAGGGTTGCCCAGTGACTTTTATCTCCAAAATTGGAGCGTTTTTAAAAGAATTTTTGGTAAGATTATTCAATATCCCTTAAGCGGGATCGGGTTTTAGGGGCACAACAGCGGATGGCTGTGGTCGTTTTAGTGCCTAAAGGTGGCCATTCACAGTTAAAGACTATCGTGCTATTTGTTATTGTGTGGTGATTATAAGATTTTTGCAAGAATTTTAGCTAACAATAAAAAAGGTCCTGGGTAAAGTGATCGATAAGGGACAATATGGGGTGCCGGGAAGGTCTATGTATGACGGGCATGGTTTGATAGAAGTTTTATTGAAAAAAGAGTAAAATTGGGAGTGGGGGGGGTTTTGCTATAGATTGGAGGCGGCATATGATATGTAAAAGGGAAATGTTTATGGAAGATTATGAGATGGCAGGGGTTTGGAGAGGAAATTATATATTTGGCCCAAATTTTTTTTTTTTATTGTATCAAGATGCATCTTTGCGGGTGCAGGTTAAATTGGTAAGGTTTGGAGAACAATTCTGATGAGCAGGGGTTACGTCAAGGTTGTCCCTTTCACAAATATTTTTTGCGTGTTTACAGGAGCCCTTTTATAGAGGAATTAGGGTCTATATTGGGAGCAAATGGGGTTGGTGACGAAAGGGGTGGGGGGGACTGGCATTGTTGGATATGTTGATGACACAACGATTTAGTAAGTGGTAACAGGGATTTGCTCGAGGTGGGGAAAAGTTAGTAAATGTTATGAAAAGGCTTCTGGCATGTTTCAATTAATAAGGAGAAAACGAGTATATGGGGATTTGGGGTGGGTTAAATGAGGAATGTGAAGTAGTTGAAGGGTGGAAAAAGTGTAGGACCAATTTACTGATATGTGGGATCAGTTTTATGTAAGTGTATCAAAGTTAGCACAACAAAATAAATTCAGTGCGTATTGTAGATTGGTGTCCTGAAGCGCCTCAGTGGTTTACGAGCTGCACCACTTACTTTGCATCAAAGAGTAATTACAACGAATGTCTATTAATAGTATAACTTTGGCATGTAGCAGCAATATATCCGATACTTCGTAGTGCGATACAAAGGTTACAAAGCGGCGTTTTTAGATTCCATTTGGGGGGTACTGGAAAGCGAAATGGTTAGGTAGAGAGGTTGTCACACTCCGGTTGGCGAGGAGGGCTGGGTCTTATAGCTGTGAAAAGAGGATTATGATTTGTATTTGAAACCGGGTAGTTATAGTCGGGAGGGGGGGCGAGGGAAGGCGGCTTCATGAAGATACGTCAGGATAAGGGAACGGTGGTGGGTGGGTAGGGAGTTATAATCGGTGAGGCAACTGTACGGGGTCATCATAACCATGGAGCGATCCTACATATTAAATTGGGAACCTTGATGGTGGAAGGGTTAAGGCAGTGGTAGCAGACAATGGTTAGAAGGTGTTTATCCGATGTATGATTGCGTAATATAGGGGCGTTTGAACAAATTACGTTTAAAACCTAAAGTACGAGAAGTAATGTATAGATTTTTTACATGGGGTCTTACCGTCTGAATGGTTTTTTCCATAAGAGAATCGGAGCGATGGGATATGCAAGCTTGTGGGGTGGATGGGAGACTGTTTTCATATAGTGTATTTTGCGAATGTATGGAACTAATAAGGTTTGTTGGGTAGGTATTAGGTTAGTTTGGGAGGGGGGGGTTTGCAGGTGTGATGGTTTTTAAGCTTAGGACATTAGGTGGGGTGAATCAGATCGATAGAGAATGCGTAGGGTAATATTAATTAGGATTATATTTATCTGTCTTGGGCTATGAGAGGAGCGACGTGTGTGAAAGAAATTAATGCATTAACAGCAACTTTTAAATAGGACAAGTGTTATAGAAAATAAGGAGGTTGTATGGGGGGAGATGGGAGAGGGGATTTAAGTCGAGGGGTATAGGAATTTCACTTTACGGGGTTTAGGGAGTTGAAAGGCAGTAAGGGGGATGAAATGGGCTGGTTTCCTAGAATGGTCGGTAGCGTGATGAGTTTGATGGAATGTTATATGAGGTATGTCTGGGGTGCATTTTTAACATGATTTGTTCGTGTGTTTCAAGTACAATTCAGTTATATTTTGGAATTATCGACTTATAAACTATGTATGTGTTAATATATATGCCATGTGTTGTATGTGAGTGTATGTGTAGTATGTATGTATGTTGTATGTATGTATGTAGGTGTTTGTATATAATATATATATGTAAATGTATGTATGTATGTATGTTTTCTTTCTTGTATATACCTTTAATGGTTTTTTCATGAACATTTTCAATGATATTCAATAACTTAGTTTCTATGCGCATTATGATTTTGGATACAATGTGAAATGTCAAAATGGCTTTTTATGTTTCAGTTTAATTTACAATGTATTTTTGTAAGCACAATTGATTTGGTGCCAATAGAAGCATAGTGTGTTTTGGATATATTTGAGTATTGTTTTTCTTTTTAATTTGTCTAGATGGTGGCAATTCTATGTTGTAGTTTAAGAGGTTTACGAACCTTGAAGTTGTAAGAATGATGATTATTCGTGGTTGAGTTGGACGTAATATTATAACTGACGTTGTAAGTGATTGTGTTCAATTTGACAACATACTTTATATATTATATATATGTATGTACCTAATGGTAATATTGAGTCTGTTTTTGAAGTGAAGAGTGGGTTTTCCTTTGTTATTGTTCTTTTTTTTTCTCTTTATGGTAATACAAGGTTGTTTTATGTACACCAACAAATATGGTTAGGGGAATGTGGTAAAAATTTTCGTGTTGATTAGACATTTATTAATACTGATGAAATACTAGGCTTAGGGTTAGGGTAAATTTATGGTTTAATTGTGGAATGTTCGTTTGATTCAACTGCTCTTTATTATACTTGTTTTTATTATTCTAGTTGTAATTAAGAGCAAAGGATGATTAATTTGAGGAAGTGTTAATATAGGTTTGCTCATTGTTTTTGCGAAAGTTAACTTATCCACATGTAGCTTAGTTTAGGACAATTTTAAGCTTCGGTATCTGATTTTATATGTAGGTAATAGTGGTCATATTTGTTATATTGTTATGTTATTCGTTAATGTTTCAATATCTAATGTAATGTTTTTTCAGTTATTGTTCATATATTGTCATCTTTATGGTTTTTCCTTTTGTCTATTGTATATTGTTGGTTTTAAATAAAATATAAAAAAAAAAAAAAAATTTATTCAAAGCCTTACTTTTACAAGACAGTTTTTCTTCTAATTCGTAATGTTGATTAATTAAAACATTCATTTCCATTCCATCTGCACAATTCCCCAGCAGATCTCTTTCACAGTCTTTAAACCACAATTTGTACCACTCAAATCTACTCTCTAAAGCATCTAAATATAGCTTTAATTCATTAGGGTATTGATGCCTTCATTACCCTAAAATCCACGGACTTGTCAGCCACATTAACTCCATCAAATCCAGTCATGGTTAAAGAATTATTAATCACTGATTATACAACTTAAGTAGGCACCTTATAAGAGTAATTCTTGCACTTTACTCTCGTATAAATCCTAGCCACACATGTGCTAGCAATTAATTGGGCTAATTATCATCCACCACACGATCGATTAAATTTGTGTACCCTATACCCACTTCCTTCAATCAGTCACTTAATTATTAAGTAATTAATTCAATTAATTTTTCACTGAGTGCATCCGGTTCAGGAAGGACCAGCGGGCAGATATGGAAAATTTTCTAGGGTGTTACCTGTACTTACCTCAACATTACATGCATACGAGTAATCTCATTGGGAGATAACAACTATGTTGTTTACCGTACTCACCCCGGGCAGACATGTGAGAAAACTTAACCACCTCTGGTCACTGCAGGTGGCCCTTCGACCCTCACAATCTTATCCATATCTATCCGAGACCAGTATAAATTGGATAGCACCCACAAGTACGGCGCTACTAATTAATTGTAGACTGTATAAATTATATTAGTTTAACTGAATGATGGTGGGGGGGGGGTAGGTTGCACATGTATATATCCATCAAGGAAAAAACACTAGTATATAATACCACCACTTACCAGATATTCTCTGGTGGTCACTTGATGTAGCTGGATCACCCATAACCTATCCAATTACAACATACCTAACTGGCCAGTATCAGTCTGCTATAACTAGAAAGGTTACTTAACTGTGGGTGACTGATGCTCCTTATTTCCTCCATTCAACATCTCATTTCGATGTCTGTTTACACCGACACGGTTCTTATTCCAGCAGGACGAGGTATCCGTTGGTTTATCCCGGTTTAGAAGTCGTAACTCCATAAAAACTTCACTATCCTCGAGACAGGAACACGAGATAAAAAGATGCTCACTCTGAGAACGGCGACTCATTTCACTTCACACATTCTCTTAACCTGGTGTTATTATCACTGATTACTTCTTAGCCACCATACAGTTTAATGTTTCCTAATTATTATACACATTGGAGGCCACTCCATTAAGATCTGAGACCAATGAGTGATGATTAAACCACGGGTATTTTAACCCGGGACACACTCCATGGCGATGTGCCAGTCACCACCGGTCCTACCATTATTCACTCATTTTACCACTTTATTACGGTGGTCCTGTAAATCACGTTCCCTCACTCTTCACCAGGAACAGTTACGACCTTCCTATTATGAAGTGAGGCCTATATTAATCCTTAGGCCGCCGTGAACGCCAATTTCCTGGTCCCATGCTTTCATAGCCTCTTAAATCCATTCAAAACACCCAGCTTCCTCGATGCCCTGTGTCGACCTCTTCCCCCACACATCCGCACTGGCGCAGAGGGAACTCTTGGTTCTATTCCATTTTCAAATACATTTTTGACCCATATCGACACATTAAACACCTATTAGGCACTATAGCTTCGGAAAATTAAAATATTTTCCACACACACACACACATATATATATAATATATATATATATATATATATGCAAGGAATTCGCAAGAGCAGGCGAAATATACACACTGATCTCTGGCTGAAAGAGTCTCGAACTACGAACCTTGGAACAATGTACACGTGCTTTACCAATCTACCCATGCTGGACCAGTATCTTGGAGTCCAGCTTGCACTAGACTTTGATCCAAGGCAGCCAGCTTTCAGAGAGAAGGCTTACAGCTTTTCATCTCATCCCCTGCATGCATCAGCCTTACTAGAGATATTAAACAATGCAAGGAATTCGCAAGAGCAGGCGAAATATAAAAAACACTGATCTCTGGCTGAAGGAGACTCGAACCTATGAACCTTGGAACAAGGTACGCAGTGCTTTACCAATCTACCCACACTGGACCAATACCTTGGAGTCCAGCTTGCGCTAGACTTTGATCCAAGGCAGCCAGCTTTCAGGGAGAAGGCTTACAGCTTTTCATCTCATCCCCTGCATGCATCAGCCTTACTAGAGATATTAACAATGCAAGGAATTCGCAAGAGCAGGCGAAATATACACAAACACTGATTTCTGGCTGAAGGAGACTCTATCCTACGAACCTTCGAACAATGTACGCAGTGCTTTACCAATCTACCCACACTTGGAGTCCAGCTTGCGCTAGACTTTGATCCAAGGCAGCCAGCTTTCAGGGAGAAGGCTTACAGCTTTTATCTCATCCCCTGCATGCATCAGCCTTACTAGAGATATTAACAATGCAAGGAATTCGCAAGAGCAGGCGAAATATACACAAACACTGATCTCTGGCTGAAGGAGACTTGAACGTACAAAACCTTGGAACAAGGTACGCAGTGCTTTACCAATTACTCACACTGGACCAATACCTTGGAGTCCAGCTATTGGTCCAGTGTGGGTAGTATGGAAAATTTTATAGGCTAAATACCTTTATGTACCTCAACATTATATACATACAAGTAAACTCATTGGGAGACAACCATATTGTTTACCGTAGTCACCCCGTGTAGACATGTGAGAAAACTTAACCACCCCTGGTCGCGGCAAGTGGTTCCTTCGACCTCACAATCTTATCCATATCTATCCGAGACCAGTATGGATTGGATAGCACCCACAAGTACGGTGCTACTAATTAATTGTGGACTGTATAGATTATATTAGTTTAACTGAATGAAGGGGGGTGGGGTAGGTTACACTTGGATATATCCAACAAGGAAAACACTTGTACATAATCTCACCACTTACCAGATATTTCTCTGGTGGTCACTTGATGTAGCTGGATCACTCATAACCTATCCAATTACAACATACCTAACTGGCCAGTATCAGTCTGCCCATAACTAGAAGGGTTACTTAACTGTGGGTGATTGATACTCCTTATTTCCTCCATTCACCATCTCATTTCGATGTCCTGCTACACCAACACGGTTCTTATTCCAGCAGGACGAGGTATCCGTCGGTTTGTCCTGGTTTAGAAGTCGTGATTCCATAAAGCTTCACTATCCTCGGTACGAGAATCACGCGTTCACTCGGAGCAGGGCGATCTATTTCACATCCCACATTCTCTTAACTCAATGTTATTATCACTGATTACATTACCATTCACAAGACGATTTAAAGTCTCATAATTATTATACACATTAGAGGTCACTCCATTAAGATCTGAGGCCGATGAGCGAGGATTAACACACGGGTATTTCCCCTGGACACACACCATTGCCGCGCACCAGTCACACCCGGTCGAAACATTATTCACTAATTTTACCACCTTTTTACGGTGGTCCCGTAAATCACGTTCCCTCACTCTTCACCAGGAACAGTTACGACACTTCCTATTATGAAATGAGGCCTATAATTTAAACCTTAGGCCACCGTGAATGCCAATTTCCTGGTTTCCCTGCTTTCCCAGCCTCCTCACCACATTCAAAACATGCCCGAGTCGACCTATACCCCCGCACATCCGCGCATGCGCAAAGGGAACTCTTGGTTCTATCCTATTGTCAAATACATTTTTGACTCATATCGACACATTAAACACCTATTAGGCGCTATAGCTTCGGAAAAACAAAAATTTTCCACAGGTAGATTGGTAAAAGCACTGCATACCTTGTTCCAAGGTTCGTAGGTTCGAGTCTTCTTCAGCCAGAGATCAGTGTTTATATATATATATATTATATATATATATATATATAATTATATATATATATATATATATATATATATATATATATATTATATTATTATATGTCGTGCCCAATATGTAAAACTGGTCAGTTAGCAAGAACTCATTTAAAATTAGGTCCTTTCTAAATTTTCTCTTATACGTTTAAAGATATATTTTTTTATTAATGTTGATATAAAAATTTATAATTTTGCACCCAAAAGGAACTTAGAAAACTTACCTAACCTTATTATAACAAACCCAATTTATTTTAGCCTAATCCAACTAAATATATTTTAGATTTTGTTTACAATAATTTTAAAACTAAACAAACACAGTGAAATATATTTTTTTTCAGAATGATTTTGGTGAAATTATTGCATACACAAATTTTCACTTGTCCTATATGGCAAGATGAAACATTGCTATTTAAGCCAAGTCGCAAGTTCGTATTTGGACGTTTTATATGTTTTTATATATATAGTATTTT
>NC_069405.1:18620100-18678763 GCF_026875155.1 Cherax quadricarinatus | reverse complement strand
CGCCACACAAAACACACACACACCACACACACACACACACACACACACACACACCCACACACACACACACCACCACACACCCACACACACACACACATGGTAATGCATTATTTACAGCTAGCAAAGTCAGGGTATTTCTCCAGAATGGTCTGCAATATACCACTGTGGATGTAGATGAATGGTTCAGAGAACCGACATGTTGATAAATTAGACACATGTGCAACTCTTGGGTATTGAGGAAACGTTTTGCCACACAGTGGCTTCATCAGTCCATACAAAGGAGAATCTTGAAGAACAGGAGGAGAATGAGGTAATCAGTCCCTCAACCTTAAGTCGATGTGGTCAGTCCATCAATCTTGAATAGATTGATGGACTGACCACATCGACTCAAGGTTGAGGGACTGATTACCTCATTCTCCTCCTGTTCTTCAAGATTCTCCTTTGTATGGACTGATGAAGCCACTGTGTGGCGAAACGTTTCCTCAATAAAGATACCCAAGAGTTGCACATGTGTCTAATTTATCACCACTGTGGATAAAATACTTTGCCATTTCTTGAACATTTCTGAGTGAGTTGTTTCTAAATTCATTAATTTGATCACACTCCAGTACATAATGACGCAAGGTGTGACAATAGTCCATCTGGCAAAGTTGTGGAGAAATTTTCTCCAGGAGGGGGGTATCAGCCCCCTTCAACCCCCTTCAGCCCCTTTCAGCCCTGAGGGGCCAAGCCCTCTCGGAAGGGGCGAGTATCTTGTTTACTGCTAGAGTGAGTAATTGATCACAGATGTCGTATGCGTGGTCAAATGACCTCTGCTCCTTGCAGCGGTGTTGCAAAGTGTATTTTTATAAGAGACAGTACATCTCTTACTTAGCAGGACAATTAAGGAAAATCCTGCTCCCACTTTATTACCATAGTAAAGATAGTGTACATTGTTGTTTATGATTAAGACAGCAAGAAACAAACATTCTGCTTTGCTTCATCGAGGAGGTGACAAGGATGCAAGGTACTAGGTCAGCGTTTTTTTTTTTTTTTTGTGATGGGGCCCAGTGACGGGATGGACCCCTGTAGCATCGGGCCCAGACTAATTTGACTTATACGAGACACTGACGCCAGGATAACCAGCAAAGGACACTGATCTGTGCGTTAGTGTAAATTTAAAGTGTCTCACACAACACAATAAAACACTTAAGAGAAGTGTGATCAGCTTCTCTTGTGATACATTGTGAACAATAAAGACGAATCTTGTTGAACATAGTGTACCAGTGTGCGTTTCCTAGACAATGGAAGACGTGGACATCCAAGGACACTTCAGCTTCTATCAAGTCCCCGATATCTGTCGAAGGTGTTGAGAACACCATAGCTCACGTACAAAGAGCAAGGTATGTTACGATTTCTTGTAGATCGGGGGGATTGCGCAATTCTTGAGTCACAAGGAGTTTGTAATCAACCTATAATCGGCAGAAAGGGTTTGTGGACTTTTGAGTCCAAACAAGTAAGTATTATGTCAGCCACATCGAATGAAATATGCGACATAACACCCTAGGGGTAATTTATACTTACAAATTGTATCTTTGACCCCCACTGTTGTGGATGGTTTCGACAGCATCTAGACCTCGTCTGCAGGACGGCTGTGTAGACGATTTGCTGTCATTTATCAGCTAAGTGTTCTTTATATAATTATATCTTAGCTGGTAAGGCAAAATTCTCAACAGAAGCTTTGGTCGTGCTGAACCGGAAAAAAGGGACCACACTGTGGTCCAAATATGTTGTATACGTGTACAAAAAACCCTATGACCCAAGGTCCTTCGAAAAAGCTGTAAAACTAGCGTTTTACAATTTATAAATCAGTATAATGAGTCCCTCCAGACTCAATCACAGAGAATGGGCAGCCAAAAAAAAAAACGGGCGCTCACCCAGCGTTCACCCAAAAAAAAAACGGGCGCTCACCCAGCGGACACCCAAGAAAACGGGGCTGGGTGATCACCCACACCCTGCAACCACTGCTCCAATCTGGCGAAATCGCTGATTAATACAACAACTACCCAAATGATGTTGTTTGTCTGAGTGTATATATACACAGTGTTTATAATGTTTATAGACAGAAATTAAGAGACAAGATTGTGTTAAAGTTTGTTTCTTATAGATCTACCTGTTATATTAAAGGAACTTATATATAAAGTGTAAGCCTTCAAATATATATTAACAGTGAAATTTATATATGTGTAAGTAATATTCACGTGTGATTACAGTTATACAGTGACATTTATAGTGTATAGTGAATGAAGTGTATAACATCGTTATTTACGATTAATCATCGTGGGCAGGCTGACACAGCAAACTCGAGCCGTAAACATCAGCCACATGTACTCTGTACCCTCATGGTCATTAACCCTGAGGTTAAGCTTAGTGGGTCAGTAGTGTCTGACTCGATTTATGTGACTTAAGCATAAACAAAAACTCAGCTGTCTATAGCAGTACAGTGTTTTATAAACACTCTAATTTGTGGTGCTAGAATTTTCAGTTTTCCCATTAAAAATGGCTTGTTTGAAAAACTCAGTTTCAGTCTTTACGACTAAGATTACACAATTAGAAAATCTAATTTCAGTCTGTCTAGGATTAATCAAGAATCAAACATAGATTTTGATGATCTTGAGGTCAAGTTTGAATTATTTACAAACGTCTGGAAAAAATTAATTCAGACTAAAAACATTATGAAAATAAATTTCTTGAATCAAAACCCATCTGAAGATGAAATTAAAATGTTTTGGATACTTTTAGTGATCAACAATTAAGGTGGACAGGAAGTACAGACTATCTGCCGTAAAACTTTTGTCACAGAGACCTACTACTAGTGGGCAAAACACCTGTTACCCCTGTAACAACAAGTTTTCCCATTACCAAGTTCCTACATTGTCATTCCCTATTTTCCAAGGTCATAATTATGAAGAATTTCATTAGTGGTTTTCAATCCATAGTAAATTCACAAAATGACATAGATGGGGTTTTGCTAATTTCCCAATTTACCTTAAATGTCTTGTAAAGGGAAAAACCCTATGAACTGTTTAAAAGTCATTTCCGGTGGTTTAAAGGCAATATTAAAAATAGCCTTACGTGTCTTAGCAGACAATTACTTCGATGCTGACAAGGTTTAGAGTTAGACATGCAGTCTTAATATCAAGTTTTGAAGCCACCCAAACATTGTTTTTCAGACTTACAGGCATTTAGAATCACATTAGACAATAGTCTCAGATCTCTAGGTGCTAATATGACCTAAGACAATGTGATTGGTTTATCAGTGGTATTGTACAAGATAAGTTGTCACCACAACTATTGAACGATTAAATATTATGTTCAATAAACGCTATTTCACTTGTGGGAAATTAGCAATGGTTTACAAACAATAGTTTCATGCATGAAGCAACGAGACAAGATGAAAAATCCACGAATCCAGGGGAAATAATAAACCTTCAATCAGTATAAAAAGAGTATAACTACTCCCACTAAACCACATAAGGGGAAATCCTATAGGCATTATCAAGCTGTGAATACAAAGACAGTAAACAAACTGTCACAAAACTTTACTCCAAAATGTGTACTTTGTATGGAAACACATTGGGCACATTTATTGTATTCAATACACACCCAATGGAGGCACGTAAAAAAACGTGTTCATCAGCTAAAAAGTTGCATCAAGTATTTAGGTGAACACAAGGGAGGAAAATGCTCACTGAAGAAGTGTTTTAAATGAAAGGGTATGCATCATTACAGCATTATGCCCAAATACTTTTGCAAACAGCAGCAGACTTCCACAGAATCAGGAAGTAAACAAGCAACAGCATTAAATGTGAGAGATAAGTTTAAAGCAACTGCTCTCCCGATAGCTCGATTTGGGTTTATCAAATAAATTACACAAAACCAAATGTGCTAACACTATTTGATCAAGGCCTCACAAAGGTCCTTCATAAGAAGATCAGTGTTGCAGAAAAACTGAATAAAAAAACCCTATGCAAAAATACAGTTAGATATAGCTGGTTTTTTTCCAAAATTCTGGTAAACAGACATATGACCTAGCCAAATCACTGTTGGTCTAGGAAACAGGGAAAAAGACATTTAGAAGCTGTTGGTAGTAGATGATTTGCCTAAGTCTGTGCAGATTCCAGGGATTAAAGGAAAACGTTCCCGCACTGAAAGCAGCTAAGGTCAAGTTAGCCTGTCCTGACTACAGACGGACACAATTAGTCCAATTGATTTAATCATTGGAAGTGATTATTATCACTGTTTTGTGCAAAATATAGTAATTTAAACATGATGTTCACTTGCTGAAAACACCGGAGGCCACATGATATGTGGTCCCATTCCCTCTCAAAGTGGGAAAGAAGCTGATTTGATTCAGTGGAAAATGTACTAGTTACGAGAATAACGCTGATCATGTACCACAGCAAAAATTATCATTACTGGAAGAAATGAATGAACCAGTTGATAAGTTGTGGGATTTAGATGCGATAGGTATTGATGTAAATAAACCAACCCCCAAAAGAGTCTCAGACTTAAAACCCAATATTTGGACACTGTCAATATAAAGATGGACAGTATTGGGTTAGGTTACATGGAAATTAAATCCACCACATCTACCTAGCTATTATCGTATGGCTTTCGGACAGATGAAAGCACAAATACATTAGTCAGGAAGAATCAGAGCTACTGACTGTCTATGATAATATCATACAAGAACAGTTGGAAATAAATTCATTGAGGAAATAGTCGAAGATAAGTTTAAGACAAACGCCCCATTATCTCCCGCACCCTGGAGTCAGAAAAGATTCTGAAACCACTCCCCTACGTGTTGTATATAATTGCAGCGCACGTGCAAATAAAGGGTGTAGCAAGTCTTAATGACTGTCTGATGACCGGACCCTCACTAAAATGAGAAGCTTGGAGACGTGCTTATGAAATTTCGCACAAAACCCATATGCCTACACGGCTGATATTTCCAAAGCTTTCTTTTGAGTAGGACTACAGAAATGATAGAGATTATACTCGATTCTTGGTGGCCTGAAAATCCACATGTCCTCAAAGTCCTGTGAAACTTATCGTTTCAAATCAGTATTATTTGGTGCAACATCCTCTCCATTCTTACTAGAAGCTACTTAAATACAATTTGAAGAATCTGGAAAGTCCCTTCAAAGAAGTCTTAAAGAAAAGTTTCTATGTGGACAATCTTCAAGGTACTGTGAATAAAGAGGAGGATTTGAAATCCGTATACAGAGAAGCTAAAAGGAGATGAAAGAAACAAAATATGCCTTAAGGATGTGGAATACAAATTCAAAGCAATTAAGGGAACCTTATCAAAGAAGATTTCCTGAAACTGAAATTCCTGATTGCAACAATATGCTGGGACTTAACTGGAACACACAGGAAGATACTTGAGTCTCAAAAAGATAAACAATAAATCTGCAGTACACTCCTAAACGTGTTTACTGTCAGAGTGTATCCCCAATGTTTTGATCCTCAGGACTCGTCTCACCAATTACCATAAAAGGTAAAATGCTTATGCAAAAATGCATGGAAACTCAAAATTGGATGGGATGAGAACTTGCCTCTAGAAATGAGTCAAGCATGGAATGAAATATCCAAGGAGTTTAAACCCAAATTCATCAAATTAAACTTCCCCGACAAATAGGTCAAGAGGAAACAAGTACACATTACATGTGTTCTGTGATGCGTCAACCAAAGGTTATGGCGCTGTAGCTTACATGAGTAATGCTGAAGGAAGTACACTAATTACTTCAAAGGCCAGGGTTTTGCACCCTTGAAGGTCAGAACAGTACCACAATTGGAACTGACAGCACTCTATGTAGGTACAAAATTAGTGTCTATCTCAACAAGTACTTGATCTCTCACTTTTAGAAAACCGTGATCTGGAGTGATAATGGGCAGTTTCCAGTGGTTAAGAAATAATAAGAGTAAGTTGGTCTATGTACAGAACAGAGTAGCAGAAATTTAAAAGAGATGCAGAGAGATTATCTCTTTCTTCACGTCTTACCCAAGAGAATCCAGCTGACATGTTGTACGTGGTGTCCCACTCAAGAAATTTGTGGATAATAAATTATGGCTCCACGGACCGAACTGGCTCTCTGATGAAAATAATGGCCTCAGCAAAAAGCTCACATTATGCCAGAAGAAACAGTCTGCTTGAACACAGCAGAAAAAAAGTTGTGTAAATACTGCAGCAGCCACAACAGAAATAGTCATTGATGGATCTAAATATCATCTTTGGGGGAAACTTTTTAAGAGTTACAGCTCTTGTCTTTAAATTTTATTAAAGGAATGAAACCTGATTATGAAAGTCTTGAACCCATTAAATACTGGGTGATAAACTAAACAGAAAGATGTTTTCTCTACAGAATATAAAATTTCTAGAAACACAAGATAAATCCCCAAAGAAACCTGTTATGATTAATTCTTTAGGACTTTATCTCGATCAGAAAAGATTATAAGATGTCGAGGAAGAATTCATAATTCTTCACTACCTAAGAAGCCATACATCCAATATTGTCCCCAAGAATCATTGGCTGACAAAATGATTGCGGGAGAACGCCCACAGTAACGTGTTACATGGTGGGGTAGTGACACACTTTGTCATATACGACAATCCCCACTGGATACCTCAAGGTGACAAAGTGTGAAAAAACAAATTAAAGGACTGTATTACTTGTCGTCACTCGATATGCGAGTATGTCAGTATCCAGGTCACTCATATCCCTCTGAAAGAGTTTGTCATATTTACTCCATTTTATGGTGCAGGTTTTTAGATTATACTGGACCAATAATTTTAACCCAAAACTGTTGACAAAGTTCCCATCAAAGGTGTACATTGTTTTGGTTCATTGTGCTACAACTAGAGCAGTACATCTAGAAGTAGCCACTGACAGTCTGCTGAAACTTTTATCAAATTATTCAGAAGGTTTGCAGCCAGAAGGGCATGTCCCAGACTGATGATTTCAGATAATGCAACGAACTTTGTTGCTGGTGCTGCTTATATAAGCAAGATCTTTGATCAACCAGAAGTACAACAGAATGCTGAATCAACGCAGTGTCGTTGGAGATACATTCCTCCCAAATCTCCATGGCACGGCGGATTTTATGAAAGAATGTCGGGGATTGTAAAGCGTTGTTTAAGGAAGACTCTTCATTGTCAGAGAATAGACTTAGAAGAATTCTGTACAGTTGTGACTGAAATAGAAAATAGAGTCAACAACAGACCTCTAACTTATGTTACCGATGATCTGGACAATTTAGAAGTGTTAAGTCCATTCATTTACTCCATGGCAGAAGGCTCGAACCTGTTCTCCCATGAAATGATAAAGAAATCAATAGAGGATTCCTACTTATTTCGAACCTGAGCAACTCAGACTTAAATTCAAACCTTAATAAAGTTGATTGAACGTTGGGAGAAAATTTGGCGAGAAGACTATCTCACCTCATTGAAAAGAAACACTTCTATGGAGCTGGTGTTCCTGAAATCATAAGTCCTTAAGACTGGTGACATAGTGATTTTTCGAAAAATGATGGTCCGAGGGGCCAATGGCCACTTGGAAAAATTGTGACCATATATCCTGATGCAAATGGAATCATCAGGACAGTTGATGTTTTGAGCAAAGTGTAGTGAATAAGCGGACAATTTAAATAAACTAGTGCCGTTAGAATTACACAGTGTTGAAAACAAATTAGTGAAATTTTCCAGAAACCACACAGACTAAAGCTGTTCAGAAAAGACAAGCAGCAGTGGTGGCGAGTGAGAAAATCAAATTAATGTTAAGTGATGAATAGTTCACCTGCAGCGAAAACCCCCGCCGCCCCCAGTGTGGAAAAAATTTTCTCCAGGAGGGGGGTATCAGCCCCCTTCAACCCCCTTCAGCCCCTTTCAGCCCTGAGGGGCCAAGCCCTCTCGGAAGGGGCGAGTATCTTGTTTACTGCTAGAGTGAGTAATTGATCACAGATATCGTATGCGTGGGTCAAATGACCTCTGCTCCCCTTGCAGCGGTGTTGCAAGTGTTTTTTTTATAAGGAGACAGTACATCTCTTACTTAGCAGGACCCAAATTTAAAGGAAAATCCTGCTCCCACTTTATTACCATTGGGAAAGTAGTGTTACATTGTTGTTTATGATTAAGACAGCAAGAAAACAAAATTTGCTTTGCTTCATCGAGGAGGTGACAAGGATTTCAAGGTACTAGGTCAGGGTTTTTTTTTTTTTTTTTTTTTTGTGCTGGGGCCAGTGACGGGATGGAGCCCTGTAGCATCTGGCAGACTAACTTTGACTCTACTACGAGGGCACTGACGCCCGGATAAAACCAGCAAAGGACACTGATCTGTGCGTTTTGTGTGAATAAAGTGTCTCACACAACACAATAAACACTTAAGGAAGTGTGATCAGCTTTTTTGGGGATACATTGTGAACAATAAAGACGAATCTTGTTGAACATAGTGTACCAGTGTGCGTTTCCTAGACAATGGAAGACGTGGAAAATCCAAGGACACTTCAGTTCTATCAAGTCACCGATATCTGTCGAAGGTGTTGAGAACACCATAGCTCACGTTACAAAGAGCAAGGTATGTTACGAATTTCTTGTAGATCGGGGGATTGCGCAATTCTTGAGTCCCCAAGGGGAGTTTGTAATCAACCTATAATCGGCAGTAAGGTGTGGACTTTTGAGTCCAAACAAGTAAGTATTATGTCAGCCATCATCGAATGAAATATGCTGACATAACACCCCCTAGGGGTAATTTATACTTACAAATTGTATCTCTTGACAGCCCACTGTTGTGATGGTTTCGACAGCATCTAGACCTCGTCTGCAGGGACGGCTGTGTAGACGATTTGCTGTCATTTATCAGCTAAGTGTTCATTATATAATTATATCTTAGCTGGTAAGGCCAAATTCTCAACAAAAGTTTACATTTCGTTTGGTCTACATCTGGTGGTGGTGGTTTAACCTGCCATAGATACTTGTAACCCAGCCGGAGCCGGGCAGTAGTGACATCCAAGAGTCTGCTTATCTTGTTGGATGCACCATAGACATGTGGTTCCTCCTGCATGATGGAATGATGATAGATGGACTGACTTGTGTCAATCTCCCTAAGTCTTAAGTCAATAAAGTTCATTTGAAGTTCTTTTCGTATTATTGTTCTCAAACTGCTAACTGACAACCCAAGATTGTAATCTACCCCCTCTTTGAAAGCATACAGCTTAGCCAATTTATCCAGTTCTATATGCATCTGAAGACCAATGTGAGATGGAATCCAGAGCATGTGCACTCTGACTCCACTGTCCACAATCTTTTACCATACCCATGTCTGGCTTCTGACACAAGCATGCCACAATTTATACTTAATGAGTTGAGAGCGTTTATGGATGACAGAGAATCAGTTAACAATTAAAGTGTCAACCTTAGATACATGGACACATTTGAGTGCAAGGAGTATGGCAAACAGTTCTGTTTGAAGGGTAGAGGCCCCCGTTATTGATGCGTGCTCCAATTTCTTTATGAGAGCCCTTTACTCTGTGTGACAACAGCAGCACTACCACTGCACCAGTGGACTGGTGAACAGAACCATCGACGTAAATAATTTGTGAAAGAGTGTTCTGTGTGACTTAAATTATCAATACAGCTTAAGGCATCATGTTTGGCTTCAAAACGAAGCTCTGGTTGTGATTTAAGAAGAGTTTTGGGTGGGAATGGGGGAATGGTAGTTTGGAATGGGGTAATATTCCATGGAGCAGGGAAATGTCTCTGTTGTCTAACTTGATATAGATCATGTAGCTGGTAATGCGGAGGTCGGTTCCAGTTTTTTCGATCCATCTGGAAGGATGTTCACCAGTGCTGAGGAAAGTTTGGGAGGGCTCTGTGCAGGGGTTGAATGGGCTAGCCTAAGCATTTTTGACCCCAATAAGGATTTTTCTTTCAGTAACACGATCTCTAATGCTTGGAATATTAAGTTCTTTCCGCATTTTTAAAAATTTTGGCAGTACGAGGGCCCATCCTAGGATGATCCTCATTGCTTCGTTTTCCCAGTTTTCCAGCCCTCCAAGCTTCCAGTCAGACACCGAGTGCAAGTAGTGGCGCCGCATAATCAACATGATCTAATATAAGCAAAAATACATCATTTTCACAAATTTTAACATTAGCTCCATACCTGGAATGAAAAACCTGCTAACAACTCTCAGTGCTCTCAGCCTTTCTTTGTATTGGCGACAAAGTTCGTTACAACAGGTCCAAGTAGTGGAACCTCAAGGCCTAGATACCCGTATCTGCCCTTTCATATTCTAGAAGAGACCCATCATGCAACTGGATTTTGACGAACTGTGCCTCTCTGCCGAGGAGGGACGCCTGTTTGAGTATCTTTGTTTTATCCCCTGAGATTATTAACCCCCGGTCCTGACACGAGGCTTGTACATGATTAAGAATGTTTTGGGTGTTGGAGAAATCGGTGGTGTGAATCATTTGTCATCAGCAAAAATAACCATATAATGATGGGGCTGGCTAGGCATGGCATTAAGTAAGGCATTAATCAAAATGTTGAAAAGGGTGGGACTAAGCACACCTCCCTGTGGGGTTCCTAATTCAAAATCTTTAGTTACACTTCTATGTCCCTGGAACAACACAGACGACTTCTGTTGGACAGGTAACCTTTAATCCAGCGGAGAAGCCATCCTCCAACATCCATTCTGGCAAGTTCACTAATGATTACATGTCGGTTGGCTACATCAAAAGCGGATTTAAGGTCAAGGAACGTAGTGTATGAGCTGTCAGTGTGCAGTGAGAAAGGTGGTAATGCAATGATGCACACTCCTTCCATGCATGAAGCCATGCAACCGGGGTGACAAGAATTCCTTAATTCTGTGCATAAGACGATTAAGAATCATCCTTTCGAATGTTTTACACAAGCAGCTAGTAAGGGATATTGGGCGAAATGAGTTTTGTTGCGCCATGATGTCATTGGTAGTAAACACTTGCACGTCATCACCAAGAGCACCTGCGTTGAGCCTGGGCATATGTTTACGATTAGAACGCACTGTGCCACACACATCTGTCTTGTTCACTCACAAGAAATCACTGAATAATGGGCTTGTGTACCAGTTATCGGTATGTAATGTATGCCCCTTACCAAGATAAGGTGCCATCATGCTTTTCACTACGTCACCTGAGATACCCAATAACATCTTGGTATCTTTCAATGTTTTACTTCCCTTGTATACAACAATATCCAATACCAGGCCACTGTCACGGTCACAGAGTACAAATAGTTTTATACCAAAGCGTTTCCTCTTGCTCGGTATATACTGCTTAAATGACAGCCTACCTTTGAACGAAATCAAAGACTCGTCAATTACAAGATTCTTGAATGGATAAAAGTATATGCTGAACTTTTGTTTGAAATACATAAAAACATTTCTAATCTTGTATAACCTGTCACTTCTGTCAGGCCTGGTTTTGTCAGAGAAATGCAACATACGTAACAGTAAGATAAACCTGTTCACTGGGATGATTTCACTGAAGACCGGGGTAGAAATTAGCCGATCTGTGGACCAGTATGCTTTTATATTATGCTTATAGACATGAGGCATATGCATTATTGTTGCAAAAAGCAAATACATTTCTTCAACAGTCGTCTCTTTCCACCGGTGTAGTCTTGACTGTGGTGATATGATCGTATTTGCCATGGTGTACTCAAAATACTTATTACTTTCCCTGACAATAGTTTCCATCAATGACTGGTCAAAGAATAATTCAAAGAATTCCAGTTCATTGGCCGTGGTTCCAAGGGGACAAGTAGGTAGAATTCCACTTTGAGAGTCATCAAAGTGGTGGGGCTTGGGAACAAAATTGGGATTCTGCTGCCAATCCCAGATACGGTTTGCTGGTGGATACTGGACATCATAGGCTGGTTGTGCAGGTAGTTGTAGTTGTGGTGGGCTGGTGGCTGACGCTCCGCTTTGTCCTTGAACTGAGGAGTCAGCAGCGTGGGTCCCAGCCTGGGTTGGTGAGTCACGCATGGCCGTGCCTCTACCATCACCACTACCACCATCTGCTGATGCCTGTGGTCTATCCATGCCAAGTGTAGCCACATCATCCTCACTATCACTATCTATACCTGTGTAGTTCCACGGGATGTACTCCGGGATGTACTCCGTCCCCTGGGCACAGCATAGGGTACACTACCCGAGCGCATGCGGCGGCATACATACCGACGCTTCACTGGTGAATATGATTCCTCACTATCACTACTCGAATGATCAAGAGCAATAAAATCACAATCCACATCACTATCATCATCATTACTGAAGTCAGAGGCCTGGCCACGCGAAAATAATAGTTTTCTCTTGTGTTGAGGTACAACTGACCGTGACTGAGGAGTGCCCACACCAGAGGTAGAAGGTTGAGGATCGTCAGGGTTTTCTGCACTATTATCGATATCCTGGTCATTCCTTTCGGTCACTAACTGATCAAAGCCAAAGAATTCATCTTCATTTCCACTTCCATCAGTGTCAGAACCATCAGATAGGAAGAGGAGAGTCCCAATTTTCCGTGGAGTGAGAGCTGCCTTGCGACGAGGCATGGTGAACAAGGGTAACTGAGCTGGCATTCTCATAATGCTATGCGGGCCTAGATTTTTTGTTTATGGCACACACCCACCACGCAGACCCGTTCTCTCACATGTAGGCCTATGAGTGCTTTTGCGCTAAATTTGACGGCGCTAGAATTTTGGCGTAGATCTATGGTTTGGACACTCAACGTGAAGCCATAGATCTATGGGATGGACCCTGAAAGGGTTAAGGTCATACACCGAGAGCATAGTTTTACCAGCGCTCTTATATGGGTGTGAAGCATGGGTGATGAATGTTGCAGCGAGGAGAAGGCTGGAGGCAGTGGAGATGTCATGTCTGAGGGCAATGTGTGGTGTGAATATAGTGCAGAGAATTCGTAGTTTGGAAGTTAGGAGGTGTGGGATTACCAAAACTGTTGTCCAGAGGGCTGAGGAAGGGTTGTTGAGGTGGTTCGGACATGTAGAGAGAATGGAGCGAATGAGAATGACTTCAAGAGTGTATCAGTCTGTAGTGGAAGGAAGGCAGGGTAGGGGTCGGCCTAGGAAAGGTTGGAGGGAGGGGGTAAAGGAGGTTTTGTGTGCGAGGGGCTTGGACTTCCAGCAGGCATGCGTGAGCGTGTTTGATAGGAGTGAATGGAGACAAATGGTTTTTAATACTTGACGTGCTGTTGGAGTGTGAGCAAAGTAACATTTATGAAGGAGTTCAGGGAAACCGGCAGGCCGGACTTGAGTCCTGGAGATGGGAAGTACAGTGCCTGCACTCTGAAGGAGGGGTGTTAATGTTGCAGTTTAAAAACTGTAGTGTAAAGCACCCTTCTGGCAAGACAGTGATTGAGTGAATGATGGTGAAAGTTTTTCTTTTTCGGGCCACCCTGCCTTGGTGGGAATCGGCCAGTGTGATAAAAAAAAATAATAAAAATATATTGTGGAAAATTTTATAGAGGTGTTACCTGTACGTACCTCAACATTACATGCATACGAGTAATCTCATTGGGAGACAACAACTATGTTGTTTACCGTAGTCACCCTGGGCAGACATGTGAGAAAACTTAACCATCTCTGGTCACTGCAGGTGGCCCTTCAACCCTCACAATCTTATCCATATCTATCCGAGACCAGTATAAATTGGATAGCACCCACAAGTACGGTGCTACTAATTAATTGTGGACTGTATAGATTATTTTAGGGGTAGGTTGCACATGTATACATCCATTAAGGAAAAAACACTTGTATATAATACCACCAATTAACAGATATTCTCTGGTGGTCACTTGATGTAGCTGGATCACCCATAACCTATCCAATTACAAAATACCTAACTGGCCAGTATCAGTCTGCTATAACTAGAAAGGTTACTTAACTGTGGGTGACTGATGCTCCTTATTTCCTCCATTCACCATCTCATTTCGATGTCCTGTTACACCGACACGGTTCTTATTCCAATCCGTTGGTTTGTCCTGGCTTAGAAGTCGTAACTCCATAAAAACTTCACTATCCTCGAGACAGGAACACGAGATAAACAGATGCTCACTCTGAGAACGGCGACTCATTTCACTTCACACATTTTCTTAACTTGGTGTTATTATCACTGATTACTTCTTAGCCCACCATACGGTTTAATGTCTCCTAATTATTATACACATTGGAGGCTACTCCATTAAGATCTGAGACCAATGAGTGATGATTAAACCATGGGTATTTTAACCTGGGTATTCACTCCATGGCGACGCGCCAGTCACCACCGGTCCTACCATTGTTCACTCACTTTACCACTTTATTACGGTGGTTCCGTAAATCACGTTCCCTCACTCTTCAGGAACAGTTATGGCACTTTCTATTATGAAGTGAGGCCTATATTAATCCTTAGGCCGCCGTGAATGCCAATTTCCTGGTCCCATGCTTTCACAGCCTCTTAAATCCATTCAAAACACTCCCACTTCCTCGATGCCCTGTGTCGACCTCTTCCCCCGCACATCCGCACAGGCGCAGAGGGAACTCTTGGTTCTATTCCATTTTCAAATACATTTTTGACCCATATCAAAACATTAAACACCTATTAGGCACTATAGCTTCGGAATTATACGCAGGAAGGAATACATATAAATGACCTCATAGGGGACAGGAGCCATAGTAGGGAAACAAATGTAGTCAAAGATAAGATAAAACCAATATTGCAAACTAGAAATACCCCAGGAAATAGCAAACAAGAGGACTCCAATAGCAATAGTGAGGATAAATTACCAAAAACAACTGGTGGGAGCTCCATTGTTGGTGCTAGGGAGGATAGAAGTAAGACAGGGAAACATGTACCAACAGGGAATACAGCAACAGAAACCCAAGGCAAGCGGAAACCAAGCCTGTGCACATACTATGCACTTGGTATCTGCTGGCATGGGAAATCTGGAAAAACAGATGGGACATGCAACTATGACCACCCTAGAAAATGCCATGCCCATATGACAACAGGAAAATGCTAACTCCCTTCCTGTATGCTTTTTCACCCTGAAATGGTGTACCTCTTCAGCAGGGCAAAGATGTGCTATAACTTAAATGCCAGGCATACCATGCTAAAGGGACAAAAAGATACAAAAACATTCCAGGCAAATGGGTACTGGGTAGCCACAGCGTCACTCTCAAGAGTGGAGAGGTTTTTAGTGTGCCAGGAAAGGAAAAAAAAGGTGGCAGGAAAATGGCAGATAATCGTTACTACCAATATCCAGTCTATTGCCTGGAGGTGGAACCACGCAGTCGATGCTCCACTCCAAACCACAGATTACAGATACTAATGCGGAAATAAAAAAATCCCCCCCCAGTGTACCAACAATATACCACCAGTCCGATAACATTCGTCGTTGCAAATATGATCAAGGGTCTAAAGCCAATCAAACAAACAACAAAATACCTTTCATCAGCTTGTCTGCTTTGAGAGGCCATAAAGGTGCAATGTTCGCGGCTTGTCACTGAGACCCACACTAAAGCATACACTTTGGACAACGAAATGTGGATTCACAGGTTACATACCTTAAAGATGTGACAGAGTTATATTAATTAATGTTTCTCTAACTTACTTTCATTATTTTAGGAGAGTGGAACAGGCAAAAGGAGGGGGGGGGTTGGCCTGTACATTGCAGAGTCACTTGGTTTGCACAGAAATTGCTTAATGCCTCAAATGGATTGTAGTGGAAGGTTTTAGCAGTAAAGGTCGAAGAAACCCAAAACCTAGTCATTGTGGTAGTCTACAAGCCTCCGGATGCAACATCCCAGCAAATTCCGGAACAGACGTGTTAAAAATTGACCACTGTCTGGAAAAATCTATCCAGCACTGACCCACCAACATCTTGCCTCCTGGGGGAATTTCTACTTAAGGGCATCTAAATGGGGAATATAGGGGCCAAATAATATTGTTGCAGTAATATCACAAGGATGCAGCTCTGTTGAAAACTCACACTCAACACGAGCTTTAAAATCTCTGCACAAATCAATTTAAACAGCAAATAATAGAGCCTACTAGACTGGAGAATAACACTAGACATCTTCTTCACTAACATGATGATTGATAAGAAATGTCACCCATATCAAAAACAATTTACTTACCTTCAGACCACAACATAATTGAGGTTCAGACATGTATGCGTGCGAGCCCCAGACCGACAAAATGAGGGGATAGATCACGTTGGAGCATTCACCAATTCAACTTCATTTAAACAAAAAACATAAAGTGGGACCAAGTAAAACAAAGTCCTAACCGATAGATAAGCTGGGAAGATATATTAAGCAACACGAGCCCCACTTATGCCTAGAACAGATTAACTCGGTGTGTGCACTGACATGTATGCCAAGGCTTATTCCTCTAAGAAAAAGGAGGAAGTAGATGTGTAAAATAGAAATGAGACATGGCGATCCCTTTACAGGCGACGGAAAGAAAGAATAACAGGCGGCTAAAGAGGTCAATATATCTGAAATGCGTAGGGAGACACTGGTCATGAGAAATGCAAGCATCGAACTTAAGCTAAAAGAATCCTGTAGGAGTGCAGGAATCGCGTGGGAAGAACGTAAAAAGCCATAAAGAAATCGAGAAGAAACCCCAGTGTGTATTTCTTCTCCTATGTACCTCAATTCAAAATCGAGATAAACGTTCAGTGTTTGTGCCCCTACTTAAACAAGATGGGTCTACACACGTATGACAGCAGGAATGAGTGAGCTACTCAAGTCCCAATATGGCTCAGTTTGTTTATGCCAAGCGCTTCCTAACGTACTGAGAGTGCGAGATCTGAAAATTATTTGTTTTTATGTAGGAGGGCACAAAATTTTGATTAACACAAGCCTATCCGATGTTATCCTGACGCCAAATGACTTCGAACAGGTCGAAATAAATGACATGCCCATGCCACTCTGCCCCAGGCCAGACTCATGGAAACTCTGCTGTTCATCAAAAACTGCAAGAAGCCCCTATCACGAGCCTTTTTCCATCCTATGGAGAGGGAGCATGGACACGGGGGTCGTTCCCTCAGTTTACCCTAAAAAACAGACATAGCCCCCACTCGTCACAAAGGGGGCAGTAAAGCAACAGCAAAAAAGGAAACTACAGACATAGCTCTAACATCCCATATCATAAAAAATCAGTGAAGGGTCCTAAAGAAGCAAGATGTCACCACCCATCTAGATAGCCCATCGCAGTTACACAACCCAGGGCACATGGGTTTAGGAACAGGTTTCGCTTCTGGTCTGTGCTTCAAATCTATTGGATCTACTACGACAAGGTCCGTAAATGCACTAGTTAGACAAAAAGAATTGCAGATGTAATATGTACAGACTTTGCAAAAGCCTTCGACAAGTGTGACCATGGCGTAAATAGCGCACAAAATGCGTGCTAAAGGAATTATGACAGGAAAAGTCGGCCGTGGGATTTGTAATGGTCCGTCTCGCTAACGAACACAGAGAGTAGTCGCAAAGAGTAAAGTCCGAGCAGCTACGGTGAAAAGCTCTGTTCCACAAGGCACAGTACTCGCTCCCATCTTTGTTCCTTCATCTCATACTGACATAGACAAGGGATGTAGCACACCGCACCGTGTCTTCACTTTGCAGATGGGACACCCGAATCTGCATGACAGTGTCTTCCTTGCAGACACTGCAAGGCTCCAGGCGGACATCAACCAAATCTTTCAGTGGGCTGCAGAAAACAATATGATGTTAAGATGAGAAATTTCAATTACCTCAGATATGGTAAACATGAGGAAATTTAAATCTTCATCAGAGTACAAACAAATTCTGGCCACAAAAGAGGGCGAAAAACAACGTCAAAGACCTGGGAGTGATTATGTCGGTAGGATCTCACCTTTCAGGACATAGCATTGTATCAATCGCATCTGCTAGAAAAATGACAGGATAGATAATGAGAACTTCAAAACTAGGAAGGCCAAGCCCATGATGCACTCTTCAGGTCTCTGTTTATAGAGGCTGGAATATTGCGGCACTCTAACAGCACCTTGTCAAGTGCAGGTGAAATTGCCGACCTAGAAAATGTACAAGAGAACTTTCACAGCGCAATAACGGAGATATAACACCGCAATTACTGGGGCGTTGAGGTTCTAACCTGTATTCCCTGGAAACGAGGGAGGGAGAGATCATGGATTATGTGTGACACCTGGAAGATCTAGAGGGACTAGTACCGAACTTGCACACGAAAATCACTCACTACGAAAGCAAAAAGACTTGGGCAGACGATGCACCATCCCCCCATTGAAAAGAAGGGTGTCACTAGCACGTTAAGAGACCATTCAATAAGTTTCAGGGGCCCGAGACTGTGTTTCAACTGACCTCCCAGCACACATGTAAGGGGGATTAATCAATAACAGTGTCCCCTGGCAGTTGTCTTCTAAGCTGGCACTGGAAGACAAGCACCTAATGTCAGTTCTGAGTACAGCCTGGGCTGTGGCTCGTACGATGGTTTGCGTGCATGCCATGCTAGCACAGCTGGTCGATCTAGGTCGTCTGATCCACCAGGAGGCCTGGTGCACTGGACCTGGCCGTCGGGGGCGTTGACCCCATCGAATACGTGTCTCTCCAGGTAAATCCAGGGTAAACTGCGGCTGGGCGAAGTTCGTTGTTAGACGACTTGTGACTGTTTAAATATATGTGGAGTGTACAATTTTCCCAACTTCTCCACGTGGCCACCTGCTTGGGAACTCTGCAAGTATTGTGGTATTTACATAATCACCCATGTAATTCTTTACACCGGTTATGACTGTCCTCAGGTAGGGCTCATCCATTTGCACATTCAAGCTTCCATGCTTTGTGTGTAGGTATTAACAATTTCCCTCTTTTTGTAAGTGTGAGATACTAATGCCTATGCTATCTTCTGGTGTTAATTTAGTAGGGGCATACGTGGATTTAGTGGAGACTTTTAATCAATAAACAGGTTCTCTCTCGCAGTGTGCCCAAGTGCAGCCCCAACACATTACTGCTTATAGGCACTTCAATCCAGGCTATCCATATTTATTAGAATCCCTGTCAAAATGGACTATATTACAGTTCCATCCCCTCAGGGGCTCATCCTTCACCTTCGCATTGATATTCATAATCCTTCATATATCCTTCATTAGTTCTTCTTCAGGTTGACGATCACACCCGAGAAATTGTGTACCACATAAGATTATTTACCAATGTATTAAGAAATAAGAACGAACATAAGAACGAAGGGAACACTGGCAGGAGAAGGCCTACTGGCCCACTGTCGAATGGCAAGGTCCAAGTGGTCCTACACGGCTTGAAGCCAATGCACCCAACCTAGTCAGGTCTGGTCACATCGCCTGAAGTAAGAACCAATTTTATATTTAACCGGCTTATGTAAGTTTGTATTATCATTATAGGCAGTTAGCAATTTTTGGTGTCGTTGCTCAGTTTGCAGAGCTGGGCCCTTTAACTGTCCATATGCATCCTATAATGTAGTAGGCGTAACTTCTGGGAACGGCTGAGCTTTGTCCACGAAGTACGCACCCTAGTAATGTCCAGATTCACATTTAAAATCCTTCAGGTATTGTTCCTGAGTTAAAAGGATATCCCATTTGGACTTCCTATTTATATTATCCCTATGGGCTGTCCAGCTCCCACAAATTAGACTGGTTCAACATCATTCTCGATAGAAAGAATACTTGTACTTGGTTCGACTTTTTATGAGTAAGACACCGTGACTGTATTTTACTACTCCCTCTAGTCATTATTTACTAGGCAGTAGTCCACCATATTTTACATGGCCCGTACTGTGTTGAGGAGAGGTGGACACTGCATGAGTTTTGGATTTTATCCCTTTATTCTGAATTATTACAGCCAAAACACCGGCAAGGTTGACCCGCTATGTAATTCATTATTGCCATTGTAGCTGCTAACCTTGACATCAGTCACTGTAGTGTCAGGGTTATTAACATTCATTATTGTCATCATTATTTTAAGATGTTACATTTACAACACTGACATAACTGAATGGTGCTTTCCCTTGTTGCATTGATAGCAGCTGTTCAATTTGGTATTACAATCCTTTACATTATGATGGTCTAGTTCTTTCATTCTTTCCATGTTAATATCCCATGAATTATAGGCATTACAATTTTTAGTGAAATGAGTACCCTTGCAGAAGAGGCAGTCTCTCTTTTCCTTGCCTGACCTCTTAACTGGGTTACCCTTACTGAGGTACTTATTCCTCTTACCTTGATGTGAGGAACCACTATTACTGATTCCTGTCACTTGATATGTGCATATTTAAATCTTAATTATGATTATTACCACTGGGATTATTTTTCCCATTTGAGACTTGACAGATACTTCAGAGTCATTATGTGTTATATCCTTAGAACTGTTTGGCTGACTGGTCTGCAATTGAACAATTAATTCTTACTGACCTAGTCTGATTTCCTCCAGACCGTACTCTGGAGGTTTTGGCAAACACACCCTTTGCATCAATAGGTTGATCAACTGCCTGGCTTACACCCTTTAATTTATTCAAATTATTGTCCTCATCGCCTCCGAGCCGTGTGGACGAGCTGCGCAGACGCTCCTGTTTGAGTTTGTTTTGCGCAGTTTACCTGATTGAGCTGCCCCTAGCGTTGCTTGGTGGAAACTTTATTTTCTCCAACATGGCGCTGAATAGCAGAAGAAGAATCAACACTGTCTGCATTGAGATGATCCGTGGTGCTGTCACAGGATCCAACATGGATTTATTATTACCAGCGATCATTCGCGATACCTATGGTATAGCAAATGAGGAGATATGTGGTGTCGAATTAAATGGAATGACAAGAATCTTCGTTAAAATGAGTCTGCACAAGTCTCGAGGCAGTGGTCGACAAGTATCAGGGACCATCATACCGGTTAATACAGCTGTGTCGGTGAGACTTCATGATGTATCTCGACATTACACCTGGGTGAAAATAAGGAATGTGCCTTTTGAGGGCCTGATTTTGATATTCCCAGTGAACTGCGTACTTATGGGACGGTTCACGTAGCCACAGCAGGGAGATGGGCAACTGGCCGTATGCAGGTGCGTGGAAGGCGCGTATACAGTTAAAATGACTCTTAGACACCCTATTCCTTCATTATATTGTGTAGAAAGAATTAAGGACTCAAGTCTATGAAAACGTATGCGGGGCAACAACGTACGTGTCGGCTATGTGGGTCATATGACCACATCGCGGCGCAGTGTGGGAAACGAAGTGGGTACCCGGCACACAGCAAGCAAGGGCAACAGCAGCAACAGCAGCCAGTGGACGAGGTTGGCGATGAGCGAGAACAGTCTCTTGCTACACCGCCCCAACAACGGTTGTCATGGGTGAGGAGGTGGACAAAGGAGCTCAAATCGCCAATTGTAACGCTTCAAGGAGAATCTCAGTCATTGGACATACATAAGGTTTTTGAGGAGAAATACCTAATATGGGTGAAGAAGTGGCGGCGTCTTTGGTAAAGGCGTTGGATGACTTTTTTAGAGGAATCGGCCCTAGATCAGGTGGAAGCCCAGGCTTAGTTCGGGGGAAAGGCGGTGAATGATGGTATGGCAGAAGATGACGGTTTGGCGACGAGAGAGTCTAAAGGACTAAAGGGTGCATGCAGTAGAGGTGGAGGTGCATCAGACGGTTGCTTCAGATGTCAAAATGCAGGTGGAGGGCGGGACACGAAAGAGGACTGCAGCATCATCGGATTCTGATGATGTGCTAACTCCTGCCCAACGCCCTGGGAAAAAGTCTGGGTGGAGGTACAGAAGAGAGGGAATGGTGAACCCAGGATCAAGGGATTGCAAAGGTGATTCCCAACAAAGGGGGGAGGGACAGAGGTGTTGCAAAACGAATTTGGGGTTTAAAGTCAATGCGGGGAAAAAAGGGAAAAACCCATTTGTTGAATTCAAGTGTTTTACTATAAATATTAACGGGTTGAGAGTGAGAGGAAGCTTAAGTGGTTTAATGAGTATTTGGTGCGACTAGGTGTGGATGTGGTATTCTTACGGGAAAACATAATTTTTGGCTGGTTATGAGTTGGATATGAGTGGTTATAATGTTACATGGAACATGCCCCACGTTCTGAAAGGTGGGGCTGCCATTTTGGTAAAGGAAACTAGCCCATTTATATTTAAGGCGTAGTGAAGGGGGGGAGGGGAGGGTAATTAGAGTGGATGGAACTTGGGGTGGGTTCCCATTAGTTTAGTATGTGTATATGGTCCGGCTGAGGGTGACGTGAGTATTAAAACTAAATTTGTTCGGGACGTGCTGGTCTATTTTTTACGTGGTTTACCGAATGTTGCAATAATAGGCGGGAGATTGGAATTGCGTGATACGTCGTAAAGATGTGGACCCCAGAGGTGCGGGTGTGTTGTTTGGGTATATTGGGGGATATATTGACCGGGGTGGGGTTAAAGGATGTGTGGGGGGGGGGGGGAGGGATGGTAGGAGCATACCTTCATTAAACGGGGGGTTATGCGGCGAGGTTGGACCGAATGTACGTGCCTTGTGGGGTTTTACTGTGCGGAGGGTGGATGTGATAGATGTGGTTTTTTCGGATCATAGGGAGTGGTAATAGATGTGGATATTGAGGGTGTGCCTCGGAGGGGTCATCATTTTGGAAATTGAATGAAAAGTTATTAAAGGGAAAGAGGATAGTCTTTTGTCTTTTGGACATATGTGGGATCGTTTAGTGGTAGAAGCACCAGGGGATGTTGCCATGGTTAATTGGTGGGAAACAATAGCTAAAAAACGTATTAAGGAATCTTATATTAATCGAGGGAAGAGATATAATCAGTTACAATACGGTTTCAAAAATATTTAGGGGGGCAGTTGCGCGACTGTTATGCACAAATTAATGCTAATTTCCTGTTATTGAATTAAAAGTTTGAAGGAAAATATCCGAATTTACAAAATGAGAGGTTTGATGGGGAAAGGCTTAAGGGGCGGGTTTGAGGAGGTTTTGGGGAGATCGGCCGTCGGCGTGTTGTTGCGGAGTCAACCCCACAACGTCGCAAGGCAAGGGAAAGTTAATGGGGTTGAATGTTCAGGTAGGTATGCAAGGGTATAAAGTGGACAGTGTGTTGCGACGACTGAGGGTATGAGTGGGTTATTGATGCTTGGGTTAAGTTGAAAACGCAAAGTGTGGGAATAAGTGAAAAGCATTACAGTCAATTGGAAGGTTGTGCAGTGGTGAGTTGAAGAGCATGATCGATTCGTTTTGGAAAGGGCGATAACGGAGTGTGAGACATGGGAAGCTTTATCTGGGGTCAATTAGGTAAGGCACCAGGGAATGATGGGTTGCCCAGTGCTTTTATCTCCAAATTGGAGCGTTTTAAAAGAATTTTTGGTAAGATTATTCAATTTCCTTAAGCGGGATCGGGTTTTAGGGGCACAACAGCGGATGGTGTGGTCGTTTTAGTGCCTAAAGGTGAGCCATTCACAGTTAAAGACTATCGTGCTATTTCGTTATGTGTGGTGATTATAAGATTTTTGCAAGAATTTTTGTAACAGAATAAAAAAGGTCCTGGGTAAAGTGATCGATAAGGGACAAAATGGGGTGCGGGAAGGTCTATGATGACGGGCATGGTTTGATTAGAAGTTTTATTGAAGAAAGAGTAAAAATTTGGGGGTGGGGGGTGTTTGCTATAGATTGGGAGGCCCGGGATAGTAGTGTAGAAAGGGAAGTGTTATGGAAATTATGAGATGGCAGGGGTTTTGGAGAGGAAAAATTTTATCATGGGCCAAATTAATGTATCAAGATGCATCTTTGCGGGTGCAGGTAAATGGAGGTTAGGAGAACAAATTCAGATGAGCAGGGGTCTACGTCAAAGGTTGGTCCCCTTTCACAAATATTTTTTGCGGTTTACAGGATCCCCTTTTTAAAAGGAATTAGGGGCTTATTGGGGGCAAATGGGGTTGGTGACGGGAAAAGGGGGGGGGGGGCTGGCTTGTTGGATATGTTGATGACACAACGATTTTAGTAAGTGGTTAACAGGGATTTGCCTCGGGTGGAAAAGTTAGTAAATGTTTTTGAAAAGGCTTCTGCATGTCAATTAATAAGGAGGAAAACGAAATATTGGATCTTGGGGATGGGTTAAATGAGGAATGTGAAGTAGTTGAAAGGTGGAAAAAGGTGGACCAATTACTGGGTTGTGGATCGTTTATGTAAGTGATATCAAGTTAGCACAACAAATAAATTCAGTGGTATTGTAGATGGTGTCCTGAAGCGCCTCAGTGGTTTTCGAGCTGCACACTTAATTTGCATCAAAGAGTAATTACAACGAATGTCCTATTATATAGTAAACTTTGGCTGTAGCAGCAATATATCCGATACTTGTAGTGAGATACAAAGGTTTCAAAAGCGCGTTTTTAGATTCATTTGGGGTACTGGAAGCGAATGGTTAGGTAGAGCGGTTGTCACACTCCGGTTGGCCGAGGAGGGCTGGGGTTTTTATAGCTGTTGAAAAGAGGATTATGGTGTGTATTTGAAACGTTTGTTTTAAGCGGGAGGGGGGGGCGAGGGAAGGCGGACTTCATAAGATACGTCAGGATATGCAACGGTGGTGGGTGGGTAGGGAGTTCTAATCGGTGAGGCAATGTTACGGGTATCAATAAACATGAGCGATCCTTCACATATTAAATTGGGAAACCTTGATGGGGTGGAAGGTAAAGGCAGTGGTAGCAGTGGTAGAAGGTTTTTTATCCGATGTTGATTGGCGTAATATCTGGGGGCGTTTTTAACAAATTACGTTTAAAACCTAAAGTACGAGAAGTAATGTATAGATTTTTACATGGGGGTCTTACCGTCTGGAATGGTTTTATTCCATAAGAGAATAGGGAGGATGGGATATGCAAGGCTTTTTGGTGGATGGGAGACTGTTTTCCATATAGTGTATTTTTGCGAATGTATGGAACTAATAAGGGTTTGGTGGGTAAGGTAATAAGGTTAGTGGGAGGGGGGGGTTTGCAGGTGTTGAGGGTTTTAAGCTTAGACATAGGTGGGTGAATCAGATGATAGAGAATGCGGTAGGGTATATAATTACGGATTATATTTATAGTCTTGGGCTATGAGAGGAGCGAACGTGTGTGAAAGAATTAATGCATTAACAGCAAATTTTTATAGGACAAAGTGTAGAAATAAGGAGGTGTATGGGGGGAGATGGGGGAGGGATTTAAGTGAGGGTTATAGGAATTTACTTTACGGGATTTACGGGGGTTTAAAGGCAGGTAAGGGGGATGAAATGGGCTGGTTTCCTAGAATGGTCGGTAGCGTGATGAGTTTGATGAATGTTATATGAGGTATGTTTTGGGTGCAATTTTAACATTATTTGTTCCGAGTGTTTCAAGTACAATTCAGTTATATTTGGAATTATCGGGCTTATAACTATGTATGTGTTATATATATGCATGTGTTGTATGTGTGGTATGTGTATGTATGTATGTATGTGTATGTATGTATGTAGGTGTAGGGATATATTTATATATGTATATGTATGTATTGTATGTTGTTTACTTTTCTTGTATATACCTTTAATGGTTTTTCTCATGAACATTTTTAATGATATTCAATACATATTTTCTATGCGCATTTATGATTTTGATACAATGTGTAAATGTCAAAATGGCTTTTTTTGTTTCAGTTTTTAATTTACAATGTATTTTTGTAAGCCAATTGATTTTTGGTGCCAATAGAAGCATAGTGTGTTTTGATATATTTGAGTATTGTTTTTCTTTTTAATTTGTCTAGATGGTGGCAATACTATGTATGTGTTTAAGAGTTTTACGAACCTTGAAGTTGTAAGAAGGATTTAATTATTCGTGGTTGAGTTGACGTAATATTATAACTGACGTTGTAAGTGATTTTGTTCAATTTGACAACATACTTTATATACTTATTTTTATGTATGTACCTAATGGTAAATTGAAGTCTGATTTTGAAGGTGAAGAGTGGGTTTTTCCTTTTTTATTGTTCTTTTTTTCTCTTTATGGTAATTTCAAGGTTTTATTATGTACACCAAAAAATGGTTAGGGGAATGTGGTAAAATTTTTGTGTTGATTAGACATTTTTAATTACAGATGAAATACTAGGTTAGGTTAGGGTAAATTTATGATAATTGTGGAATGTTCTTTTGATTCAAACTGCTCTTTTTTATACTTGTATTTTATTATTCTAGTGTAAATTAAAAGCAAGGATGATTAATTTGAGGAAGAGTTAATATAGGTTTGCATGTTTTTGCGAAAGTTAACTTATCCACATGTAGCTAGTTTAGGACAATTTTAAGCTTCGGTATCTGATTTTATATGTAGGTAATAGTGGTCATATTTGTTATATTGTTTGTTATTCGTTAATGTTTCAATATCTAATGTAAAAGTTTTTTTCAGTTTTTGTTCATATATTGTCATCTTTATGGTTTTTCCTTTTGTCTATTGTATATTGTTGGTTTTAAATAAAATATAAAAAAAAAAAAAAATTTATTCAAAGCCTTACTTTTACAAGACAGTTTTTCTTCTAATTCGTAATGTTGATTAATTAAAACATTCTTTCCTTTCCATCTGACAATTCCCAGCAGATCTCTTTCACAGTCTTTTAAACCCTTTTGTCCATAAAATCTACTCTCAAAAAGCATTAAATATAGTTTTAAATTTCTTTGGGGTATTGATGCCTTATTCCCCTAAAACCCACGGATTTCAGCCACAAAAAACCCATCAAACCCAGTCATGGTTAAAGAATTTTTTAATCACGATTATACAATTTTAGTGGCACCTTATAAGAGTAATTCTTGCATTTTTACTTCGATAAATCCTAGCACCTGGCTAGAAATTTAAATTTGGGGCTAATTATCTCCCCACACGATCAAAATTAAAATTTGTGTCCCCTATACCCATTCCTTAAACATACTTAATTTTAGTAATTAATTTTAATTAATTTTTCACTGGTGCATCCGGTTCAGGAAGGACCCGCGGGCGATTGGAAATTTTTTAGGGGGTTTCCGTACTTACCTCAACATTACTTTCATACGAGTAAACTCTTGGGGATAACAACTTGTTGTTTACCCTATCACCCCGGGGAGACTGTGAGAAAACTTAACCACCTCTGGTCACTGCAGGTGGCCCTTCGACCCTCACAATCTTATCCATATCTATCCGAGACCAGTATAAATTGGATAGCACCCACAAGTACGGCGCTACTAATTAATTGTAGACTGTATAAATTATATTAGTTTAACTGAATGATGGTGGGGGGGGGGGTAGGTTGCACATGTATATATCCATCAAGGAAAAAACACTAGTATATAATACCACCACTTACCAGATATTCTCTGGTGGTCACTTGATGTAGCTGGATCACCCATAACCTATCCAATTACAACATACCTAACTGGCCAGTATCAGTCTGCTATAACTAGAAAGGTTACTTAACTGTGGGTGACTGATGCTCCTTATTTCCTCCATTCAACATCTCATTTCGATGTCCTGTTACACCGACACGGTTCTTATTCCAGCAGGACGAGGTATCCGTTGGTTTATCCCGGTTTAGAAGTCGTAACTCCATAAAAACTTCACTATCCTCGAGACAGGAACACGAGATAAAAAGATGCTCACTCTGAGAACGGCGACTCATTTCACTTCACACATTCTCTTAACCTGGTGTTATTATCACTGATTACTTCTTAGCCCACCATACAGTTTAATGTTTCCTAATTATTATACACATTGGAGGCCACTCCATTAAGATCTGAGACCAATGAGTGATGATTAAACCACGGGTATTTTAACCCGGGACACACTCCATGGCGATGTGCCAGTCACCACCGGTCCTACCATTATTCACTCATTTTACCACTTTATTACGGTGGTCCTGTAAATCACGTTCCCTCACTCTTCACCAGGAACAGTTACGACCTTCCTATTATGAAGTGAGGCCTATATTAATCCTTAGGCCGCCGTGAACGCCAATTTCCTGGTCCCATGCTTTCATAGCCTCTTAAATCCATTCAAAACACTCCAGCTTCCTCGATGCCCTGTGTCGACCTCTTCCCCCACACATCCGCACTGGCGCAGAGGGAACTCTTGGTTCTATTCCATTTTCAAATACATTTTTGACCCATATCGACACATTAAACACCTATTAGGCACTATAGCTTCGGAAAATTAAAATATTTTCCACACACACACACACATATATATATATATATATATATATATATATATGCAAGGAATTCGCAAGAGCAGGCGAAATATACACACTGATCTCTGGCTGAAAGAGTCTCGAACCTACGAACCTTGGAACAATGTACACAGTGCTTTACCAATCTACCCATGCTGGACCAGTATCTTGGAGTCCAGCTTGCACTAGACTTTGATCCAAGGCAGCCAGCTTTCAGAGAGAAGGCTTACAGCTTTTCATCTCATCCCCTGCATGCATCAGCCTTACTAGAGATATTAACAATGCAAGGAATTCGCAAGAGCAGGCGAAATATAAACAAACACTGATCTCTGGCTGAAGGAGACTCGAACCTATGAACCTTGGAACAAGGTACGCAGTGCTTTACCAATCTACCCACACTGGACCAATACCTTGGAGTCCAGCTTGCGCTAGACTTTGATCCAAGGCAGCCAGCTTTCAGGGAGAAGGCTTACAGCTTTTCATCTCATCCCCTGCATGCATCAGCCTTACTAGAGATATTAACAATGCAAGGAATTCGCAAGAGCAGGCGAAATATACACAAACACTGATTTCTGGCTGAAGGAGACTCTATCCTACGAACCTTCGAACAATGTACGCAGTGCTTTACCAATCTACCCACACTTGGAGTCCAGCTTGCGCTAGACTTTGATCCAAGGCAGCCAGCTTTCAGGGAGAAGGCTTACAGCTTTTATCTCATCCCCTGCATGCATCAGCCTTACTAGAGATATTAACAATGCAAGGAATTCGCAAGAGCAGGCGAAATATACACAAACACTGATCTCTGGCTGAAGGAGACTTGAACGTACAAACCTTGGAACAAGGTACGCAGTGCTTTACCAATCTACTCACACTGGACCAATACCTTGGAGTCCAGCTATTGGTCCAGTGTGGGTAGTATGGAAAATTTTATAGGCTAAATACCTTTATGTACCTCAACATTATATACATACAAGTAAACTCATTGGGAGACAACCATATTGTTTACCGTAGTCACCCCGTGTAGACATGTGAGAAAACTTAACCACCCCTGGTCGCGGCAAGTGGTTCCTTCGACCTCACAATCTTATCCATATCTATCCGAGACCAGTATGGATTGGATAGCACCCACAAGTACGGTGCTACTAATTAATTGTGGACTGTATAGATTATATTAGTTTAACTGAATGAAGGGGGGTGGGGTAGGTTACACTTGGATATATCCATCAAGGAAAACACTTGTACATAATCTCACCACTTACCAGATATTCTCTGGTGGTCACTTGATGTAGCTGGATCATCATAACCTATCCAATTACAACATACCTAACTGGCCAGTATCAGTCTGCTATAACTAGAAGGGTTACTTAACTGTGGGTGATTGATACTCCTTATTTCCTCCATTCACCATCTCATTTCGATGTCCTGCTACACCAACACGGTTCTTATTCCAGCAGGACGAGGTATCCGTCGGTTTGTCCCGGTTTAGAAGTCGTGATTCCATAAAGCTTCACTATCCTCGGTACGAGAATCACGCGTTCACTCGGAGCAGGGCGATCTATTTCACATCCCACATTCTCTTAACTCAATGTTATTATCACTGATTACATTACCATTCACAAGACGATTTAAAGTCTCATAATTATTATACACATTAGAGGTCACTCCATTAAGATCTGAGGCCGATGAGCGAGGATTAACACACGGGTATTTCCCCTGGACACACACCATTGCCGCGCACCAGTCACACCCGGTCGAACCATTATTCACTAATTTTACCACCTTTTTACGGTGGTCCCGTAAATCACGTTCCCTCACTCTTCACCAGGAACAGTTACGACACTTCCTATTATGAAATGAGGCCTATATTAATCCTTAGGCCACCGTGAATGCCAATTTCCTGGTTCCATGCTTTCCCAGCCTCCTCACCACATTCAAAACATGGCCCGAGTCGACCTATACCCCCGCACATCCGCGCATGCGCAAAGGGAACTCTTGGTTCTATCCTATTGTCAAATACATTTTTGACTCATATCGACACATTAAACACCTATTAGGCGCTATAGCTTCGGAAAATCAAAAATTTTCCACAGGTAGATTGGTAAAGCACTGCATACCTTGTTCCAAGGTTCGTAGGTTCGAGTCTTCTTCAGCCAGAGATCAGTGTTTATATATATATATATTTATATATATATATATTTATATATATATATATATATATATAATATATATATATATATATATATATATATATATATATATATGTCGTGCCGAATATGTAAAACTGGTCAGTTAGCAAGAACTCATTTAAAATTAGGTCCTTTCTAAAATTTTCTCTTATACGTTTAAAGATATATTTTTTTATTAATGTTGATATAAAAATTTATAATTTTGCACCAAAAGGAACTTAGAAAACTTACCTAACCTTATTATAACAAACCCAATTTATTTTAGCCTAATCCAACTAAATATATTTTAGATTTGTTTACAATAATTTAATACTAAACAAACACAGTGAAATATATTTTTTTTCAGAATGATTTTGGTGAAATTATTGCATACACAAATTTTCACTTGTCCTATATGGCAAGATGAACATTGCTATTTAAGCCAAGATCGCAAGTTCTGCCTATTCGGCACGATATTTATGTATATATATATATTTATATAGATATATACATATATATATATATATATATATATATATATATATATATATATATATATATATTATATATATATATATATTATATATATGTATATATATATACAGGTACATACCATCCAACTTACGACCGAGCTTGGTTCCGACCAACTAGTCCTAAGTCAATATGGACGTAAGTCGAACCTTTGAAAATTGCCGACATACTGGGTAGGGCAAAATGTCAAACCTTTGCTATATAAACTGCCTACATAGTACTGTAATGTAATGTATAATCATTATTTCATTCTTTTTACCATAATTTACTTATATTGATATATTTTAATAATTTATGTACTGTATATTATGTATACATGGCAGTGAAATATATTGTAAATTTTACATCTCATACAGTATCATATGTTACTGTTATCTTTAAGTATTGTCGACACAGTGGAATGGGAGAATACCACTGGTAGTGATACCCTGCCAGAATGTACTATAACCTATACACTAAGTAAAGAGAAATAACTCTGCAACATGTTTAATACGTATTCCGCTGGCTAGCAGGCTGGCTTGCCGGCTTTCGGTGGGTGGTTGGCTGCCTGACTAACTGAATTTGGATATATATATATATATATATATATATATATATTATATATATATATTATATATTATATATATATATATATATATATATATATATATACATATATATATACATATATATATATAGGTATATAGGTAGTAGGTTGGTAGACAGCAACCACCCAGGGAAGTACTACCGTCCTGCCAGATGACTGTGAAACAGAAACCTGTAACTGTTTTGCATGATGGTAGGATTGCTGGTTTCTTTTTCTGTCTCATAAACACGCTAGATAACAGGGATATCTTGCTACTCCTACTTACACTTTGGTCACACTTCACAGACATGCACATGCATATATATATAAATACATCTAGGTTTTTCTCCTTTTTCTAAATAGCTCTTGTTCTTCTTTATTTCTTCTATTGTCCATGGGAAGTGGAAAGGAATCTTTCCTCCGTAGGCCATGCGTGTCGTATGAGGCGACTAAAATGCCGTGAGCAATGGGCTAGTAACCCCTTCTCCTGTAGACATTTACTAAAAAAGAGAAGAAGAAAAACTTTATAAAACTGGGATGCTTAAATGTGCGTGGATGTAGTGCGGATGACAAGAAACAGATGATTGCTGATGTTATGAATGAAAAGAAGTTGGATGTCCTGGCCCTAAGCGAAACAAAGCTGTAGGGGTAGGGGAGTTTCAGTGGGGGGAAATAAATGGGATTAAATCTTGAGTATCTGAGAGAGTTAGAGCAAAGGAGGGGTAGCAGTAATGTTAAATGATCAGTTATGGAAGGAGAAAAGAGAATATGAATGTGTAAATTCAAGAATTATGTGATTAAAGTAAAGGTTGGATGCGAAAGTGGGTCATAATAAACGTGTATGCACCTGGAGAAGAGAGGAATGTAGAGGAGAGAGAGAGAGATTTTGGGAGATGTTAAGTGAATGTTATAGGAGCCTTTGAACCAAGTGAAGAGTAATTGTGGTAGGAGACCTGAATGCTAAAGTAGGAGAAACTTTTAGAGAGGGTGTGGTCGGTAAGTTTGCGGTGCCAGGTGTAAATGATAATGGGAGCCCTTTGATTGAACTTTGTATAGAAAGGGGTTTAGTTATAGGTAATACATATTTAAAGAAAAAGAGGATAAATAAGTATACAAGACATGATGTAGGGCGAAATGACAGTAGTTTGTTGGATTATGTATTGGTAGATAAAAGACTGTTGAGTAGACTTCAGGATATACATGTTTATAGAGGGGCCACAGATATATCAGATCACTTTCTAGTTGTAGCTACACTGAGAGTAAAAGGTAGATGGGATACAAGGAGAATAGAAGCATCAGGGAAGAGAGAGGTGAAGGTTTATAAACTAAAAGAGGAGGCAGTTAGGGTAAGATATAAACAGCTATTGGAGGATAGATGGGCAAATGAGAGCATAGGCAATGGGTTCGAAGAGGTATGGGGTAGGTTTAAAAATGTAGTGTTAGAGTGTTCAGCAGAAGTTTGTGGTTACAGGAAAGTGGGTGTGGGAGGGAAGAGGAGCGATTGGTGGAATGATGATGTAAAGAGAGTAGTAAGGGAGAAAAAGTTAGCATCTGAGAAGTTTTTACAAAGTAGAAGTGATGCAAGGAGGGAAGAGTATATGGAGAAAAGAGAGGAGGTTAAGAGAGTGGTGAAGCAATGTAAAAAGAGAGCAAATGAGAGAGTGGGTGAGATGTTATCAACAAATTTGTTGAAAATAAGAAAAAGTTTTGAAGTGAGATTAACAAGTTAAGAAAGCCTAGAGAACAAATGGATTTGTCAGTTAAAAATAGGAGAGGAGAGTTATTAAATGGAGAGTTAGAGGTATTGGGAAGATGGAGGGAATATTTTGAGGAATTGTTAAATGTTGATGAAGATAGGGAAGCTGTGATTTCGTGTAAGGATAAGGAGGAATAACATCTTGTAGGAGTGAGGAAGAGCCAGTTGTGAGTGTGGGGGAAGTTCGTGAGGCAGTAGGTAAAATGAAAGGCAGCCGGGATTGATGGGATAAAGATAGAAATGTTAAAAGGAGGTGGGGATATAGTTTTGGAGTGGTTGGTGCAATTATTAAATAAATGTATGGAAGAGGGTAAGGTACCTAGGGATTGGCAGAGAGCATGCATAGTTCCTTTGTATAAAGGCAAAGGGGATAAAAGAGAGTGCAAAAATTATAGGGGGATAAGTCTGTTGAGTATACCTGGTAAAGTGTATGGTAGAGTTATTATTGAAAGAATTAAGAGTAAGACGGAGAATAGGATAGCAGATGAACAAGGAGGCTTTAGGAAAGGTAGGGGGTGTGTGGACCAGGTGTTTACAGTGAAATATATAAGTGAACAGTATTTAGATAAGGCTAAAGAGGCCTGTGGCATTTATGGATTTGGAAAAGGCGTATGACAGGGTGGATAGGGGGGCAATGTGGCAGATGTTGCAAGTGTATGGTGTAGGAGGTAGGTTACTGAAAGCAGTGAAGAGTTTTTACGAGGATAGTGAGGCTCAAGTTAGAGTATGTAGGATAGAGGGAAATTATTTCCCAGTAAAAGTAGGCCTTAGACAAGGATGTGTGATGTCACCGTGGTTGTTTAATATATTTATAGATGGGGTTGTAAGAGAAGTAAATGCGAGGGTCTTGGCAAGAGGCGTGGAGTTAAAAGATAAAGAATCACATGCAAAGTGGGAGTTGTCACAGCTGCTCTTTGCTGATGACACTGTGCTCTTGGGAGATTCTGAAGAGAAGTTGCAGAGATTGATGGATGAATTTGGTAGGTGTGCAAAAGAAGAAAATTAAGGTGAATACAGGAAAGAGTAAGGTTATGAGGATAACAAAAAGATTTGGTGATGAAAGATTGAATATCAGATTGGAGGGAGAGAGTATGGAGGAGGTGAATGTATTCAGATATTTGGGAGTGGACGTGTCAGCAGATGGGTCTATGAAAGATGAGGTGAATCATAGAATTGATGAGGGGAAAAGAGTGAGTGGTGCACTTAGGAGTCTGTGGAGACAAAGAACTTTGTCCTTGGAGGCAAAGAGGGGAATGTATGAGAGTATAGTTTTACCAACGCTCTTATATGGGTGTGAAGCATGGGTGATGAATGTTGCAGCGAGGAGAAGACTGGAGGCAGTGGAGATGTCATGTCTGAGGGCAATGTGTGGTGTGAATATAATGCAGAGAATTCCTAGTTTGGAAGTTAGGAGGAGGTGCGGGATTACCAAAATGTTGTCCAGAGGGCTGAGGAAAGGTTGTTGAGGTGTTTCGGACATGAAGAGAGAATGGAGCGAAACAGAATGACTTCAAGAGTGTATCATCCGTAGTGGAAGGAAGGCGGGGTAGGGGGTCGCCTAGGGAAAGGTTGGAGAGGGGGGTAAAAGTAGGTAGATTTTGTGTGCGAGGGGCTTGGACTTCAGCAGGCATGCGTGAGCGTGTTTGATAGGATTGACTTTGGAGACAAATGGTTGTTAATACTTGACGTGCTGTTGGAGTTGTGAGCAAATAAACAATTTTTGAAGGGGTTCAGGAAACCGGCGGCGGATTGAGATCCTGGAGTGGGAAAGTACAGTGCTGCATCTGAAGGAGGGGTGTTAATGTTGCAGTTTAAAAAAATGTTATCCCCCCTTCGGGTAAAGCCCCTTTCTGGCAAGACAGTGATGGAGTGAATTGATGGTGAAAGTTTTTCTTTTTCGGGCCACCCTGCCTTGGTGGGAATCGGCCAATGTGTATAATAAAAAATAAAAAATTAATAATATATATATAGATATAAAATAAAATATTTTTTTTTTTTTTATATATTAGATAGATATATATTATATATATATATATATATATATATATTTAGTATTTATATATATGTATTATATATTTGGATATATATACATATATATACATATATTATATATAATATATATATATATGTTTTATTATATATATATATATTATATATATATATATATATATATTTATATAGTTTTTAAATATTATACTATATATATATTTATATATAATATATATATTATATTATTGTCGTGCCGAATAATGTAAAACTGGTCAATTAGCAAGAACTCATTAAAATTAAGTCTTTTCTAAAATTTTCTCTTGTACGGTTTAAAAGATGTATTTTTTTCATTAATGTTGATGTAAAATTTATAATTTGCACCAAAAAAATTTGGTAATCCCGCACCTCTCCTAACTTCCAAACTTACGAATTCTCAGCATTATGTTCACACCCACATTACCCTCAGAATGACATTCTCACCTGCTCCAAGCCTTCTCCTCGCTTGTAACATTCATCACCTTGCTTCACACACATATTAGAGCGTTGGGTTAAAACGTACTGTCATACATTACCCTCTTTTGCCTCAAGGACAAAGGTCCTTTGTCTCCACAGACTCCTCAAGTGCACCGCTCACCCTTTTCCCCTCATCAATTTCTATGATTCACCTCATCCTTCATAGCCCATCCCCTGACAGTCCACTCCCAAATATCTGAATTTCATTCACCTCCTCCACTTTCTCTCCCTCCAATCTGATACATCCAATTCTTTCATCAACCAATCTTTTTGTTATCCCTCTAACCTTACTCTTTCCTGTTATCATATTATTTTCTTCTTTTGCATTCCCTACCAAATTCATCCACCAACCCCTGCAACTTCTCTTCAGAATCTCCCAAGAGCCAGTGTCTTCAGCAAATAGCTCTCCACTTTATGTGTGATTCTTTATCTTTTTAACTTCACGCTCTTGCCATGAACCCTCGCATTTACTCTCTACGACCCATCTTAAATTTTATTAAACAACACGGTTGGCACACACAATCCTTGTTCTATGGCCTACTTTTACTGAGAAATAATTTTCCTCTTTCCTACAATACTCTAACTTGAGCCTCATTTTACCCCCCCCCCTCGTAAAAATCTTTCTTCACTGCTTTCAGTACCCTACCTCCACACCTACACATGCAACATCTGCCACATTGCCCCCCCCCTATCCAACCTGTTTCATTTGCCTTTTTCCAAATCCGTAAATGCCACAAAGACCTCTTTAGCACTTATTCTAAATATGATTTCACTTTTATGTTTCACTGTAGACAACATGGTCCACACACCCCTACCTTCCTAATGCCTCCTTGTTCATCTGCTATCCTATTTCCGTTTTACTCTTAATTCTTTTCAACAATAAACTCTTCAATACACTTTACCCGGATACTCTACAGACTTATCCCCTATATTTTTACCACTCTCTTTTTCCTTTGCTTTTACAAAAGGGAACTATACATGCTCTCTGTCAATCCCTAGATACCTACCCTCTTCCATTCCATTTATTAAATAATTGCACAAACCACTCCAAAATTATCCCCACTACTTTTAACATTTCTATCTTTATCCATCCATCCCGGCTGCACTGCCCCATTCATTTTACCTACTGCCTCATCGAACTTTCCCCACACTCACAACTGGCTTTCCTCAATCCTACAAGATGTTATTCCTCCTTGCCTTATACACGAAATCACAGATTCCTAGCTTCATAACATTTAACAATTCCCTCAAAATATTCCCTCCATCTTCCCATACCTCTTAAACTCTCCATTTAATAACTCTCCTCCTCTATTTTTAACTGACAAATCCTCATTTGTTCTCTAGGCTTCATTAACTTGTTAATCTGCACTCCAAAACTTTTTTCTTATTTTCAACAAAATTTGTTGGAGAACAATCTACCCACTTCTCATTTGCTCTCGTTTTACATTGCTTCACCACTCTCTTAACCTCTCTCTTTTTCTCCATATATATATCTTTATATATATATATATATATTATTTATATATATATTTATATATATATATATATATATATATATATGTATATATATATAATATATATATTATATATTATATATTTATATTATTTATACTATATATATATAATATATATGTATATATATATATATATAATTTATATATATATATATATAGATATATATATATTATTATTATATATATATATATATATATAATATATATATATATTATATATATAGATATATATATATATATATTTATATATATATAATATATATGTATAAATATAATTATATATTATATATTTATATATATTATATTTATATTTATATATATATAATATTATATATATTATATATATGTATTATATATGTAGACAGCCTGTACTGTCTGAACACACAGCCTAGCCGTCTGCTCTGACTAGTTCATATTTCGCGGCATTTAGGTGCTTCCCTCTGTAGGCTCACCAAGGTCAGTGGGAGGTCTGGCCCATCTGCCTCACTCCTAGGTGACCCAACTTGATAGACCACAAGTGCTCCCTCCTAACGGACAGGCTCTGCCAGTCACACTCCCGTCATACTCATCTCGGCCCGTTGTGTACTAACTCTATCCAATTAAAGCACTCACCTAGCGCACCACTCGCCGTATCATGCTCCACCTATGCTACTTCTCGGCACTAATAAACACGCTGTTCAGCAGTTAAGAACACACAATAAACAGCTGGTGACAGCAGTTGTTTACCTGGAATTTACCTGGAGAGAGTTCGGGGTCAAACGCCCCGAGGGCCCGGTCTCGCTGTCCTGGCACCTCCTGCGTGCGATCAGAGCCTGATCCAATCCAGGCTGTTGCTATGGCTGCACCGCAAACCGGACGTACGAGCCACAGTCGCCGTCCCTGATCAGGAACGGACTTTAGGTGCTTGTCCAGTGCCAGCGTGAGACTGCCAGGGGTCTGTTGTAATCCTCCTTATGTGTTGCTGGGAGGCAGTTGAACAGTTCTGGCCCTGACACTTATTGTTTTTTATGGTCTCTTACGTGCTAGTGACACCCCTGCTTTTCATTGGGGGGATGTGCATCGTTGCCTAGTCTTTTGTCTTTCGTAGTAGTTGATTTTCGTGTGCACGTTTCTGGTACTAGTCCCTCTAGGATTTTCCGGTGTATATAATCATGTATTCTCCCTCTGCGTTCCAGGGAATACAGGTTTAGGAACACTCAATGCGCTCAGTATTGAGGTGTTTTATCTCCATTATGCGCGCTGTGCAAAGTTCTCTGTTACATTTTCTAGGTCAGCAATTTCACCTGCCTTGAAAGGTGCTGTTAGTGTGCAGCATCTCCAGCCTGATAGATTCAAAGTGACCTGTAGAGTGTCATCCTGGGCTTGGCCATCCCTAGTTTTGAGGTTCTCATTTATCCTTCTGTCATTTTTCTAGCAGATGTGATTGATACTATGTTATGGTCCTTGGGTAAAGGGTAGTTGGGATCCTCCGGATCATGATCACTCCAGGTCTTTGCGTTGGGTTTCGCTCTTGTTGTGGCCAGAATTAGTTTTGTTACTCTGATGAAGGTTTAATTTCCTCATGTTTACCATATCTGAGTAATTGAAATGTCCTCATCGTTGTACTTCATATTGTTTTCTGCCAGCCACTGAAAAAGATTGTAGATGGCCGCCCTGGGAGCCTTTGCAGTGTCTGCAATGGAAGACACAGTCATGCTGCATTCGGGTGTCATCTGCAAAGGAAGACTCGGTGCTGTTGGCATGACTTCCTTGTCTATGTCAGATTTGAGGTTGAGGAACAAGATGGGAGCGAGTATGTGCCTTGTGGAAACAGAGTTTTCACCGTGTAGCTGCTCGGACTTTACTCTTGTTGACGGACTACTCTCTGTGTTCTGTAGTGAGTGAAAATTATAGGACTCCAACGGCGACTTTTTCATGTTATTCCTTTAGCACACATTTTTGTGCGCTATTACGCCATGGTCACACTTGTCGAAGGCTTTTGCAAAGTCTGTATATATTACATCTGCATTCTTTTTGTCTTCTATGGCATTTAGGACCTTGTCGTAGTGATCCAATAGTTGAGACAGACAGGAGCGACCTGTTCTAAACCCATGTTGCCCTGGGTTGTGTAACTGACGGGTTTCTAGATGGGTGGTGATCTTGCTTCTTAGACCCTTTCAATGATTTTTATGATATGGATGTTAGTGCTATTGGTCTGTAGTTCTTTGCTGTTGCTTTAGTGCCCCCTTTGTGGAGTGAGGCTATGTCTGTTGTTTTTAGTAACTGTGGGACGACCCCCGTGTCCATGCTCCCTCTCCACAGGATGGAAAAGGCTCATGATAGGGGCTTCTTACAGTTCTTGATGAACACAGAGTTCCATGAGTCTGGCCCTGGCAGAGTGCATGGGCATGTCATTTATCGCCTGTTCGAAGTCATTTGGCGTCAGGATAACATCGATAGGCTTGTGTTAATCAAATTTTGTGGCTCTCTCATAAAAAATTCATTTTGATCTTCGACTCTCAGTCTGGTTAGCGGCTTGCTAAAAACTGAGTCATATTGGGACTTGAGTAGCTCACTCATTTCCTTGCTGTCATCTGTGTAGGACCCATCTTGTTTAAGTTGGGCCCAATACTGGACGTTGTTCTCGATTTGATTTGGCATAGAAGAAATACTTTGGGTTTTCTTTCGATTTCATTATGGCTTTTAGTTCTTCCCGCGATTCCTGACTCTAAAGGATTCTTTAGCTTAAGTTTGATGTTTGCTATTTCTCTGACCAGTGTCTCCCTACGCATTTCAGATATATTGACCTCTTTTAGCCACTCTGTTATTCTTTTCCGTCGCCTGTAAAGGGAGCGCCTGTCTCTTTCTATTTTACATCTACTCCTCCTTTTTCTTAGAGGAATAAGCCTTGTGCATACATCGAGTGCCACAGAGTTAATCTGTTCTAGGCATAAGTTGGGGTCTGTGTTGCTTAGTATATCTTCCCAGCTTATATCGGTTAGGACTTGGTTTACTTGGTCCCACTTTATGTTTTTGTTATTGAAGTTGAATTTGGTGAATGCTCCCTCGTGACTAGTCTCATTATGTCGGTCAGGGGCTCCACGCATACATGTCTGAACCTCAATTATGTTGTGATCTGTGTATATTGTTTTTGATATGGTGACATTTCTTATTAGATCATCATTGTTAGTGAAGATGAGGTCTAGTGTATTCTCCAGTCTAGTAGGCTCCATTATTTGCTGGTTTAAATTGAATTTTGTGCAGAGATTTAAAAGCTCGTGTGAGTGTGAGTTTTCATCAGAGCTGCCTCCTGGTGTTATTACTGCAACAATATTATTTGCTATATTCCTCCATTTTAGGTGCCTTAAGTTGAAATCCCCCAGGAGCAAGATGTTGGGTGCAGGAGCTGGAAGATTTTCCAGGCAGTGGTAAATTTTTAACAGCTGTTCCTGGAATTGCTGGGATGTTGCATCCAGAGGGTTGTAGACTACCACAATGACTAGGTTTTGGTTCTCGACCTTTACTGCTAAACTTCCACTACATCATTTGAGGCATAAGCAGTTCTGTGCAAACAAGTGACTCTGCAATGTACAGGCCAACCCCCCCCCCCCTTTTGCCTGTTCACTCTGTCACATCTGTATAGGTTGTAACCTGGGATCCATATTTCGTTGTCCAAGTGATCCTTTATGTGGTCTCAGTGAAAGCCGTGAACATTGCCTTTGCCTCTGCAAGCAGTCCACGGATGAAAGGTATTTTGTTGTTTGTGCTGGCTTTAGACCCTGTATATTTGCAAAGAAGAATGTTATCGACTGTGGTATTGTTGGTACTGGGGGGGATTTTTTTTCCGGCATTAGTATCTGTATCTGTTGGTTTGGGTGGAGGCCATCGACTGTGGTTCCACTCCAAGAATGACTGGATTTGGTGTACGATTTCTGCCATTTCCTGCCAGATTTTTTTCCTTCCTGGCACTAAAAAACCTCTCCCTCTTGAGTGGCTGTGGCTACCCAGGTTTTCCCATGGCCTGGATGTTTTGTATCTTTTTGTCCCCTTTAGATGGTATTGCCTGGCAATTTAAGTTATAGCACAGTCTTTCCTGTACTGAAGAGGTACACAGTTCAGGATGAAAAAGCTTACAGGAAGGGAGTTTGCATTTTCCTGTTGTCATATGGGCATGGCATTTTCTAGGGTGGTCATAGTTGCACGTCCCATCTGTTTTTCCAGATTTCCCATGCCAGCAGATACCAAGTGCATAGTATGTGCACAGGCTTGGTTTCCGTTTGCCTTGGTTTCTGTGGCTGTATTCCCTGTTGGTGCATGTTTCCCTGTCTTACTTCTATCCTCCCTAGCACCAACAATGGAGCTCCCACCAGTTGTTTTTGGAAATATATCCTCACTATTGCTAGAAAGTCCTCTTGTTTGCTATTTCCTGCGGTATTTCTATTTTGGGCAATTTTTGGTTTTATCTTTTCTTTGACTACACTTTTTTTCCCAAATATGGCCCTGCCCCCCTATGAGGCCATTTATATGTTTTCCCTTTCCCTGTGAAAATTTCCCCGATACCTGGAAAAAATCCCCACTTCCCCATTACTGCCTCCAGGACAGAAACTCCAGCTTCCCCAAAAAAATGCTCCCGGGACAGCCCCCCCAGCTTCACCCATTTTGCCCCCGGGGACAGCACCCCCGGGCTTCACCAAAACTGTCTCCCGGGGACGCACTATCACCCCCAACATTTATTTGACTCCCAAAGGACTTCATCGCCACCCCAAATTTTTTTCTGACTACAGGGCCAGTTCAAGGGCAGTACCATTCACCCGACTTTTTATTTTCCCAAAACTTTTGTAAAAAGTTTCCCAGGTTTTCTATAAAGCGGGTTTGATGTTATCCTCTTTTAATCCCCCTTGAAATTTTTTAGTCCACAGATTTTTTTTCTTTGGGGCAAACCCAAAAACACTTCCCTTTTTTAAAACACTGCTTGTAGCTTTTTCCCTTGGATATCTGCAAAAGGGGCGTGACCCAATTTCCACAAAAATGAAAAAATTTCCCATGGGGAACCCTTTTTTTTTGACTGACCCAGATACCCCACAGTTTCAAATGATTTGAAGGGTTGTTTTCTGAAATTTTAACTAGAACCTCTGGGAAAATTAAATTTAAAAAACCCCCTTTAAAATAAATCTAGCTATTTGTTTTCTTTTTCCAAACTGTTTTTGTATATTGGCGGGCTTCCCGTGCCGTTCCTGATTAAAATTTTTTAAAGTTTGTGTTTAAAAGGGCGCCTACAACCCCATCCGTTTACAGTCTTCTTTATTGTCCAACCCAAACCCTTTTTTAAACCAGTTTAAGGGTTCGGACCCGTCAAGGGTTCCCGGGCCAGTCGATCTGATCTGACAGTGGGTCACTTATTTAAAAAAATTTTGGGCGGTTGGGTTTTAGCTAAACATGAAAAGGGTCTACTGGAAATTATCTACCCAGGAAAATGTGATTTGAAATTTATACAAAAGTATAACTTGCGTGTTTTAAGAAACCGGGGACTGCGGCAACCCCCTACAATGATGAACCGGGCGACCTCAAAATCTTGTTTTCAATCGTTACCCGCCCTTTTTTATTTTTTTTTTCCCTCCCTCCACAATAAAATGCTATTTATCACAAGGGGGAAAATTTTTTGGGGGAAAGGGGCCCTTTTCCCTTTGGTTAAAAATTGGGGTTTTTGTTTTGTAATTTGGGGCCCCGGCATTGTGAGCCTCCCTTTTGGGTGGGGGGTCAAAAACCCTCGGGCCCCGCCCTTCCCCCCAAAAAACCGTCCCTCATCCATTTCCCTGGCCCGGCCTAAATTAAAAAACGGTCCTTTACTCCCCGCGTATTGACGGGAAAGATTAGATCTTTCGCCCCAAAATTTTTCCAAAAAATTGGACCTTTGGGCGTCTCGGGCGGTTTTCTCCACCTTAGCGCCCTGTGTTCCCCCTCATCCCCCCTCTCTACAGGCCCCTTTAACACTCTCCAGCACTATTCTCCTGCCCCCCAAAAGCGTTCCCCCAAAACCCCCTTTTCCCGCTACAAGAAGTAAGGTGAGGTCGTTTAGTGTGTTTTGGGTTCGTGTGGCCCCACGCCCTGACCCCGAGACAGCTCTGGGGGGTTTGGGTTTTTACCCCCATTTAGCGTTAAACACCCAGCCCCCTCTACAGCCTTCCCTATGCAACGACGGTCCATCTAGGGGCGTCCAGGTGGTTGGTTCTTCCCAATTTCCTCCAAGAAGTTCTACCGGCCCTTTAAAACCCTGTGGGTAACCCAGTTGGGGTTACCCCTAAGCCAGCCCCAGTTAGCCCCCACGCCGTCTACGCAGCTCGTGACTCATCATTGTGTCTACAATTTCCCAGACCCACGTATCTCCAGCCCTGCAGTTTTTTTTTTTTTTTTGCCCAGTTTTTAAATTTTTTTTTTTTCCCTTTCTGTTACAATTTTCCCCCTTCATCACCATTTTTTTTTTCCCCAGGGATTTGTTTAAAAGTAAAAAAATTCCTCGTCCCGTTTTATAGTTTCACTTAAGCTTTTTTTTGCACATTCGAGGTTTCAGTTTAAAAAATTTTTTTTCTCCGTGTGCTGAAGCCGCAGTCAGTCAGTGCGCCCAGACACGCTTACCAGTGTAAACAAACCATGCACAGCTGTGGATCACGCTGAGTTAGCCACGTTTCTCTCATATCTTATACCTCCACAGAGTAACCCCGGTCTTTCCTGTTCTTCCCAAGTCCATCCTGATAATTTTTCCTACGACATTGAAGCCCCATAGCAGTATACAATTGCTACGAGGCGTGTAGTGTTACTAGAGCATCACTGAAAGTTTCAGGACCTGCAGCACCAGTACCTTCGTCCATCTCCTGCACTCAAAGTTAAGTAAACAGTGACTTACCTAGCATTTCCTAATATTTTGTGACATTATTTAACTTTCCTGCACCAATACAGTTACAGTTACTGAAGCCATACTTCAGTAAAGTGTTCGGTTTTAGTCATCAGTGTACATTTTGCCCCTACCCTCAGCTTCTTAAATTTTTTACATTTATTTTGCACTCCTACATTTTAAATTCCAGTATTTTATTCTGCATCTTGCACCTCAGTTATTGATTTAATTTGTTCAGTGTTAACCATTTATACAATTTACCTCCCACATACAGTTTACAAGTAATTCCTGCATGCTGTTAATTTTGTTAGTTGCACCTGCAAGTTAGCCACAGATTGTTGACAACCCTGCACTGTTTGTTTGTTAGTGTGTTTTTTTTTCTTTTACTAAGTGTAATCTTCAAGTACTTAAGTATTAGTTTATTCTACCTGCAGTGATACAATCTGTGCCTAGCCCATTACACTTTTCTCCTGTTTCCCCATTTATTTGCTCTACATATATTCTATGTTTTATCTGTAAATATTCACCAATGTGCATTGCATTTTGCTATTTTGTATACCTAAGTCATTGAGTGCATTTTTGGGAACCTGCTTATTTACCATTAATTACCAAAATTACTTGTGAAGTTCATTAATTTTGATCTTGAGATTGTGAAATTTTTGTTTTTGCCAGTGTACACCCTGCTAACACCAGTTAACCTTTGCCCTATTCTTGAATTTAATAATTTGTTTTTTTTTTTAATTTTTATTTGTGGCAATTAGCATTCTGTTACAGTGTTTTTTTTTCTGTGATTTTTGGCACTATCCCTTTCTCGTATCTTTGCTGTGCCAACTTCCCTTTGTGAAAGGAAATTCCCTTTTTTTTTTTTGCATTCCAATTTGAAACTCCCAGCCCCTGCAATTTTTTTAAACTGTGTTTGCAGCACAGTTTAGTTTGTGTGTACCTTTTTATTTTAAATTTTGTGCATTTTTGCTCCCAGTGTTTACGTTCAACCCCTTTCATAAATTTTTTTCCCAGCTCCTGGTGAAATTTTTGACCACCCTTGCTCATTTTGTGCATTTCCCCTGATTCATTCATTGCATACTCCCTTATTTTGTGTTTCAGAGTGTACCACTTTTTTTTTTTGTTTGTTGTTTTGCCAAATTGTTTCCCTCACTAAGCAGTTTTTTCCTGGTACCGTGGGTCGTGTTCCCTGACCTGTGTTTTAATTGTAGCCAGTGCATACCATTTCTTGCTCTGACCTGTTTTTTCCCCCTTTTTGACCCCTTTTCGTTTGACTAAGACACGAGTGGCCCTACCGTTAGTCCAGATTTTGCTGATGCAGCAATGGTGCCTCACCAGCGTGAAAACGCGGGAGGGCTCGAAGCCCCGGACAGTTTGGTCAACTGTGCTCAAGTTCGCCACCCGTGGGCCGGCTACTCGTCCTTACCCACCCTTCTTTTTTTCGGCGTTTAAAAAGGTTAGAGCCGGCGCAGTAGTCGAGACTACTGTTAAGGCCCTATTTGATAGTCCCACGGATGCAGATACATTTCCTGTGTTTGCAGCGTGGCTCACCCAAGAATGATATAGGTGCCTTTTTGGGAGCTCAATCGCGTTTGTAAGTTCATCTTGGACGGTTTAAGGGGGAATTTAGGGGTTATTTTTGGCATAGTCGCCAACGCCATTACATTGACACGTTACCAGCGTCTTGGCTGATGTAATACCGGCACGAAAGCCCCCGGGGTTGCATTTTCCGTTTACAAGCCGCCAAAGACTTTACTGATGCCATAGCTCCAAATAAGGGGTGAATGGTGACGACTGATTAAAGCTAAAACATTTATCCCCCTGCGGGGTAGGGATCATGCGGGGGTGCCCCCCCCAACCCCGGGTGCCATTGATGCCTAGGGCTCGGCCCCACACGACTCCTGGGTGCATTGAGCCTTGACGCTCAAGCCGCCTGCTGAGCAAGGCAAGGTTTGTCGCTTTGCGGATGATCCTATACCCATCCTTCCAGCGCCGTCCACAGTGACCCCGCGGTCGCAGCCGGAAGTCACTTTTGCCGCTGCTGTCAGACAGCCAGCCCACAAAGTTTCTAACCCCAGTCCCACTAACACTCGCCCAAGTAAAAATATTGACCACAGTAACAACAGTCAGTCTCATACAAAAAGCAGTCATCGACTTCCTGGACCAAGGCAAAACGTCGCCAGCAAACACCACCTCCAACCTCACCTGCTATGCGCGTAGTGACTTGTTTCAACTGTGGCAAACGTGGGCACTACCGATCGGAGTGTTACAAACCTAAGTTCCCGCAAAGTAACCGTCACCGTCCCCATGCTCAGTATCAAAGTAACCGTAACCATCCCCACGCTCAGTATCAAAGTAACCATCACCATCCCCATGCTCAGTCTCGCGAGGGAGTCTGTATGTACCACAATACTTCCAGTCATACCTCCCATGAGTGTCACAAGCTGCGAAGTATGCTGTCAGCTGAGTGGAGCAAGCAGTCGTCGCACAATGCACGTGCTCGTAGAAGCCCTTCCACTAGCTTGGGGGAAGAGGCGCATCCGCGAAACCAGCGAAAGACATAGTAACCCTGTCGGAGTCGCTGTATTCCGTCCCTGTCCGCAATGCATTCGCCGCCCTGGGCAGTGATACACTTGCTGACAGTGAGGAAACAGAGTGTCTTAACGTTGTTGCCGAGACTTGTACCGTACCTTCCAGGTCGAGCCTCGTCAACAAGCGTCGAGCCTCAAGCAGCTGTGACTCCGGGGATTTCGTCGGCCTGTCATGCCTTCATGTTCGGTATGACAACCCGTGTGGACCGCTCATCGAGTCCACTGTCCAGCTTTTCCTAGATACAGGTTCGGTGGTTAACATTGTCCGCTCCACTCTTTTTCGAGACATTGGCCTTCACGTGGCCATGTTGACAGAGCCGTCTGTCATTCAGACCTTCAGAGGAGTCTCAGGTAATCCGTTGACGGTTCGTGGTCGTACAACGTTAGAATTTGCGGTCCAGGGTCTCAAGCTGTCCACAAAATTCTTAGTCGTAGATAGTATTGTTTTCCCTGATGACCTGCTCATAGGGTTCAAAACCATGGCAGACCTTAGGATCCGCTTAGATCCAGCTGAGTGGAAAGCAGAATTCAACGGAGTGGATGTGCCCTTCTGGGGCACGCGCTTAGGATCCACTACGTGCTACTCTGTTTCAGAGTATGCACAGTGCTTGGAATCGTTGGAAACCGGTGGTTTCCATAGCACATTCTTCCCGGGGTCGGTCTCTTGTCCTGATCGACCTCATAGTAGAGCTCGTTGCCCGTCACCTCCTGGCCATCAGCGCTTAGTTACCAGTGAAACCCAGTCTGGGGACGCCCAGTCTAACCTTCACTCTAACTCTGATGCTGTTGTAGAGAACAGCAGTTGTCAAGCCGCAGTATCCCTGTCGGCAGGCGACTGTCTGACTCGTGTCATGGCATCAGCGAGCAGAGTTACTGCTTGTACAAAGTATGACATCACTTTGTCAGCTAACTCGCTCACTCCTGTTACGGTGTACATGAGCAGAGCTTTTGAAGGAGACCATGTGCTGGTTGACAACGACACATGCCGAGTCAAGGGCCTCTCCCTTGAACCATCCTTGCACACAGTGCAACGTTGTAAGTTGCAAGTCCTTGTTGTCAACATGCACAGTCGAGAATTTCCCCTGCGGAAGAATACCTCACTTGTCGACCTTGTCAGATTCCCTCTCCCGGTGAGAGTGGAGGGTGAAGCCCCAGCTGACTTCCTCGTGAGTGCAGTTCTCCCAGGCGAGTCTGCTGCTGACTCTTCCAACACCCGGCCAGTGCAGGAAGATGATCTAGCTTTGACAGACTATCCTGAAGAGGTCCCAAAACTTCTCCAGGTTCTCAATCATGCATGTTCTGCAGTCACACTAGATGGTGAGTTGATGGGTTTGACCCCACTGATCTCTCACCGTATTCCACTTGACAAAGGTACTAAACCCATTTACGTATCTGTGTACCGCCTGCCACATGTGCAAAGAGTCTTTGCCGAAGAACTCATTACGCGGATGCTCCGTGATGGAGTTATTGAGGAGTCCACTTCCCTATGGAATCTCCCCTTATTCTGGTCCCCAAGAAAGATGGAACCTGGCGCCCTGTTATCAATTACAGGAAACTGAATGCATGTACGATCCCAGACCGCTTTCCGTTGCCAGTTCTGAACGACCTGTTGCAGAACATCGGCGACAATAAGGTCTTTTCAACTCTTGACCTTCTTCAAGGGTTCTGGCAGATCCCCCTCAATGATGAGAGCAAAGAGTTGACAGCTTTCTCTACGCCAACTGGTCATTACCAATTCAGGAGGATGCCTTGGCATGTCGGAGCCCAATCACGTTTAGTCGTTTGGATGACGACAATTTTCCCGTACCCTACTTAGGTGGTACGCTCATGGCTACCTAGATGATCTCATAGTATGTCGGAAGATGTCCCGTACCATCTCGAGAAATTGACAGGGGTATTGGACAGGCTAGCTCAGGCAAACCTTAAGGTAATGCTCTCAAATGTCATTTCATCCGGAAGGAAATAAATTTCTGGGTCACGTAGTGACTCAAAAGGGCATAAAGAAGGACGAGGACTAAAATCTCGGCCTGTGACAGAAATTTCCCCAGACCCATGCGCTGGATGCAGTTGGTCCTTCATAGGCCTGGGGGTTTCTACCAACCTTTATCGCAGGTTTCTCCACCATTGCTGTACCCCTGAGACGCTTACTCAAGAAGATGCCCTTTTGAGTGGACGTGTGATCAGGAAGAGCTTTTGTCACTCTTAAGAACAAGTTAACATCAGCCCCAACCCTTAGATTCCCTGATTTCACCAATGCATTTACCTTCCCCCACGATGACAACTAGCAAAGTTGGAAATCGGTGCAGTTTGTCACAGGATATTATGGTTAGCAAACAAGCTATTGCCTTGCTAGCCGTGTCAATTTTCTAAGGCGGGAACGTCTATTATGCAGTGACAGAGCTAGAAGCTTTAGCCATTGTATGGGCCCTGAGTCATTTTCGGGATATCATCTATCTTTCAGTGGGCTGCAGAAAACAATATGAAGTTCAACGATGAGAAATTTCAATACTCAGATATGGTAAACATGAGGAAATTAAATCTTCATCAGAGTACAAAAACAAATTCTGGCCTCAATATAGAGCGAAACTACAAACGTCAAAGCTGGGATTGATCAAGTCGGAGGATCTCACCTTCAAGGACCATAACATTGTATCAATCGCATCTGCTAGAAAAATGACAGGATGGATAATGAGAACCTTCAAAACTAGGGAGGCCAAGCCCATGATGACACTCTTCAGGTCACTTGTTTTTATCTAGGCTGGAATATTGCTGCCACACTAACAGCACCTTTCAAGGCAGGTGAAATTTGCCGACCTAGAAAATGTAAGAACTTTCACGGCGCGGCATAACGGAGATAAAAAACACCTCAATATTGGGAGCGCTTGAGAAAATGTTCACCCCTAAACGGTATTCCCTGGAAAGCAGGAGGGAGAGGATACATGATTATATACACCTGGAAAAATCTGAGGACTAAGTACCGAAATTGCACACACGAAAATCACTCACTACGAAAGCAAAAGACTTGGCTGACGATGCACCATCCCCCAATGAAAAGCAGGGGGTGTCATAGCACGTTAGAGACCCTTACAATAAGTGTCTGGTGCCCGAGGACTGTTCCAACTGCCTCACAGCAACACATAAGGGGGATTACCATAAGACCCCTGGCAGTCTTCAAGCTGGCACTGGACAAGCACCTAAAGTCAGTTCCGGATCAGCCGGGCTGTGGCTCGTATGTTGGTTTGCGTGCAGCCAGCAGCAACAGCCTGGTTGATCAGGCTCTGATCCACCAGGAGGCCTGGTCTCAGACCGGGCCGCGGGGGCGTTGACCCCCGGAACTCTGTCCAGGTAAACTCCAGGTATCATTATCCTATCAAGAGTTACACAGCTCATCTACCCTTATTGGCCCTCTTTTGTCACTCTTAAGAACAAGTTAACATCAGCCCCAACCCTTAGATTCCCTGATTTCACAAAGGCATTTACCTTGACGACTGACACCAGCAAAGTTGGCATTGGTGCAGTCTTGTCACAGGAATCTAATGGTAAGCAACAGCCTATTGCCTATGCTAGCCGTGTCCTTACTAAGGCAGAAGTCAATTATTCAGTGACAGAGCTAGAAGCTTTAGCCATTGTATGGGCCCTGAGTCATTTTCGGGATATCATCTATCATTATCCTATCAAGAGTTACACAGATCATCTACCCTTATTGGCCCTTTTTGCGAATAAGAACTATCGGGAAAGCATGCTCGGTGGTCGCTACGTCAATGACTACAACCCTGAAATTTGCTATGTCCCTATGTAGCAAAATGTTGTAGCTGGTGCCCTGTCGAGGCATATAGCATTTGTGAGTGTCGGCATCGTTCTCTGTTGAGGTTTCGAGAGAGCCAAACGGACAGGGACCCTGTGTGGTCTCCAGTCCTTCGTTTTTCATGACAAGGAGGACGTTGACTTACAGGTCAAGTCTCCCATTCCACTTGATAGGGATTGGTGGTCAACCATGGAGTAATGTGGCCGTGTTGCAAAAGCTGGTGGGACCCGGCAGAACCATATACCAACTGGTGATACCAGTGTCCTGGATTCCAGCTACTCTTAGATTGATCCACGAGTCCCTGGTGTAGCGCACCCCGGGAAAGTACCGGCAGTGTCAAACAGGCACGAATGAAATATTTCTGGCCTAAGGATGGGAAGCGGACAATGCCAAGCATGTACCACCTGGTGTTGTTTGCCTATACGCACAAGGGTACCATTACAGAGTCCTAACCAATTCTAAAGTATCCATTACAAAGGAGCCTGAGAGAGAACTCTGTCGACTGGTTGACGAACTTCTCGACCTCGGAGGAGGGAAAATAAACACCTGCTTGTATGGTAGAAAATTTTGACGTGGTAAGTGAATTAGTACCCATTCCGATAAAACCCCGAAACGGCCGCTAGTGCTTTCCGTGAGCATTTGTTCTTCCATACTTGCCCCTGGTCCTTCTGTCAAAAATGGGTCGAGTTTAAAAATGGTAATGCGGGATTTTTTCCCCAGATTTAAATTCACCAAGCGCCAGTAGCTCCACCCCCCCTGCAGTAAGGTTTCTGAACTACAATCGCAAAGTCCTGGGGTGTCAGGGGAACCGTTTAAAACCCCCCTTGTACTACATGGGAGGCTTCCCAGATGTTCAGTGTAAATTTAAATTTCCCCCCTCAAAAAGCTCGATCGGTGAGACACCCATTTTTCTTACCATATGAAATTTTGTTTGCTCCACCTAGACCTACTTATGATACTGATAAACCCCCGGTAGTAAAGATGCGGCAAAAGCATTTTCTTTCCCGCGGGGACGAGGAACCTTTTGAAGCTACTGTAGGTTCACGTCTGACGCAATTTCCCGCCGCCAAAGGGAAAACAAAGTGGAACCCGGTTGCAAAGTTATTTGCTCAACCCCTGCAGACCCCAGGTATGCACAAATTGTCCCAAAAAATTTTGGGGGCCTTACCGTGTCCACGACAGCTCCCGGGGAATAGTTTGAGGGGGGGGAGATTGCTACGGGGAAATTCAAGGAAGCCCCCCTTGATCACAAAGTATGTGGACCAGTGCAGGCCGAAGCAGACTGGGGTCACGTGCGTTGCAAGCCACAATCAGACCAATGCTAAGGCAACCCGTTTTCCCTTTTCCCCCTACTACTGTTACGGAAGACGGCCTAAGGGTCCATACTTAGGCCTGCGACCCAGGACAACAGTACATTTTTTTGTGAAATTAAATTACCCACTGATTGTCTGACTCCCACGCTATTTTTGCAATTGTTTGCTTGCAGAAATGGGTATAAATCACACCTTTGTATTGCTAGTCGATAATGGAGTCAGGGTGGACATCAACATGTAATTATGTAAATACTTTTAGAAGGGTACCCAGAGTGTAATGAGTTCCATGGATATAGTGTTATTGTAGGTATGTGCACCCAGTGTTTTTATATAAAAGAAAAAGAGCATGTATTACGGTCAGGGCAGTGCTGCCCCTGAGTCAAATGTGTTATTTCTGTTCTGCTGAACAACGGTTTAGTGCCGATGAGGTAGCGTAAGGTAGCCAAATGATACGGCCGTGAGGAACTAGCTGGCTTTAATTGGGTAGGAGTGAGTACACAACGGGCAGTGTGAGGGAGTGACCGCAAGCCAGTCCGTGGAGGGGGAGCACTTGTGTCTATCAAGTCGGTCGGCCTAGGAGTGAGGGAGAGGCATGGGCCGGCAGGCTGGCGTGCCTACCTAGAGGCCTGGCTACAGAGGGCAGCACCTGAGTGGGCCGCGAAATATGAACTAAGCTGGCAGACAGCATGGTTGGTCTTGCAAGACAGTACAGGCTGTTTAATACGCTCGGCCCACCTACCGCGCGTCAGTCCCAACGCGACAATACTGGTGGGCCCGTAGGTGATAAAAGAATTACGTACAATATGCTACCCACGAGAGGACTGGCTTTCGCTCACTAGTAAAGCAAAAATGGGACATAAAAATGCAAACAGGCAAAAAAAAACTCTCCCATCCAGGGAAGAGAAAACAGTTTTGCCCCGCGCTGTTTCATCGCGGAGAGAGTCCGGGAGATGTCAGCACTGGAACTAAATCTTCTATATACAGGTTGTCCGCAGGGCTGAACATCATTTGACACTCGTCCTACGAACGTTGTTGCATCCCCACATCTGCAAACAATGACTGGGGACAGTAGCATTTCCTAAGGTGTGACATGTGACCTCCCCCCTCAGAGGGCAGCACTGCCCTGACCGTATACAGGCTTTTTTTTTTCCTTTTGTTATAAAAACACTGGTGCACATACGTACAATAATACTATATCCATGGAATTCATTACACTCTGGGTACCCTTCTAAAAGTATTTACATAATTACATGATGTTGTCCACCCTGACTCCATTATCGACTAGCTATAAATGTGTGTGCATTTATACCCCATTTCTGCAAGCAACAATTAGCATAACTAGCGTAGGAGTCAGACAAGTCAGTAGGTACGTCAATGTCACCAGCAAATGTACTGTGACCTAGTCGCACCCTAAGTATGAGCCTTACTGGGCCGTCTTCCGTACCAGTATAGTGGGAGAACTGATAGACGGTTGTCCCCTAACATTAGTCCGAATGCGTGGCGTTGCAACGCACCGCGCCTCCAGCTCTGCATCGGCTGCATATGGTCACATACGTCATGTGATCAAGGTGGGCTTTCACCTTGATAGTTCCCTAGCAATCTCCTCACCTCGAACTTATTGCCCACGGAGCTGTCGTAGGACACGGTAAGGACCCACAAACTTTTGGGACAAGTTTGTGCATCCTGGGGTCTGCACTGGGTTGAGCAAACAATAACTTTTGCAACCTGTTTCCACTTTGCTTTCCTTGGCGAGGCATTGCGCTCAGCATGAACCTATCATAGCTTTCAATAAGGTTCTCTCGTACCCGCTGGAAGACAAGCTTGCAGTGTCCTCATCTTTACTACACTGGGGTATCAGTATCGTAAGTAGGTCTAGGTGGAGCAACAGAATTGTCATCTGGTAAGCGCTTGTCATACCAACAAAGCAAAATGAGGTGTCTCAACCAAATTTCGAGCTGTTTGAGGGAGGAATTTAATTACACTGAAACATCTGATAGCCTCATCCCATGTAGTACTACTTGGGTTAACGGTTACACCTGAGCACCTCCAGGACTTTGCGATTTGTCGTTCAGCAAGACCATTACTCGCAGGGTGGCGTGGATCTACTGGCGCTTGATGAATGTTTGAATCTGGAGCAAAGATCCTGCATTATGCCATTTATAAACTCAGACCCATTGTCTGACAGAAGGAACCACGTGGCAAGTATGACGAAGTAAACAACAAGCTGCACGGAAAGCACTAGCGACCGTTCGCGGTTTTATCAGGAATGGTACTGAATTCACTGTACCGCGTCCAAGTTTTATCTACCATTACTAGTCAGGTCTTATTTCCCCTTCTCCGAGGTCGAGAAGTTCGTCAACAGTCGACAGAAGTTCTCTCCCAGGGCTCTTGTAATGGGACACTTAAGAATGGGGTTAGGGCCTGTAATGGTACCCGTTGTGCTGTAGGCAAACAACACACTGGTGTACATGCTTGGCAATGTCCGCGCCATCTTAGCCAGAAATATTTCTTCGTGCCTGTTTGATACTGCATCCTTCCCCGGGGTGCGCTACACCTGGGACATTGTGGATCAACCTAAGAGTAGCTGGTATCATGGACTCTGGTATCACCAGTTGGTATATGGTTCGCCGGGGTCCACCAGCTGTGTAACACGGCACAGTACTCCACTTGGTTGACCACCAAATCCTTCTGTGGAACGGGAGACTTGACAGTAAGTCAACGTCCTTCCTTGGTCCAGGAAACGAAGGACTGGGACCACACGAGGTCCTGTCGTTGGCTCTCTCGAGATCCTCAACAGAGAACGAATTGCCGACACATCACGAATGCTAAGTGTCTCGACAGGGCATCAGCTACAACATTTTTGGCTTACCTGGGACATAAGAAAATTCAGGGTTGTAATCATTGAAACGTGAGCGACCACCGAGCATGCTTTCCCGAGAGGTCTATTCGCAAAAAGGGCCAATAAGGGAAAGTAATCTGTATAAATCTTGATAGATAATGATAGATGATATCCCGAAAATGACCAGGGCCATACAATGGCTAAAGCTTCTAGCTCTGTCACTGAATAATTGATTTCCCCTTTATAAGGAAAAAACCGGCTACCCATAGGCAATAGGCTGTTGTTTACCTTTAAGTTTCCCTTTGTGACAAGACTGCACCGATGCCCAAATTTTGCTGGAAACAGTCGTCAAGGAAAAATCCCTTTTGGTAAAATGGGGGAAATCTAAGGGTTGGGCTGATGTTAACTTGTTCTTAAGAATACAAAAGCCGTTCCTGATCAAAAACGTCCATTTAAAAAGGGGGCCCATCCTTTTGGGGTAAGCTGCCAGGGTGCAGCAATGGGGGAGAAACCGGGCGATAAAGGTGCGGTAAAAACCCCGCCGGGGGGGCCAAATGAAGGACCGGACGCATCCGCCGTCGGGGTCGGGGAATTTCTGCACACCGAAAATTTAAAGACTCCCCCCGCCCTTTATGCCTTTTCTGGGGGGGGGGGTTCACTACGTGCCCCAAAAAAATTTTTTTTCCCTTTCCCGGAGGAAATGACATTTGGAGATTTTAAATTTAAAATTTGCCTAAAGCTACCTGCCCAATACCCTGTAAATTTTCCCTCAAGATGGAGGGGAAAACTTGGGGCCTAAACAAAGAATCATCCGGGTAGCCCAAAGAGCTGCCACCTGGGAAAGGGTTTAAGGAAAAAATTGTCGTCATCAAACGACTAAATTGATTGGGCTTCCGCCAACCAAAAGGGCATCCTCCTGAACGGGTAATGACCATTGGAGTAGAGAAAGCTGTCAACTCTCTGCTCTCATCATCGAGGGGGCTGCCAGAACCCTTGAAGAAATCAAGAGTTAAAAAGACCTTATTATCCCCGATGTTCGCAACAGGTCGTTCAGAACCCGGCAATGGAAAGCGGTCTGGGATGGTAATTTTTCATTTTTTCCCGTAAATCGATAAAAGGGGCCAGGTTTTCCTCTTTTTGGGGAAACCCGAATAAGGGGAGCATTCCACGGGGGAATGGACTCCTCCAAAAACTCCATCACGGAATCCGGGAAAAGAAATTTTTTTTCGGAAGACTCTTTTCGCATGTGGCGGCGATACGCAGGTACATAAATGGGTTTTTTGTACCTTTTTCAAGTGGAATAAAGGTTTAGAGATCATGGGGGCCAAAACCCCTTGACCACCATCTAGTTTCGACTGGGAGAACGTGCACGATTGAAAAACCTGGAGAAGTTTTGGGACCCTTCAGGATAATCTGTCAAAGCTAAAATCATCTTCCTGCACGGCCGGGTGTTGGAAGAGTCAGCAGCAACTCGCCTGGGAGAACTGCACTCACAAGGAAGTCAGCTGGGGCTTCACCCTCCACTCTCACCGGGGAGGGAATCTGACAAGGTCGCCCAAGTGAGGTATTCTCCGCAGGGGAAATTCTCCGACTATGCATGTTGACAACAAGGACTTGCAACTTACCACGTTGCACTGTGTGCAAGGATGGTTCAAGGGAGAGGCCCTTGACTCGGCACGTGTCGTTGTCAACCAGCACATGGTCTCCTTCAAAAGCTCTGCTCACGTACACCGTAACAGGAGTGAGCGAGTTAGGTGACAAAGTGACGTCATACTTTGTACAAGCAGTAACTCTGCTCGCTGATGCCATTACACGAGTCAGACAGTCGCCTGCCGACAGGGATGCTGCGGCTTGACAACTGCTGGCCTCTACAACAGCGTCAGAGTTAGAGTGAAGGTTAGACTGGGCGTCCCCAGGCTGGGTTTCACTGGTACTATGCGCTGAGGGGCCAGGAGGTGACGGCCAACGAGCTCTACTATGAGGACGATCAGGACAAGAGACCGACCCTGGGGAGAATGTGCTATGGAAACCACCGGTTTCCAATGATTCCAGGCACTGTGCATACTCTGAGACAGAGTAGCACGTAGTGGATCCTAAGCGCACGCCCCAGAAGGGCACATCCACTCCGTTGAATTTTTGCTTTCCACTCAGCTGGATCTAAGCGGATCCTAAGATCTGCCATGGTTTTGAACCCTATGAGCAGGTCACCATGGAAAACAATACCATCTACGACTAAGAATTTTGCGGACAGCTTGTGACCCTGGACCGCAAATTCTAACGTTGTACGACCACGAACCGTCAGCGGATTACCTGAGACTCCTCTCAAGGTCTGAATGGCAGACGGCTCTGTCAACGTGGCCGCGTGAAGGCCAATGTCTCGGAAAAAAGTGGAGCGGACAATGTTAACCACCGAACCTGTATCTAGGAAAAGCTGGACAGGCTTTTGGTGGACAGTGGACTCGATGAGCGGTCCGCACGGGTTGTCATACCGAACATGAAGGCATGACAGGCCGACGAGATCCCCGGAGTCACAGCTGCTCGATGCTCAACACTTGTTGACGAGGCTCGACCTGGAAGGTATGGTACGAGTCTCGGCAACAACGTCAAGACACTCGGTTTCCTCACTGTCGGCAAGCGTATCACTGCCCAGGGTGGTGAATGCATTGCGGACAGGGATGGAATACAGCGACTCCGACAGGGTTACTATGTCTTTCGCTGGTTTTGCGGACACGCCTCTTCCCCCGAACTAGTGGAAGGGCTTCTACGAGCACGTGCATTGAGCAACGATTGCTTGCTCCACTCAGCTGACAGCATACTTCGCAGCTTGTTACACTCATGGGAGGTATGACTGGAAGTATTGTGGTAAATACAGACTCCCTCGCGAGGCTGAGCATGGGGTCGGTGACGGTTACCTTGATACTGAGCATGGGGACAGTTATGGTTACTGGGATACTGAGCATGGGGACTGTGACGGTTACTTTGCGGGGACTTAGGTTTGTAACACTCCAATCGGTAGTGCCCTCGTTTGCCACAGTTGAAACAAGTCACTACACGCTTAGCGGGTGAGGTTGGGGGTGGTGTTTGCTGGTGACGTTTCACCCTGGTCCAGGAAGTCGATGACTGCTTTTTTGTATGGGACTGACTGTTGTTACTGTGGTCAATATTTTTACTTAGGCGTGTGTTAGTGGGACTGGGGTTAGAAACTTTGTGGGCTGGCTGTCTGACAGCAGCGGCAAAAGTTACTTCTGGCTGCGACCGCGGGGTCACTGTGGATGGCGCCGGAAGGATGGGTAGGGGATCATCCGCAAAGCGGCAAACCTTGCCTTGCTCGGAAGGCGGCTTGAGCGAGTCAATGGCATCATATGCACCCAGGACGTCGTGCTGAGGGCCGAGTCCTAGCGCATCAATGGCAACCCAGAGGTTAGGGGCGGCATATCCCTCCGCATGATGCCGACAGCCAGTATGGGGATGATGTCTTTAGCATCAATACGGCCGTCACCATCCACCCACTTAGTGGAGCTGATGGCATCAGTAAAGTCCGTGGCGGCTTGCTCAAACCGGCAAATGCAAGCCAGGGGGCTTTCGTGCCGGTATTGACGTTCGGCCAAGACGCTGGTAACGATGTCAATGTAATGGCATTGGCGACTACGCCGAAAATAATGCCTAAATTCCTCCTTAAGTTCATGCCAAGACTGCATCTTACAAACGCGCTTGAGCCGCACAAAGGCACCTATATCATCCTGGTTGAGATCCACTGCTGCAACAGCAGCACGAATATACTGTGCGTCCGTGGGACTATCAAATTGGGCCTGAACAGTCGTCTCGACTGACTGCAGCCATAGCTCTAAACTATTTGAACGACCGTCAAAAATAAGGGTCGGGTATGGACGATGAGCCGGCCCATTGGTGGTTGAGGCTTGCGCCACAACTAGACCAAACCCGGGGGGCA
>NC_069405.1:18577844-18619600 GCF_026875155.1 Cherax quadricarinatus | reverse complement strand
TACAATAATCAGTAGTCTGCAAACGAAAATTTTTCTATTTTTTGTGTGAATAAAAAATCATAATAGAAACAAGAGTAATATAAGAGGGACCTGGAGACGTGACTGATGAAAAAGGGGATTGTTATTTTAGTGCCGGGAATGTCTGCATTGTTATTCTGGATCCTATTTTGAAATTGGCATCTTTTTAATTTGCATGAAATTGGTCAAATTGCCAATTTCTGACCACTTTATGGTATTTGAAATCGATAAATGGGTGGTTTCTTGACTCAATTGATAGAAAAAATGAATTTCTAAAGAAATAGCTATGAGTTTGGTCGACTGGGGCAATGGAATTGGCCTGAAAATAGGGCTCAAAATGGGCGAAATCACCAAGAGTATGTCGCCAAGATCGCTAACTTGCAGAAAGCAAAATTTCCCTGTAAGTTTCAATCAAATTTCATACTTTTGGTGTCATTACCATCAGGAAAAGATTCTTTACTTTTCCCATAAGAAAAAATAATTTTTTTTTTTTCCAAAAAATTTTTCGACACTAGGAGACGCTTCAGGATTTGGGGTTGCGACAGTAAAAGGGGTTAATTAAAGTGCCCCCACAGCAAATGAAATACATATACAGTACATACATCATTAATTACCTTAAAATATTTGTATTTTAAATGTAGGTGAGAGGTGAGTTTTTTGTAGGAAGTCAGTTTGTGAAGTAGGGTTAGCCAGCCAGGGCAGCCCCTCCCCGCCCCACCTTCCCACACAAATAAAAAACAAACCAGCGAATGTATCTGGTTTTTGTTCTTTACACTTTGTGTTTTAAATACCATAATGCAAACACTTTAACATTGTGTACAAGTTGTCTCCATGTTTGATACAGTAAATAAATACAGAGAAACACCCCCATTCTTATGTAGCACCATTTTTAGAAGAAATGAGCTGAGTGAAGGCATATGGAAATAAGTCACTGTCTGACTTTTTTGGGTTATCCTGGGTTCTTTACACAAAAGCTGCTGTGTATGATAATCTATGTAACTGTTTTTTGTGTGTACCTGAATAAACTTACTTACTTACATATGAAAGGAATAATTTTCTAGTTACCCCCAGTAATATAATATGTACACTTTTTTCTCTGATTTTGGGACTACAAGTTGCCTGGCTACCACATCTCATATTAATGTTAAATTATTCTACTATGGGATGTATTTATCATGTTTTTATGTTATGTAGTGTGTGTATTATATAATTTTGAAAAAATATTGTAATGGATTAAGGGAAAAATGCCCATGCAGTGGACCCTCGACATACGAAGGCCTAAATATAATGATAAAATTAAACTTGGGAAGCATTTCACATAAAAAATTTCCCAACCAATAAAAAAAAAACTCGACTTACATCATTCGTCCGGAACGCGTCCACACGTTCCTCGGGCCCTGAGCGTGCCTCAGCTGCCTTGCCTTTCAGTTAGTGTGTCAAGTTTTCAAACAAATGCGGTCACTTCCACGCATACATTCAGTACATTTTGTATTTTTTTCCAGTGTTTTTTTTGTGCCTGTAAATGCTAAATAAGCCACCATGGGCCCAAAAAAAGCTTGTAGTGCCAACCCTGTGGTAAAAAGGTTTAAAATTACAATCAAAATGAAGGAGGAATTATAAAGTATGAAAGTGGAGTGTGTGTCCTCCGAGCTGGCCAGGGTTTCACAACAAACCTCAGTCAACCATCGCTACTATCTTGGCCAACAAAAAGGCAATCAAAGAAGCTGTTGTTTTAAAAAACGTGCAAGTAAACTTCTTGAAACACGGATCGCAAGTACTCGAAGATGTTTAAGACTGTTATTGGTGTGGATAAACGAAAAAACAGATATCATGAGATAGCAAACTCTCAAGCGATCATATGTGAAAAGGCAAGGCAGTTGCATGACGATTTAATTAAAAAAAATGCCTGCAACTATGGTGATGTGAGTGAATTTAAGGCCAGCAAGGGGTTTGGGTTTTAGAGATTTAAAAATCGTATGGCATACACAGTGTGATAAGACATGGTGAGGGGTGCCAGTTCTGACCAAAAAGCGGCTGAGAAATATGTGCAGGGAATTCCAGGGGTACATAGAGGCTGAAGGATTGCAACCCCAACAAGTGTTTAATTGTGATGAAACACCTGATTTGAAGAAAATTCCAAACAGGACCTCATTACACATGAGGAAAAAGCATTGCAGGACACAAGCCTATGAAAGACAGCCTAACCTTATTTTTGTGTAGTAATGCTAGTGGGTATTGTAAGTGAAGCCTCTACAATCCCCACAAGACATAGCGAATTTCGGGGGAATGGAAGTTTTTTTTGCCTCCTAATACCACTCCTCTATCTCCAGCCCAGGACCAGAAGCCATTTTCAAATTTCAAAAAAAACTGTTACACACACCAAACATTGTTCAAAAGTGACCTCAGAACACTCGATGAACCTAAGAGGAGTTTTGAAAGATCACTTTAGTCTTCCTCAATAGCATAAACCTTATAGGAAGGCTGTAGGGAGTGACTACAGGACCTTGAACTCTGCTTGGGAGGAAATATGTGACCACATTGGTGTACAAGAGAGGGATTTTGAAGGTTTGGGCTAACCCTGAAGAGCCTATTGGTCATTGGGGAAGTCCTTGGGGGTTGGACGATAGTGGGAAGATGTGGAAGAGTTTGGTGGAGGATGACGATGAAGAACTAACCACTGAGACTGCAAGAGCATCTGCAACAGCAATAGGCCACAACTAGAGGCCAATTTCCTTCAGAGGAGGGGGAGAGAGAAATTGAGGAAGTTACCTTCTTCAAAGATAAATAATTTTGTGCAAAGGCGGTTGACGTGCAACCTTTTTGGAAGAAAATCACCCTGACACAGCTACTTGCAAGCCATGCTGGTGACTTTTACAATGACAATGTTGTGACTCACCTTTTAGGAAAATCTTAAAGGAACACAAGGTACATAGCTCTATGGACAGATTTTTGGTGCAACAAAGTCCAGTGACTCTCGAACTTGTTCCCAGAGGCAATAAAAACAAAGAATGGAAGTACCCCAGAAAAGGACTGTCTACCTAAAGTCCTATGCAAGGTGATTCCCTTCCAAAAAAATAATAAACCTCCATCTCCCGACCTCCTCATGTCCCATCACTCATCCTACATCTTCACAAAAGGTAAGTAATCATTTTATTATTCATTAGTACAGTACATGCACAATATATATTACAGTGGACCCCTCGACCAACAATATTAATCCATTCCTTCAGCTCATCAGTTAGTCGAAATTATCTGTTAGTTCGTAGTAATTTTCACTATAAGAAATAATGGAAATCAAATTAATCCGTTCCTGAACACCCCAAAGTATTGAAAAAAAGAATTTATTACCACAGAAATATTAATTTTATAATACACACAAAACTGAAGAAGACATGTACAATTACATGACACTTAACCTTTTATTGAAGATCTGGTGAAGATTAGTGGATGGAGGAGGGGAGGTGTGTGGATGGTGTTGTGGTATAAAAAAATGGAATCCCTCCAATAGATCTCTTAAAGTGTCAAGGGTCCTTTTTCCCCGGGGTGTACTTCCCCTTCTTCTTTTAATCCACTAGGACCAGCTTGAGAGTCACTGGACGCCTCTGTCTCACAACATATCTGTCTAAACTTTCCATAGAGGCCTATGCCTCCGTTCCTTTTATGACTTTCCTAAAGTGTTACAAACATTGTCATGTACAGGTAGCCAACAACTACTGCTTGCGTAGCTGTATCCGTTGATTTTTTTCATCAAAAAAAGGTTGCTCACATTAGCCACATTGCACACATATCCTTAATTTTTTGAAGTATGCAACTTCCTTAATACTCTATCCAACCCCTCCTCCGAAGCAGTTTCCTCCTTCAGGTTTGGCCACCTTGCTGTTGAAGATAAATCATGCAGCTCCTCAGTGGTTAGTTCTTTCATGTCCTCCTCCACCAACTCTTCCACATCCTCCCCACTAAACTCCAAACCCCCAAGGATTTCCTTCCCCAATGCCACAGTTTGATTCCACAACTGGCATAGCATCTCAGGGTTAGCCTCAAATCCTTCAAAATCCCTTTTACTAAACATTCCTGGCCACAGTTTCAATCCCAAGTCAGCGTTTCAAGGTCCTCTTAGGTCACTCCCTCCCAAGCCTAACCTATAATGTTTACACAATTGATGATGCTAAAGTGATCTCTCTCCAAAACTCTCTTCGAGTCGATGAGTTTCTGTGGTCACCTACAAAGCACCTAACAAACAAAGCTTTTTGTATAGTTTTTTGAGTTTGCAATGACCTGCTGGTTCAGGGCTGGCAGGAGTCCTAGGATGGTAATTAGTGAGGGCAAAAAAAACTTGACCTTAATGAAGCTCACGTCCCCAGAAAGTCGCTCTGCCAGGCCACTTCTGAAGGATGACCATGAGGCATGTCTAATACCTAGGAGGCACTTCAGTATTTTTTCCAATTTATTAATTTTCCAGGAGGTAATTTTTCCCATTGGGTTCAAAATGCATGGTGTAACCAGTCATAGAAAAAGTCCCTAGTGACGCCAAGCCTTACTGTTTGCCCTCCACAGCACACATCAAATTTAGCCATGAGGAAACATTGTATTATTCCTGAACACTCAGGGAGTTCGAGTGATACAACCAATAAAGTCTTCAATTTGCAATCAACCAACTAGCATAACACAAATAACCCCGCCCATAGAAGAGAGGGAGCTAACAATACTACGTTTCAGTCCGACTGGCCATTTTAACAAAGTCACGACCCAAACCACTTTGTAATGGTCCAAGTCGGACCGAAAACGTCGTCGTAATCTCCACTCTTCTATGTGCGTGATATTTGTGTATCGATCCAGTCAACGGTAGTTGTGCCATTTTTTTTCTTTTTTTTTTTTTTTTTTTTGTTACCACTAGCATAAGCAATCACATCAAACAGATGTAAGCCTGTCTATCATATGCTTATGTCCTGGGAGTGCCTTTTTCCTCCATATAAATGTAGGTACCTGCTTGGCATTTTCTCCAGAAACAGGCCTGATTTCGTCATAATTAAACCCTTGTTCAGTTTCAGTTCTCAACTGTTCTATGTACTTTCCTTGAATCCTCAACATATTTTTCAGCTGCTTTTTGGTCCGAATTGGCAGCCTCACCATGCCTTATCACACTATGTATGCACTTACGATCATACATAAGTTAGTTTTCCTCGATTGACGCACTGACTTCTTGGGTTATCCTGGGTGGCTAACCCTCGGGATTACAAAACCAAAACGAATCTTATCTTATCTCTTAACCTTTGCTGGCCTTAAATTCACTCACATCACCACTAGTTGCAGGCCATTTTTTTCCTAATTAAACGTCATGCAACTTCCTACCTTTTCACATAGATCACTTGAAGATACTATCTCCTGCTATCTGTTTTTCGTTTATCCACACCAATAACAGTCTCTCAACAGCTTCTATCACTTGCAATCTCAGTTTCGAAAACATAGTTTGCACCTTTGGCAGACAGCTTCTTGATTGGCCGTTATTCTTGGCCGAATAGTAGCGATGTTGATGGGGTTTTGAGTACAACCAGGCACTCGGAGACACGCACTCCACTTTCATACTTAGCAATGATTTTGGCGAAATGGTCTTCATATCCATAGTAATTCTCACCCTTTTGTGTATTGTTGGCACTAGAAGCTTTCTTGGGGCCCATGGGAGACTTATTTTGTCCAGGTGCAATCACTAAAAAAAACGTGCTGTTTTAATATGAAATGTCCGATTTTGGTTGATGGGACCACGTTGGCTGCTGGCTTGTAATACACTACTGGCACCCACGGGACAAGTGAGGCACGCTCCAGGCCACAGTGGACGCATCTCGAATGGAACGAATCGCGTTGGTTGAGTTTTTTATAGCTCTAGTTCAAGGCAAAATTTTTGCATTAAAATGTTATCGCTATCGGATTTTAATGTTATACTATGTCAACGTTGGTCCGAGGGTCCACTGAATTTGAGCATGTACTGGGGGAAATTAGTTTCAGTAACGATTAATTTCGTTCTAACGATGAGCTCCTCTGGAAAGGATAAATTTCATAATTCGAGGGTGCACTGTATTAACGTAATATATGTCATTAATTGATGTGCCCAAGAGATAACTGAAAATTATTAATATAGCATCAAGAGTATAGAGACTCTTAGTGATGTTAATGGTGTAGCTCATCGCGACAAAGCACAAGTGGTAAGTATATCTAGTACAGGTACACTTAAGTATAATTATCAGCGTACATATAAATATGCAATAACTTTAAAAATACTTAAATTTTTGGAGTTTCTAGATATAATAGAGAGAAGTGCTCATGGAGAAAGGAAACAAACCGGATGGGTTGGCACCGTATTTGAAAGACCGGATCCATATAGCAAAGTTTTGGTTATACAGTGGTCCCCTCATTTTTTGTCCGTTCTAATCCGTTCCTGGAAGTGCGACAATTATCGAACTAGACGATTTTCTAAATCAATTTCCCCATAAGTAATAAGTAAATGCAATTAATCCGTTCCTGACACCCCAGAAGTATTAAACAAAAATTTTTTTTACATGAAATATAATGTATTATATAAACGTACAATGGGACATGATGAATGAGAACATTAACCTGCATAACACTTACCTTATTGGCGATTCTTCTTAGTGTATGGAAGACTGGAGGTGGAGAGAGATTGATTATTTACTGTTTGGAAGGGGAATACCCCTTCCATCAACATCCTCACGTACCAAGTTCCTTTTCCTTGGGTGATAATACTCTTCTCTGTTTTCTTAATGCCACTAAGGACCCAGCTTGGATCACTGAGTCCTGTCTCGCAAAAAAAGTGTCCATGAGAGCCTCTGTTTCTGGCATCTCTTTAATTAAAACTAACTTCCCTAAAATGGGCCAAGACTCAGCTCACTCTACAAGTGTCCAATATGGCTTGCAACATCCTCTCAGGGTGATGTTACTCCATAAATCTTTCCCTCCTACCCCACATTTTCTAAAATCTCCTAATTTCTGAAGAAGGCACCTTCTTCTATCTCTCTTCCTCCTCCTCTACACTGCAGCAAGATTCTGAGCTGTGATCTGGTTGCTGTTCCTGCTGAGCTCTTCAGCTCCTCAGTGGTTAGCTCTTCAATTGTGGTCCTCCCCAACTCTTCCACATTCCCTCCAAAACTCACATCCAACCCCATGGAACTCCCCAATGCCACAATAGAGTTTCACACTGTGACATAGGCGCATCAGGGTCCCACAAACCCTTCAAAAATCCTCTTGTGGACAACAATCTGGCCATAAAATTACAATTTACTCCAAGCAGAGTTCGAAAGTCCTGGTAGTCACTCCCTCGTCTCAAGCCTTACTTTTAAGGCTTATTGCAATGGAGGATACTGAAGTGGTTTCTTTCCCCAAACTCTCTTAGGTTCAAGTGATGTCTGAGGTCACATTAAAAAGCACCATGAAACATTGCTTTTGGTGTAGAGTTTTTTAAAGTTTAGAAATTGACCTGCTGGTCCAATGGGCTTGGAGAGATGAGTGGGGTATTCAGGGCAAGAACATTACTGTGATGAACCCAAAACTCCTGCAGCATTAGGTCATTCCAAGTTTGGAGGATGAAGCAGTGCATTGTCCAATTCTTTTCAGGAGGTAAATTTCGCCACAACTAGGCCAACACTTCATTGAACTTCACTATTTGAAAATATCCCTCGTGACCCATACCAATTATTAGATCACCAAATCACACTGATGAGATCACACACACAATTTACTCTTCATAACAATGATTTTCCTGAACACACAGGATTTCAGAATGGTACACTAGTAACGGCTTCACTTTGAAATCCCCACTAGCATTAGAACAGAACATAGTGTCAGCCTGTCTTTCATAGCTTTGTCCCTGGGCATTTCCCTTTTCCTCCTGAGTAATGTAGGTCGTCTTTGGCATTTTCTTCCAAAGTTAGGTCTGTTTGTGTCACAATTGGAACACTTGTTCAGGTTCAATCCTTCATCCTGATGTACTCCTAGATTCCCTTAGGAATTTTTTAGCTGCAATTTGTCTGAACTGGCACAGCCTCACCATGCCTTATCACACTGTGTATGCCACTACAGATTTAAAATCTCTCAAACCAACCTTACTGGCCTTAAATTAAAAAATATCAGTACTCATTGCAGGCAATTTCTTTACCAGTATCGTCATGCAACTGCCTAGCCTTTTCACAAATAATCAACGTCATAAGACTATTAACCTGCTAATTGTTTTCGCATTTATCCACACCAATAATAACTTCTCAACATCTTCGAGTACTTTGATCTCATTTTTGTCAGCATATTTACATCCCATTGCAACAACAGCTTCCTTGATTTCCCTTTTTCTGGCCACGATTGAAGTATATGGCCAGTTCGGCCCTCATGTAACTCCACTTTCATATTGTTCTTAAATTCAATCATATTTCTCACCTTCTTTACCAAAGCTTGGCACCTAGGAGCTTTCCTATGGAGCCAAGGTAGCTTATTAATTAGCTGCAAGCACTAAAATGAATGTAATATTATAAATAAATTTCGAATGAACAAGTGGAGGGGACTGCCGCTCACCCGTAATCAGTGGGCACACTGACCTGGAAAGGGAGTCCGAGGGCAGCTCAGGAGTCGTGTGTACGTGTCCAGGTCGAAATGAACATTATGCGATTCAACGACTCCTTTACGACCACCGTTTGGACGACAATACACGATGATTTTCCGAAAGTGACAACTATCGAGCCCGACTTTTATCGAGGAACCACTGTAATTTGAAATCGCCATAATAGCGTAATGCTTAAGGCAAATGTCGCTTTAAAGCTGGCCCTACTCAATATCAAGAGACAGTTGTAAATTAGTTATCAACGAATGTAAAACACACATACATTCATACAGTAACACTCCTGTGCACACAGAGCAGGCACAACACACATGCATACACACTGTGCATACACACACACACTACACAAACATGCCACAAACATTCATACACACACACACACACAAAACATGCACAAACATTTCATACACACACACACACAACAAACATGCACAACATGCCTACACACACACACACACACACACACACACACACACACACACACACACACACACAACAACACACACAACACACACACACACTATGCACACACATGCACACAACTTGCACAAGCAGCCACACACATCACACACACACACGCACACACACACACACACACATCCACACACATGCACAAACATGCACAAACATGCCACAAACATTGCACCACACAGCACATACACATACATACACACAAACAACAAAATTTAAACATTTAAATCAAAGCTTAATAAAATTACTTTATATTCTTCCTTAAACCTGAAGAAACTAGTGTAAAAGTTATCTTTTTTATAATTTTAGCTCCATAATACTGTGTGATTGCAGAACCACCACGAATTCGTCCATTCTCCCCTTTGAGGGGAAAAAAGTTCTGGAAATGACACACAATAGTCCCCCTGCTACCGAGTGATGGTGATACAACCATTACTATAAGATGGTACTTTTCCATTTCGTGAGTCTCTCATAACAATGGGGTGTAACACTGTTTAAATTGGGAGCTCGATCAAGCATTCTGGGCCATGGAAGAACATTTACTCATGGTCATACAGGATATATACAAGTGTTGCCTCCAATCCTGCTGGAGTGGATATAGCATCAGCAACACTCTCTGACCATGGAATTCACACCTTTTGTTGATTGCTTCATAACCCACTTTTTGATTTTGCTTATTGTTTATTTGTAATGTAGTGGCTTTAATCTTTAAAATTTCCAAACTAGTAATATAGCACTATCCTTTTAATACGGTAACTAACACTTAACTACTCCCCTAAAATGGTATTTTCCTTATGCAGTTGTAGTTTATTTTGTAGAAAACGAATGCTGGTGTTGTCTGTACATGCACTCCAGTGCGCAACACACACACACACACACACATCATACACCACACACACACACACACACACACACACACACACACACACACACACAGGCAATACTACAGAGGGAACTGTACCAGGTGTAAGCCGGTCCATCAACTGGGCTCCTGGAGTTTCAAAACGCCCATCAAGTTTCAAGATTATGAAGAACTGGGAAGGGCAAAAGAAGACCACAACATAATACATTTCCCTACGGGGCCAAAGACTACAATCTCACTCAAGGAAAAGGATCGTTGGTTGTGTTATAATGCTGATCACATCTCCTGAGTGCACATCAGCCAAATAACTGCAACAGCATATGTGCAACTAGTAGCCAAAGAAAATTATCTATCCGACATCTCAGGAAGGAGTATTCCAGACCCTGTACACCGTGTAAATATCAGGTCCCATATTGGAGTATGCAGCACAAGTTTGGAAACCCTCACTAGGCCAAGCACATCATGAAACTGGAGAAAGTTGCAAAGGTTTGACAAGAATAGTCCCAAGCTAAGGGCATGTCCTATGAGGAGAGGTTAAAGAGAACTCGACCTGATGACCTGTGAGAACATAAGGGACAGGGGGATATGATAACATACAAATACTGAGAAAAGAATTTGGACAAGGTGACAGAGACAGGATTGTTCCAGAGAAGGACACACAGCAACATGTGGTCCAATAGGAAGAATAAGACACAATGAATCACATGCATGTATAGGAATTAAAGACTTCAGACACACACACTCACCCTTCACCCTCACTCTCACACGCCTCACTCTCAACTCCTCTCTCGAACTTCACTCTCATCACCACTCTCACACTCACTCTCTCACTCTCACTCTCACTCTCTCTCTCACTCTCTCCGGCCACTCTCATCTTCATGACTCACTCTCATCTCTTCACTCTCTCACTCTCTCTCACAACTCTCACTCTCTCTCTCACTCTCTCTCTCACTCTCCTCTCACTCACTCTTTCACTCAGCATCTCACACTCACTCTCTCTCTCACTCTCACACTCTCTCTCACCTCTCACAGTCTCACACTCTCCACTCTCTCACTGTCTCTCCTCTGTCTCTCTCTCTCACTCTCACTCTCTCTCACCACTCTCTCACTCTCTCACTCTCCTCACTCACTCTCGTCTCTCACTCTCTCTCTCTCTAACTCTCTCTCTCGTCTCTCTCAACTCTCTCTCTCTCTCTCTCTCTCTCTCTCTTCACCCCCCCCCCAAACGATGCTGCAACCTCAAACGCTAAACGTTGACACCGTCCAGAGATTAACAACCTGTAAAGCAATCGGAGAACGGCCAATCCTGTAGAAATAAAAAGAATCTGAACTGTGAACATGCTCGTGCACCACAAATTAATTTCTTTGGACCTTCACATGTCCAGGGACCTTCCTTTCTTTGTGTCCTATTCAAAAGTGGTCATAAATGATGCTAAATTGAACTACAAGGGAATACAAGTAATCATACACTTGATAGAGACTAAGAGATATATGTGGCAAACTAAGTAGCAGTATGAATATCAATTGAAATAAGAAGCTTTAACAAATCTGCTGTGGAAGTATTGGTCACCGTGCACTGGCTCTGAATCATGTGATCAGGGAAGACTGCTGCAATATTTTTACTCTGCCAAGAGGATTTGCAACCATCAAACAAAAGAAAGAGTGGGAGCAAGTTTTGAAGCTGAAGGTGAGACTTTGGGAATAACAGAGGAAAAAGGGCAAACATGGATCACAAGAATTTCACTAGGCGGTAGAGAGTTAGTAAAGAAGAGAAGAACAAAAAGAGGAATGTTCCTAAGAATTCTTATAAAATTTATGTAGACATGATCTAAAGGGACATAAGGAGGTGCAGTGGTTAGACTTGATAGCTTTACTAACATCCATAATAATTTCTATTGGCCTGATAGGAGGAAGAAATAGAGACATGACCATATTCCAAGATTCTAAAAAATACAAAAGAATTACTAGCTCTGTCACATAGCATAACAAAGAGGCCGTAATTATAATCTACGGAAATATGAGGGCCAAAACACACGTTTTAATTCACCAAACTGCTGATAAAATGGTTTACAAAAGGAGGTAAGGAAAGTATTACCAGTTCCTGGAAGCTTTAAAATACTCCATGTACATTATGGGAGAGAGAGGGAGAGGTTAGTCTAACATTACCAGGTAAGTCCCATCAAGTTAAGCCACTTTATGGGTTTAGGTTCAAATTTTCTGGCTTATATGATCATTTATTTACAATTTTTTAACACTTGAGCTGCTGACTCCCCCCCAAGTAGGGGATCCAAAGAAAGGAAACCTATTCATCAATTACATTTCATTCAATAGAAATCTTGTTAGAAGTGTTCATTACATCACAGTTTTATGATCCTTTGAATAGAAACATCTCCACCTTTTACTCAGAGAGTTGGCACTGTACTACCACCTCTAGGAATCAATTCTAGCTAACTAGTTCGCCTGAGCCCCTTAATAAATATTAATTTGTTCACGAGCCCATCAATACATCAGGTCATAAAAAGCAAATATCTTTGACTCCAGTATAACATGTTCATCACACAGTCCTCTAGATGCTTAACCTGGTACACTCAAAACTCTTTTAGAGCCCTTCCCTCCAACCCTTCTTGGATGTCCCTACCCCTCCTCCCCTTCACCCCAGATTTTATCCACCCTCTTGGTTTATGCTATTATATCTTTCCATCCTCTCTAAATATCCAGATGAACTCCTACCCACCCAGTGCACCTCACCAATGTTTTTTCTTATAAAACTTTTTTATTCTTTTCTCATTACTTTATAAAATGCATTTAAATATTTGATTATATAGTCATTTGTGGTTGAGTTTGTTTGATGCACCTGGCAATTTACTTATTATTATTCAATAACTTTGGTGAAATCATAATAAGATGATTCGATAAACCAGTGTAAGGGTGGGGTTAGAACCCATGGCAAGTGTGTCCTAATAAGAATTAAAGCAATTTTGTCACAATTTTCTTCATGGCCATGCCTCATTAATATTCACTATTAAACAAGCAACAAACAGTAATCTAAAAAGTTTATGATTATACCTAAAGCTTTTAACCATTGCTGTGGAGTTTCTAAGTTTGTTCCTAATTGTTCTGATAATTTGGCAAGAAATAGAATTTTTTCCAGCCTGATTTATCCCAATTTTTGTAGTGGTCAAGAAAGCATGATATCTCAAAAAAAAAAAATTGTTAACGCCTTTTTCACTGTTGGGAAAAACCTATACAAAAATTACCACGTTTGCGCAAATTTGAAAACTTAGTGCTTAAAATGTAGATCTAACAAATTCAACATTGGTATCATAACATAGTGCCGTCATGGAGTAGGCACGAGTGTTTAATGTTAAGAATTAATGATTTGTCAATTTGAGACAATGAGGTGAAGAAAGGGTTTGTGCATTGAGTAATGTTTATTTGACACTGTGAAAAGAATGAGGAATAGGTCCAATAAAACAAAGTTTTACTAAAGTTTGAATGCTCAGATGTTTGAAAATATACAAATGTCAAGTTGAGAGAGTGCCTCTTCCAACTATGCTGCTGAGGGCTAACTATAATATCTTTGATGGTGGGCTCAAACCTGAGCCAGGTGTTTTTTATGCTGATGAAGAAGGTTTGATCTTGAAGAATGCCATCTAGAACATACATCAGCAAACAAGAGAAAACTGTCCCTGGATACAAGGTCACAAAAGATCATTTCAGCTGCCTCTTTTAACCCTTAAACTGTCCAAACATAGAATACGTTCGCTTGCATAGCACTCCGTGTAGATCACATTTTATTTTTCATTTCTTCTTCAAAACTGGGGCGATAGTCCTTAGACACGCTATACACGAGAGAATGGTCTTAACAACTTGGTGTGCACATTATAAAAAAGAATCGGGACCAACTTTATTACCTTGTGGGAGCACCATCAATTGATTTCAGAGCTAGAGCAAATAGCAAGGCAAACACCAGGGTATTAACTTGATGTCCTGTTGCATTAAACTCCCCTTTAAGAGGAAGGTAACAATTGGTAGATATATACATGAGTGGGTGTGAGCTGGACATGACTAGCTTGTGCACTACTAGGGTCTGATTCTGTGGTCCTTCCATTCAGTTGGTGTGACAACGACTAGTGAGTCATTGTCAAGCCCGGTTATATGACATGGACCTGCCTTGCATGGGCCAGTAGGCATGCAGCAGTGTTTCTTTCCATTCTCATGTTCCTTTATGACCTTCGGCAGGCTGGCCGGCTGGTTGGCTTTGGCGTCTCTGGCTGTCCTATATCTCTGTCTATAAATCGGTCTTTTGGTCTGTCTATAACTCATCCTGGTCCTGTGTCTATAACACGTCTTCGGTCTGTCTAATAACTCGATCCTGTCAGTCTGTCTATAACTCTGTGGCTATAACTCGGTCGTCTGTCTGTCTCTAACTAACTCGGTCCTGTCTGTCATAACTCTCTGTCTCTCCTCTCTCCTCTCTCTCCTCCTCATCACTCTCTCTGTCTCTCACCCCTCTCTCTCTCTCTCACCTCTCTCTATCTCTCTCTCTCTCTCTCTCTCCCTCTCTCTCTCCCTCTCTCTCTCTCTCTCCTCTCTCTCTCTCTCTCCTCTCCGTCATCTCTCACTCTCTCTCCTCTCTCTCCTCTCCTACATCCATAAGTTACAGTTATTATAACATAGTGTAAATTACCTAGGATACCCAAAAATTCCAGGCAAGGTGTCTGACAGTGTTTTGTAGTTTAAGACATAATAACCATGACGCATTTTCACGTGCTCAGGAATCAGCGAAGCACTCATAAACCAACAGTTTACAGCTGCCTCCCTGAGACCGACAGCAATGCAGAAAGATGACACAACAACAACTAATGCAGACATAAAAGACAGATAACCACAGCTAAGACAGATAGATGGATAAGTATATAACAGTCCGATAACAGACGACAGATAGACAGACAGACATGCATTGTTTGTGTGTAACAGTGAAAACAAAATAATCGAGGGTTTTCCCTGGAGCAGTGAGCAATTTATCAATGTCACTGGCTGTCAACAGTTTACTGACACATGCCATAACACCTTCATCAAGGAGATTTAATATACTCCAGGCAGCCCAAAAGACAGATGAAGCAGAGCTAGACAGACCGACAGACACAGACAGATAGATATACATATATGTGGTGTTTAACATTGAAAACAAATTAAAGGAGGGATCCCTTAGTGCACATTCATCAAGTGTCACTGCCTCCCGGCCGTTTTTACCAGACACTTGACATTAACACCATGCATCAAGGTATACCCTCCAGTGTTTATAAAAATTGCTTGGACCTATAAATACTTCGTATATATTCGAAGACAATAGTAAATGACCAGCAGGTGAAAAAGTTCACCTGTCGTTGTATGTGACTATTGATACAATTACAGTACCCTAATATCAGTGTCAAACTAAGATTGGCTATGAAATCAGCAAGAACTATTATAAAATGGTAATTATTCAGAACATAAAAAATATATAAATTAAAATAAAAAAGAAAATAAAAGGTATATTAGAAACACTTCTGCAAGGCGCAGATTATTGTTGCCATCATTGAGCATCCATCGCCAACTCACGGCTTATATCACTGTAATACTGACCCTAATTTTTATTTTTAATCCTTAACGTGTATAAAAATGCGCTTCTTCAATTAACCCTTAACCAAGGGTCCGTTCCCGAAGAACTACGGCTTTACGGTGAGTGTCCAAACCGTATATCACGTCCATGAGCCTCAGCTCACTCTGATAAACTGTGAGTGTACATTTTGGGCCTAATATGGAGGAATACATCTATGTGGTTTTGTGGGTGCTGCACATAAAACAGATCCTGCAGTGCAGACTGTGTAAAATGATAGAGAAAAAAAACTGAAATCATATTTTTTCGATTAACACAGCAACATTTGCAGTGTTTTTTCGTATGTTTTTTATAGTTTGTATTTTGCGATTTCTTGGTCTCAGTTGAATAGAATGAAGACATATTATTAACAGAAATACGAGATGATTTTGAATTGTTTTTAGGCACTGAAAATGTCTTAAACTGACTCAAAATAGCGGAAATGTTAAATTTTTGGCCGATATTCAAGAGTAAACAAACGACCTCAGACACACTAATACACGTCAGTCAAGCTGGTGGTCTAATTTTTAAAAAAATTAAAAAACATTCACAAATATGGTGAAAAATTTATACAATTATTATCAGTAATGCATAACAGTAAATCTTCTTTTTTTTGGTGTGAACAAAAATTCCATTATGTGAATAAAAAATCAAAATTGAATTTTATTTTGTAAAGCCTCAAAACATAACTAACGAACAGAGGCAAATGTTAGTTTGGTGCCATGAATTCCTACATTGTTTTTTATTCCTGGACCCCTATATTAAATTGAAATATTATTGAACTTTGTGTTTAAATTTGCCAAATTGACAATTTCCAATCACATAAAAATTTGTATTGAAACAGTTTACTTTGGCGATTTCTTGTGCTCAACCGATATAATAGAAGTAATACTAGTGAAATAGCTAAGATTTGGTGATTGGAATAATGTAATTGGCCTAAAATGGTAGTCAAAGTCGGCAAAAATCGCCGATTCGTAAATATCGCTGACTCATAAACATCAAAATTCGCGGTAGAGCATATAATTTCGTCAATTTTCCACCAAATTTCGTACTTTTTTGTTTATTTACCTTCACAAAAAGATTCTCTATATCGATTTCATAATAAAAATACACAAAATTTTTTTTTTGAAAAATTCTTGGACACTTGGTGCTGACTTCCATATTAGGGGGCCTTGGACCCTGAAATGGTTAAAAAAAAAAATTAAATAGGTTTGGAGTACTACATGAGTGAACGTACATCTCCTTTTGGACAGTTTTAAAGGGTTAAAGCTGAACAATGCAGCATGCGTGACTGAGGCCTTCACTGAGTGGCTCAAGCATCACTTTATTTCCTAAAGTTAGGATGTAACCTGGCCCTGAAAAAAACTGCATTCATAATTCTCCTCATCCTTAACCCTTAAATGGTCCAAATGTATACGGTGAGCACGGTATTCAAATGGCACATTGGTTTTTTTTTTTTATTCGATAAATCCGGTATTCGATTAAATCCTGTATTCGATGCAATATATCGCAAAAATTTTGCCGTCGGATCCCGACTAAAACCGGTATTCAATACGATTCAGTACGAGCGTGTCCACGTGGTGGCCTGAAAACTGCCCGTGTGTGCCAGTGTTTACAACCAGCCAGTGCGCGCTCTAATCTAAGGATACATTTGGAACATTCCACAATATCACTGTTTTTTGGTGCTTTTTTTCTTCTGCAAATAAGTCACCATGGCCCCCAAGAAAGCTTCCTAGTGCCAACCCTTCGAGAAAAAGGTGCTAATGATATTGAAATGAAGAAAGAGATAATTGCAAATTACGAAATGGAGTGGCGTGTGTCGGAGCTGGTCAGTTATAATAAACCCCAATCAACCATCTCCTAGGACTATATGAAACCAGGAAAATGCAATCAAGAAGCTGTTCTTGCAAAAGGGTGCAACTGTGATTTACGAAACAGCGACCGCAAGTGTTAGAAAATGTTGAGAGACTGTTATTGGTGTGGTTAAATGAAAAACAGATAGCAGGAGATAGCATCTCTCAGGCGATCATTTGTGAAAAGGCTAGCAGTTGCATGACGATTGGTAAAGAAATTGCCTGCAACTAGTGCTGATGTGAGTGAATTTAAGGCCAGCAAACGTTGGTTTGAAAGATTTAAAATCGTAGTGGCATACATAGTGTTGATTAGGCATGGTGAGGGCTGCCAGTTCGGACCAAAAAGCAGCTGAAAAATATGTGAAGGAATTCAAGGATTACACAGACAGTGAAGACTTGAAACCTGAACGAGTGTTTAATTGTGACGAAACAGGCCTGTTTTGGAAAAAATGCCAAGCAGGACCTACATTACTCAGGAGGAAAAGGCACTCCCAGGACACAAGCCTATGAAAGACAGGCTTACTCTGTTGATGTGTGCCAATGCTAGTGGTGATTGCAAAGTGAAGCCTTTATTGGTGTATCACTCTGAAACATCCCAGAGTGTTCAGGAAAAACAATGTCCTCAAGGCTAATTTGTGTGTGCTGTGGAGGGCAAACAGTAAGGCGTGGGCACTAGGGACTTTTTCTATGACTGTTACACCATGCATTTGCCCCCACTGTGAAAAATTACCTTATTGAAAAGAAATTAGACCGTAAGTGCCTCCTGGTATTAGACAATGCCCCTGGTCATCCTACAGACTTGGCAGAGTGACTTTCTGGGTACATGAGCTTCATTAAGGTCAAGTTTTTGCCTCCTAATACCACTCCTCTCCTGCAGCCCATGAACCAGCAGGCCATTTCCAACTCAAGAAACTGTACACAAAAGCTTTGTTTCAAAAGTGCTTTGTATGACCACAGAAACTCAACCGACTCTAAAAGAGTTATTGGAAGGATCACTTTAATATGCTCAATTGTATAAACCTTATAGGTATGGCTTGGGAGGGAGTGACTAAGAGGACCTTGAACTCTGCTTGGAAAAAACTGTTGCCCGAATGTGTAGACAAAAGGATTTTGAAGATTTGAGGCTAACCCTGAGAAGCCTATGCCAGTTGAGGAATCCATTGTGGCATTGGGAAAGTCCAAGGGGTTGGAGTTAGTGGGGAGGATGTGGAAGAGTTGGTGAGGAGGACAATGAAGAACTAACCACTGATGAGCTGCTAGATCGTCTTCAACAGCAAGAGGCCACACCTGCGGAAACTGCTTCAGAGGAGGGGATAGAGAAATTTAAGAAGTTGCCTACTTCAAAGATTAAGGAAATGTGTGCATTGTGGCTTAAAGTGCAAACCTCTTTTGATGACAATCACCCTAACACAGCTATTGCACAGCTATTGCAAGCCGTGCTGGTGACATTACACTGACAATGTTGTGAAACACTTTAGGAATGTCATAAAGGAATGGGAGGTTCAGGCCACTATGGACAGATATGTTGTGCGACAGAGGTCCAGTGACTCTCAAGCTAGTCCTAGTGGCATTAAAAGAAGAAGTGAAGTAACCCCGGAAAAGGACTTGCTACATCTAGCCCTAATGGAAGGGATTCCCCTTCTAAGCATCACTAACACCTCTCCCTCCTCCCATCCCATCAATCATCACAGATCTTCATTAAAGGTAAGTTGTCAATTATTCTATTGTTATTGTTGTTATTGTAATTATTCTATTGCATTAACCCTTTGAGGGTTTCGGCCGTACTAGTACGTCTTACGCGCAGGGGTTTTTGACGTACTATTACTCATAAATTCTAGCGCCGTCAAATCTCTCGGAAAAGGCTGGTAGGCCTCCTTATGAAAGAATGGGTCTATGTGGTCAGTGTGCACGGTAATAAAAAAAATCCTGCAGCACACAGTGCATAATGAGAAAAAAAAAAACTTTGACCGTTTTTTGGCATAAAACAGCAACTTTGCACTGTATTTTCGTATGGTATTTATTGTTGTATTCTAGTTTTCATGGTCTCATTTTATAGAATGGAAGACATATCACAGAAATTGAGATGATTTTGACTGGTTTTACAATGAAAAGTACCTTGAAATTGAGCTCAAAGTAGCGGAAATGTTCGATTTTTACCAAGTTCAAAAGTAAATAAATCATGCCAAGCGTCCAATACACGTCAACTGTGAGGTCTAACATTCTTTTGCAAGTGCGCCAATATGATTTATACCATTTTTTACACTAATGCAGTAATCTGCATAACAGTAATCTTCTATTTTTCGTGAGAATAAAAATTCAAAGTGGAAAGCAAAAGAATGTAAGAGGGGCCTTGAGACGTGACTAATGAACAGAGGAAATGTCATTTTATTGCCAGGAAGTATTTCTTGTTTGTTCTGGACCCTATTTGAAATTGGCATTTTTTGAAATTTTGTGTGAAATTGGCAAAATTGCTAAATTCTGACCACTGAATTGGATAGTTGAAAATGGTAAATGGGTGGTTTCTTGCACTCATTCAATAGAAAAAATGTAGTTCTAGCGAAATATTCATGTTTTTTGTCGACTAGTACAGTGGAATTGCCCGAAAATGGGCTCAAAGTGGGCAAAATCGCCGATGCATAAACATCGCCGAGACCCGCTAACTTCGCGAGAGCATAATTCCGTAAGTTTTCCATCAAATCTCATAATTTTGGTGTCATTATGATCGGGAAAAGATTCTCTATCTTTTCATAAGAAAAAATAATTTTTTTTTTTTAAATTTGGCCGACCCTGAGAACGAGTTTCTGAGAGGGCCTGTCAACCCTCAAAGGGTTAAACTTAATATTTCATGTAGTAAAATTTTCTTTTCATACTTTTGGGTGTCTTGCATGGATTAATTTGATTTCCATTATTTCTTATGAGGAAAATTGATTTGCTTTTTGATATTTTCAGTATTCGATGAGCTCTCAGGAACGGATTAATATCGAATACCGGGGGTCCACTGTATATACATTCTTGCGCGTAGCGCCCCAAATGTATATATACGTTTTTATTTTTTCTGCCTTCAAATTTGGCACGATTGGCCTGAAATGCCTTGTCAACATAGAATGGGTCTTAACTCTCAGTGTGCATGGTATTAAAAAAATCTGGGACCACTTAGTACTTGTGGGAGCGCTAGTTAAATTGAGCGCCAGCTAGAGCAAACAGTGCGGGAAACACCAAGGATTTGCTGATGTAATGTCATATTAACACTCCTCTTTTAAGAGGAAAGTGATGTTAACCCCAAGTTTAGGGTCTGTCTAATCTCTGTGTCTCAGTCTATCTCTGTCTTCCTCTATCTGTCTATTTCTATCTCTGTCTATCTCTGTCTACCTCTGTCTGTCTCTGACTATCTGTGTCTGTCTGTCTCTATCTGTCTGTCTCTGTATCTCTCTCAATCTGTCTATCTCTGTCTCACAGGTACACGTAAATACAAGTATAACTAGTGTAAATTACCTAGGATAACCCAAAAATCCAGACAAAGTGCTATACTCTGCTTGAAGATTGAGGAAAGGTGATGACGCTGTCTTGTGCTCTCTCTGAGACAGAGAGCTAGATGGATAGACAGATAGACAGGGAGCTTGACAGACAGCCATGTTTGTGTACCAGCGAAACAAAGTGAGGGCGATGCTCATCAAATATCACCTCTAATCTTTCTTATCTGCCGCAAACCTCCCCCACCCTCGTGTATGCTCATCAAACGTCAACTTTTATCAGATGTTATCTTATCATGTCACTGTCAGGGGGACTTTGTTTTTCATGCTTCAAGGGAACTTTTTATTACCTATTCATCATTGTCGTCGTCGTCGTCGTCGTCGTCGTCGTCGTCGTCTTCATCTTCATCTTCTTCATCTTCCACTTCAAACTTCCACATATCCAAAACATTGCTGGAACATATAAATACATTGTATGTATCCCAAACAATAGTAAATGACCAAGGCAGGTGTAAATGTCCACCTGTCAGTGTGTTTGTGACAATTTGAGTACAATTTCAGTACCTAATACTAGTGTCAGAACAAAGATTGGTTATAAAATGACAAGAACTACTACAATTGTAATTATCAGATCATAAAAATTACATAAAATAATATGAGAAATAGAAAAAAAGGTATATCAGCAACACTTCGGCAAGCACAGGACTCGATGTTGCTGTCACGTGAGCATCCAGTGCCAACTTCTAGCCTCATATCTCGGTAAGTACTGACCCTAATTTTTTTTTTATTCTAAAACATGTCAAAAAATGTGTTCTTTTTCTATAAAAAAAAAAAATCAAAATATTCGGGTGCTGCTCGAGTGAACGTAATATAGTATATGTTTGGACCGTTTAAGGTTAATATTTGTCATAGTCATCCTCAACTCTTGACCCTTGTTGGTTTAGCACTTTCTTTGATTATAATGTATAATCCTAAACTCCTGGAGGAGATGGAGCCACCAACTATGGCTTCCTTGATACAATCACTGGATCAAGGAGTTATCAGAACATTTAAGTTCCTCTTCTCACACAGTACGGTGCATAAGCTAGTTGACGTCACAGACAATGGAGTGCCAGAGTTTTGGTATTAAACATTGCAGATGCTTCTCCCTATGTGAAAAAAAAAACATGATCATGTACCAAGATCAACAATAATGCTGGTTGGCGATCAATGTGGCCTAGTGTGGTGACTGATTTTGTTAGTTTTACCCTCAGTGGACAGTCCAGTTCAGGAAATTATTGATCTGGCAAGGAGAGTGCCAGGTGAGGGATTTGAAGATGTGCAGCCAGTTGGCATCAGTGAACTCTTGCCAGATGATGATGAGGAACCATCTGTAGAGATGTTACAGGAAATTAAATTCCCAGTTGCAGAGAACAGAAGATAATGAGGATGAAAAGCCTGAGCCTGAACAATTAATATTGACAATGCAAGAGATACGTGAGTCACTGCATACTTTTGTAAAGTTACAAGCTTGTATAACGAAAAGGACATGACTCGCCTCAAAGCATTGCTGTAAAAGCATTCTCTGGAGCAGGTGCTTGGGCATTATCTACTGAATAAAGAATTACAACAAGGTAAAACAAGCCACCAGCATATGACAAAGTACCTGAGGACTCTGCTCCAACAATCACTTAATTAAGTAGCATCAACTTCACAAAAATTCCAACCTTCAACATCAGTGGATCCTCAACCTTCAATCTCAGCCCAGTAGGGCCACAGCCACCCTCTCCACTCACTTCAAACTGTTAAGCATCCCAAACTCAACTTGAAGGTAAGTAGCAATAATATGCAGTATTAATGTGATAATTTTCTCGCTGTTTATATTGCTTCTTTCAACTGTCTGAACCCACGGAACTCGGGAGTTTCCCAAGCATGCTTATCGAAAAAAATTAGGTAAAAAAGATTATTTTTGAAGAAATTGAGAAAAAAATTTTTAGGGTTTTTTGGAATGGAGGAACACAACCCTATTTTTCCGGTTTTTTAGTCCGTATTTTTCAAAAAATCCAAGTTACACATTTTCTGGAAACAAACCAGCAAAAATTTATGAAGTTCACTGTACTTGCTTATATTAATAGGTTTATTGGGAAAAATTCCATTCATTTTACCATAACAACAAAAAATTCTAAGTAGAATACACCGGGTTTTTTAATGTTTAATTTAATTAGAAGCGCTTAATTTGCAAAAAACCACGTAGCAACTGATACTTATGACAACATTTCAGCCCGATTTGGGCCCATAACTATCACACGTGGACTATTAATGGTCCAATTGGACCAAAATTCTGATAAGTTTCAGCTCCCAAATGCAAGTTTTTTTCGTATTATTCCAGTCATGTATATTTCCCTTTTTAAAACTTCAGAAGAGGTTTTTTAAAATTATCAGATCTATTTCAAAATCCCGGAAGGTTGTATATAATTTTGACAAAAAGCACCTTACCACCCAATGGACAACCTTTCCGGTTACAGTAAACATCCTTCAAAAATTTTAAACTGACAATAAGGGGGTTTTAATTGTAAAAAAAAAAAACCTTGGGGGGAATAAGAGAATGATTTTTGCAAACACTTTGAGGAACCCTTCAAATACTTGTTTGTTTTAGGACCCATTTTTAACGATTGTATTTGACCTTTTTTTTTTTGTATTTTTAAAAAGATAATAGGGACTTATGTAGTGTACTGATTGACTGTAATATATTTTACTGTACTGTTGTAGGTAGTGTACTAGCTGTAATTGTACCATACTGTTTGTTTTTAGGTACTGACTGTACATATGGGAGTATGTAGCATACCAAATGTGGTGTACTGTACTGGAAGATTAGTGTATGTAGTTAGTTCTGAAGGTAGCATACGTACTGTACTGTGTGTACTGTCTCACTTGCCACAAGTGTAAGGAAGCAACTGCTACCCATACTGGTACTTTGTCCTGCACTGCTACCATGCCTCACACTACTACCATACCCCACACTACTACCATACCCCACACTGCTACCATGCCTCACACTACTACCATGTCCCACACTATTGCCATGTCTCAGACTACTGCTGTGTCTCAGACTACTACCATGTCCCAAACTACTACCACATTTCTGCCTCCAGACTCTTACTTCCATGTCCCCACACTGCTACCATGTCCCAGACTACTACCATGTCTCATACTACTACTACTACAGGTTGGCCATCACTAATTCGGCAATCAGTTATCCGGTTCCATCAGTAATCCGACACTAATTTTGGCTAGCATAATTTCAAATTTCATCATTATACTGACTTAGAAATTGTGCAGATGGTTGTAAATCCACAGCAGCAAGCCAGTGGAGGAGAAAGCAGTGATGAAAATGAGGAAGATGAAGCAGAAAGAATATTCTAACCTAACCACTCTGTAATCCAGCAAACTCACTAATTTGGCACACTACAGGTACCTATGATGCCGGATTAGTGATGGCCGACCTATACCACCATGTCTCATACTATTACTACCATGTCACACACTACTACTACCATGTCTTAGACTACATCCATGCCCCACACTACTACCATGTCCCACACTACTACCATGTCCCAGACTACTACCATGTCCCACACTACTGCCATGTCTCAGAATGCTATCATGTCCCACACTACTACCATGTCCCACACTACTACCATGTCTCAGACTACTACCATGTCCCACACTACTTCCATGCCCCACACTACTACCATGTCCCACACTACTACCATGTCTCAGAATGCTACCTACTATGTCCCAGACTACTAACATGTCCCACACTACTGCCCTGTCGCAGACTACTACTACCATGTACCACACTACTACCGTGTCCCAGACTACTACCATGTCCCAGACTACTGCCATGTCTCAGACTACTACTACCATGTCCCATAACTACCATGTCTCAGGCTACTAACATATCCCACACTACTATCATGTCTCAGACTACTACCATGCCAAACACTGATACCATGTATCAGACTACTACCATGTCCCAGACTACTACTACTACTACTACTACTACTACTACTACTACTACTACTACTACTACTACTACTACTACTACTACTACTACTACTACTACTACTACTACTACTACTACTACTACTACTACTACTACTACTACTACCACCACCACTACTACCACTACCACTACCACTACCACTACAACCACCACCACCACGTACTGCACTACCACCATACCCCACACCAGGTGCAGATCTAGGAACAAAGTTTAGGGGGGGGGCCCGACGGCAGAATTTTCGGTTGTTTAAAGAGCATTAGCATTACCGTTTCTCCACTAACGGGATTCTTATATATATATATATATCTGCTTAAGACAGTAAGCATTATACTTCATAATATTACCTATTATATAATAGTAGCTTTAAAAGTAACATGCAAAGGTTATTACACTGAAAGGATTAATCACACTGCAGCCTAAGCAAAGAGAAGACGGCGGTTCCTTTCCGCAAACTTGTTGATCACACGGTCAACAGGAACATGTACATCGTTATGGACGGCGAGTAGTGCGAGGCCGTTGAGGCGATCCTGACCTATGGTGCTCCTCAAGTATGTTCTTCAGGCGTTTCAGGGCTGATAACGATCGTTCGGCTTCTGCATTTGAGACTGGCAGGGTCAGTAGGATCGTAAGGAGCTTCGCGATGTTCGGAAACATACGGGCCTCGGCATATTCCTTTGCTTTCTTGACAGATTCGAAGGCCGGAGCGGAACATGTCCACCGCTGTGTTTCCGTCTGCACGAGCAAAAGTGACTCAACGTCACTTTCGTAGAGTTTAGTGGTTTTAAGAACAGCATCCACGTTTGCTTTTGAGCCCCTGAGCAGCTCCTTCAATCAGAGAGCAACGGGCACAGTGTCATCATCAAATCTGCTCTTCAACTCAGCGATCACATGGTCAACGAACGGAAATATACACCGAGCGCCGATAGTACTCCTCAGCAGATGCCGCTGGGACATTCGCGCGTTGTGTCTATCGTGCACAGACTCTGGGAATAGGGACGTCATCGTGAGCTGAGCCCACTTCAACTAGAAGATCTTTGGCTTTCACGAACACAGCGTGGAAGTACTCCTCGGCATCCCTCTAAATTTGGAGAATTTATATAACTATATAATGAAAAAAATATGAAAAGGGTAAAAATGAAATATAGTACAACGATAATAAATAAGCTAGTACAAACTTTCACTGCCAGTTTGATTCGAATACAAAATATCTCACAAAATTTCTTTTTGTTTCAATATTGGTCTCAACATTTTTGTAGCTTGAATAGTGAGATAATATTCACTATTCAAGCTACACATACTGACTCACTGCGAGCCGGGCACGAACCAGGACGAGAGGGGAAGGGTTCAGAACCATTCAGTGACCTTGCCCTGGCCCCTTTACCTGGTGCAGTAAGGTCAAAAAATGGTTCATGAACCCTTACCCTCCCCGTCCTGGTTCGTGCCCGGCTCGCAGTGAGTCAGTATGTGTGTGGGGGCCTTGAAATACCGGGGGACGGTGACTCACCATCACGGGGTCACGCCGCATCACCGTCTGATGTTACCACGTGCTCTCAACATGCAACACTGCTTTTACGCTCGCTGAGGCTGAGCCTCGCTCTCTCAGAGCCTGCCTGCCTCTCTGGGTTTTTACGCCAAATTTCTTTCAAGTTAGGACATTTCCCGATTTTTTTTTTCCACATCTCATTATTCTCAGCATCAATACAGCTCCAAAATGTTTAATTTTAAGTAAACCAACCTTAAAAGCATTTTTGTATTGTTTTTGGAGCTAGAGGTATTAGTGGTCTGTAAACTTGCAAAGTTGCAAAACAAATTTAAATGCATCCCAAAAGGTGGCGTAAACTACGGAGCCTGGGGGGGGCCGCCCCCTCTCCCTCCACTAATGCTGTGGGCCCCCCCCCCCACTTGAAAAGGAGTACTGCATAGTTTTGTGTCTAGAAAAGAAAAAATAAAATATATTATAATAATTATATAATATATATAATATATATTTTTAATAAATATATCTTCTTTTTCTTAAACATACCCCCTTATCCCACCGAGGGGGGGGGGCCAAAAAAAAAAAACTGAAGTTTTTTTTAAATTTAAAATATATACAGAGAAGGGGTTACTAGCCCCTTGCTCCCGGCTTTTAGTGCCTTTAAAAGACACCATGGCTTACGGGGAAAAAATTTTCTTTTCCCACTTCCCAGGGAGTTTATATTATATATATTTATTATATATTATATATATATTTTTTATATATTATAATTATATTTATATATATAATTTTATATATATTATGTATTATATATCGGTTTTAAAATCTCAAATAATTTGGGAGGGCATGCCCCGCCAGTAAAGGTTTGGGCCCCCCTCCTTCCCCTCGCCCCAAAATGAAAACCCAGCTACGACACGGGGCCAAAACCCCCAAGAGGGCCAAGGGGGGCACAGGCCCCCTGGCCCCCCCTTAATCCGTGCTCCCCCACACACCATTTTACCCCCCACTCCACCATGCCACAACTACCCCCCAACCCACACTACCATTCCCTAACACAAACCACGCCCCACTTTTGCACCATTTCCACCTCCCAACATGCCCCCACATTACCCCCATCCCACAAAAACCACTATACCCCACATTCTGTATGCCCCCACTGTACCATGCCCCCCACGTAATGCCCCACAGCACCATCCCCCCAACTATACCTGCCCCCACCCACCATCCCCCCAAACCCTCCCACCACCCCCACACTCCCACCATGCCCCACCATCATATACCCACATTGCAAAAGTGCCCACACTACCAAAATGCCTCACCTACCACTAGCCCCACACTGCTACCACCCCCCGCAAACCACATACCCCCAACACCACTTCCCCCTACACAATCCTTTTACCCCCAATAGCACTTTCCCCCCCAACAAACCAACATGCGTAACATACCACCTCCCCACTACCACTATACCCCACATACCACTATCCCCCACCTACCCCCAACCCACACTACCACCATACCCCACCACCATATACCAAAACACCCCCTTACCCACTTTTAGCCCCATTTCCACACTCCCCAACCATGCCCCACATACCCCCATGCCTCACACCCCACTATACCCCACATGTTACCACCCCCACCTTTTACCATGCCCCACACTTACCATGCCCACATGCTACCAGCCCCCACATGCTCCATGCCCCCCCTACCACCAGGGCCCCACACCACCACCATCCCCCACCACCACCATGCCCCACATACCCCCATGCTCCACAAACCACTATACCCCCATAATCCTGTACCCCACATACACCATGCCCTACCTACCAACATGCCACACAACCACTATACCCCAAACTACTAATCCCCCAACTACCCCCATACCCCACTCCCACTATCCCCCCACATTAGAAATTTTGCCCACATCCCAAACGCATGCACTCCCACCATACCCCACACTCCACCATCCCCCACACACCACCAGCCCCACTACCACTTACCCCACACACCACCATGCCCCAACACCCCCATCCCCACATACCCCATCCCCACACTCCACCATCCCCACATAACATGCCCACACTACCACTATACCCCCCACACCACCATCCCCCACATACCACCAGCCCCCCCTACCACCATCCCCAAACCCCACCTTCCCCCACATATACCATGCCCCCACCACCCCCCAAAATGCCCCCCTACACCATGCCCCACACCCCCAACCATCCCCCACATACCCCTTCCCCCACACTCCACCTTGCCCCACATACTACCATCCCCACATCCACCTTTCCCCCACAACTACCCCCATCCCCCAACTCCCCATGCCCCACACACCCCCCTCCCCACATACCACTATCCCCCCACATACCCCCATCCCCCCACACTACCACCATGCCCCACACTACTACCATCCCCACACTACCACCATGCCCCCACTATACCATGCCCCACACAAACCATTTTAACCCCCCTACCACCATGCCCCACACTACCCCCTCCCCCACACTCCCCCTTTCCCCACACTACCACCATGCCCCAACTACCACCATCCCCACACTCCCAACCTCCCCCCACACTACCCCCTTTTGCCCACACTCCCCCCACCCCCCACACTACCACCAGCCCCCACTACCACCTTCCCCCACATACTCCATCCCACATACCCCCATGCCCACATACCCCCTTTGCCCCACACTCCACCATCCCCACACTACCACCATGCCCCACCCCACCAGCCCCCACTACTCCCAGCCCACACCCCACCATGCCCCACACTACTCCCCATGCCCCACACTACCACTATCCCCCACCACCCCCAGCCCCACACACCCCATGCCCCACATACCACCATCCCCCAATACCACCATGCCCACACAAACCCCCATCCCCCCACATCCCAACATGCATCATTTCACCATGCCCCCATACCCCCCATGCCCCACACTACCCCCATGCCCCCCACTACCCCATGCCCACACTACACCTTCCCCCACCTACTACCATCCCCCACACTCCACTAACCAACTACCACCTCCCCCACACTACTACCATGCCCCACACTACACCTGCCCCACACTACCACCCCCAACACTACACATCCCCCACACTACCACCATGCCCCACACTACCACCATGCCCCCACTCCCCTGCCCCACACACCACCATGCCCCACCTACCCCCATCCCCCACATCCCCCATCCCCCACCTCCACCATCCCCCACTACCCCATCCCCCACACTACCACCATGCCCCCCCAACCACCTTGCCCCACCTACCCAGCCCCACACTACCCCCTCCCCCACACTACACCTTGCCCCACACTAAACCTGCCCCACCCCCCCCATGCCCCACACTCCCACTTGCCCCCCCACTACCACCAGCCCCACTCCCACCTTCCCCACACTACCCCCATGCCCCACACTACCACCATGCCCCCATATCCCCATCCCCCACACTCCCCCAGCCCCCACACTACTACCATCCCCAAATACCACTATACCCCAAACTACCACCATGCCCCACACACCACCAGCCCCACACACCCCATGCCCCACACTACCACCATCCCCCACACTCCCACCATCCCCCACACTACCAAATGTGCACTACCACCACCCCCAATACCACCGCCCCCACACTTCCCCATGCCCCACATACCACCCTGCCCCACACCCCCACCTTGCCCACACATTTCCTGCCCCACACTACCATTTACCCCAAAAATACCACCATGCCCCACACTACTCCCTGCCCCACACTACACCATGCCCCACACTCCACCTTGCCCCCCCTTCTCATGCCCCAAAATACCAATCCCACACTACCCCCATGCCCCACACTACACCATGCCCCCCTACCACCATGCCCCCATCCCATTCCCCACCCTCCACTATACCCCCACTACCCCATGCCCCACACTCCCCACCCCCACATACCCCCATCCCCACACTACCACCATGCCCCCCTACCACCATGCCCCACACTACCACCATGCCCCACATTTCCCCCGCCCCCACTACCACCATCCCCCCACATACACCTGCCCACACAACCAAAATCATGCACACCCCCATGCCCCACACTACCCCCATGCCCCACACTCCCACCAGCCCCACACTACCCCCATGCCCCCCCACCAGCCCCACACTCCCACCTGCCCCCATTTCCACCTGCCCCACACACCACCATGCCCCACACTCCCAAACAGATACACAAACCCCCATGCCCCACACTACCCCCCAAACCCCCCCACACTCCCACCATCCCCACACTACCCCCCGCCCCACATACCACCAGCCCCACACTCCACAGCCCACATAACCATGCCCCCACTCCCATGCATAGCACTACCCCCATGCCCCCACTACCACCATGCCCCCCTACCACCATGCCCCCCACTCCCAACTGCATACACTCCCACATGCCCCACATACCACCATGCCCCACACTACACCATCCCCCCACACTACCCCCATGCCCCCCTACCACCATGCCCCACACTACCCATCCCCCACATACCCCCTGCCCCACACTACCCCATGCCCCCACACCACCATGCCCCACTCCCAACCATGCCCCACACTCCCCACCTGCCCACACTACCCCATGCCCCCACCCCCCAGCCCCACACCCCAACATGCAAGCCACCCCCATGCCCCACCCCCACCATGCCCCCACACTACCCCATCCCCACATCCCACCATGCCCCACATGACCACCCCCCACCTCCCACATGCCCCAATACCACCATGCCCCCCACTCCACCTCCCCACACACCCCCCGCCCCACACTACCCCCATGCCCCACATACCACCATCCCCCACACTACCCATGCCCCACATACCACCTCCCCCACACACAACAGTACATACCACCTCCCCCACATACCCCCATCCCCCACACTACCCCCAGCCCACACTACCACTTCCCCACACTACCCCATCCCCCAAACCTACCCTCCCCCACACTACCCCCTGCCCCACACTACCAACATAAGCCTACACCATGCCCCCCTACCACCATGCCCACATACCCCCATCCCCCAATACACCATGCCCCACACTACCACCATCCCCAAAACCCCCAACATGCATAGCTACAACCATCCCCCACACTACCACATCCCCCACCTCCACCAGCCCACACTCCCAACATGCATAGCACTCCCACCTGCCCACATCCCACCACCCCCCACACTACCCCTCCCCCACACTCCAACTTTGCTAGCACTCCCCCATGCCCCACCTCCAAAATCTCAAAAAGCCTACCCCCATGCCCCACATCCCCATGCCCCACACTACCACCACCCCACACCCCACCTGCCCCACACACCAACTCATGCACTACCCCTTCCCCCCCCACACTACCACCATGCCCCACATTTCCACCATGCCCCCAACCACCATGCCCAAAACCCCACCATCCCCCACACACCCTCCCCACACTCCCACATCCCCCACAAACCCCACCATCCCCACACTACCACCTGCCCCAACAACCAAAAATAGCATACCCCCTTGCCCCCACAAACCACCAGCCCCACCTACCCCCATCCCCCACACTCCACCTTGCCCCACATACCCCATCCCCCACACTCCCACCTGCCCCACACTCCACCATCCCCCACACTACCACCATCCCCCACACCCAACATGCATGACACCACCTTGCCCCCACACTACCCCAGCCCCACTACCACCATCCCCCCACACTCCACCATGCCCCCCCTACCACCACCCCCACACTCCAACCTGCCCACATTTTGTTTCTTTGAATGTGTCAGCAACTTGTAATTAAAATGTTTTATCTTTACTTCAGAAGAAGTTTATGAAATTTAAGATAGCTTTTTTTTTACGAGGTTATGTAGTAGGGAAAAAAGGGGAACCTCAACTTATGGGGGGCCCCAACAGTAGGAAAGCAACCTCAACTTATAGTCCCCCAACTTGAGTACAGGGGGAAACCTCAACTTATGAGTCCCCCCAACGTACGATTTTTTTGAGATACTAGCTGTCCTCTTTGATTTTGCTCTGAGTTATGAGCCAATCCGAGTTAAAAGAAAAGTACCCCCCTCAAGGGGGGTTTCCCTTGATGCTGGTGAGGGGCTCTTGATTGGGGAATTGGATCTGTGTCCATTTCCCCTCCCTCTTCAAGGGGGGTCCTTGGCGTGGTGAAGAGGCTTTGGTCGAGGAATTACCCCTGTCGGTTTTCTTCCTCAGACCGAACCAAATTCCCCCCCATTTCCCCCCCCCCTATCCCATCCCCCCCATCCCCCCCTTTTTCCATTCCTCTCCCTCCTCACCCCCCCCCTTTGCCCTTCCCTCTTTTTAGCCTTCGGTTTCTCCCACGGGCGCGCTATTCCCTAGGTAGGGGAAAGGCACCGGGGGCGTCCCATTCCGTTTAGGTTTTTGGGGGTGGGTAGTTTGCCGTGGAAATTTGGGTTGCCAGGGATTCCCCATCCCCTCCGGGACCGGAGTACTTTGGGGGTCTTTTGGGCGAGGGTGTATCTCTGGAAGCCACCTTTCGGATTCCGGGGGGTGGTGGGAAGGAGTATCTTTGTGGCGGATATCCGGCCCCCCTCTTTTGTCCACCCCAGGTAGTCGCAGATTGAGGTTGCTATCCCGGGTTGCGGTTTATGGCAAAGGGTAGGGTATGGAGGGTTCCCTGCTGCATCTGCCTACTGCGGTGTCAGTCCTCTTGGGGGCCCGGGGGGGGGTTTCCGGCCCTTTATTCCCTGGGGAATATTCCTCCCCGCCCCCCCTTTTTTTTTCTTTTTTTTGTTTTTATTTTCTTTTTTCTTTCTTTTTTTTTTTTTTAAAAAAAAAAAAGCAAAGGAGTAACCTAACCTGGCACCCAGTCCTGAAACCACTCCCCCCGGGGCCCCTTTTTGAACCGCACCCCCTTCTGACCCTGCCTTGTGTTTGACCCCTTTCGGGCACTCTGATGCCCTGTACCTCTTGTGGGGCTGTTTCCCACCCCCTTCAGGGTACCCGGGGTTTGACGACTCCTTCGATTTGTCTGAACTCCCCCTCTCCCTTTGACTATGCTTCCGGCTTCTCCTCTCGGTACGGGAATTTTCGAATCGCCCACCCTTTCAGCCGGGCCCAAATCGGGCCTACTCCTAAACGCCAAGTCAATTCCCGATTCTCCGTCGTTACCCTTCCCCTTCTACGGAAAAGCCGACACGTCAAGCACTCCCCCTCCACGCTCATTTCGGACCACACAATGGATAAATTCTTTTCTTTAAGACCAATTCTTCTTTCCCACCTTTCTGACCTTGTATTGCCAAAAACGCTCCTGCGTTTATGTTGGCGAGATATTTATTTCACCTCTCAGGACGGTCGCGCATCGTCCTGTCCAGAAAGCTACCCAGTCATGTCTTTCTCTCCTTTGAATATCATACTATCCTATACTATTTAAAAAATCTTTCTCTCAAATTTTTGTAGTGGGACTGTCATTCTGCCCCCTACCATGTCCAACAGAATTTCCTCATGTGGAATGCATTTTTTTAACAGCTGGAACTCCAGATCTCCCCAACTCAAAGTTCACTTATTCCTTTTCCCGCCGGGGCGGGGCTTACCCTTGCAATGTGGCTCGTTTAATTTTGACAGCCGAGAACTCCCTCCTCTGTTATTCGCGGACATCGGTTACAAGTTCGAAAGGGTTACCTACCCGCAACATGAGAAATTGTGGCGTTTTGGGCCCCAGCGAATATTGCAGATTTATGGCCAATGCCCAGTCTTGGGGCCGACAACCTTTAATCTCTTGCATAACCTCCATCTTGCCCTTTAAATTTTAATGAAGCTCACCCCTTTGTTTCTCCCGCCCTTGCCGGTCTACTTTTTAAAGAAAATGAAAACCTTGCCCCCAAAGAGGCAGAAGGCTCCCCTTTTGCTAGGGGAGTTACTCATCCCCCCAGGGGGGGACTACCCCCTGTTCTTTTCTCGTGTTTCCAACACCCCCCCCCTTCGGGGCCCCTCTTCGCAGCCTCCTTGTTGTTACCCCCCCCATAGCCCTTTCGGCATCTAACCTTTTGCTGTCCTGGGTCGGGTCCCATTCAACCAGTCTGTTTTCCCCACTTCGCTCCCCTTCCTCACAAGCCCCCTATCGACAAACCTCGTAGACCTAATCCAAACGCCCCTCTACTCGAAGTCCAAAAAAAACCACATTGCTCAAATTTCTTTGCCCTTCCTTCCCCTTCTTCCCCCCCACAGTTACCCTTTCCGTTCCCGTACCCAGTTTTCCCTTCCCCCCTCTCTGGTCTATTACAAGTGGGGAGATTCACCCCCCTCCCGTCTTTGCCCCCCCCCCCCTCCCCTCCCAAGTTTCCCCTCTTTTGTCACCCCGGTTTCTACCTCTTTTGTCCCCCCCCCCCAAATTTATTTCCGTCCCCTTACACTTTTCCCTCCCCCCTCTACTTTGGTACGTCCTTTTCTGTCCCCAAACTTTATCACCCTCCCCCTCCTATTTTCCAAAAGGGTTTTTCCCCAAAATCTTTTAAAATTTAGAAACACTTGAAACCATTTTAGAATATATTGCAGAGCTAAAAACCCTTTAAAGGGAAATGATTTACTTCCTGTTTCCTTCTTTCCCCCTCCTCCATCTTCACAACCCCCTTCTTCGCAACGCTCCTTCCTTCGTACTTTAAAATCTTCCCCAAGCCACCAACGTTGCTTTTCTAACCCCCCTAGTCCGTAGGTTTCCCTTTTCCCACGATTTGATATTTTCTTCATCGCCAATCATGGGGTTTTACAGGGAAAACCCCGGGCCTCAGGGGAAACGGGGGGGCTTCAGATGTTGCTTTCCCGGTTTTCCCCCGTTTGGGGTTGCTTACAAGAACCAAAATTACATCGGCTGTTTTTTTCCAACTATCCGGCTATAATTTTTTGAAAATTTCGGATCCTTTCTCAGATGGGACCTTAAGAAAGTGCCCTTTTTACGCAATATATTCCCTACTGTCAACATTTGTCAACCTCGCTGATTACATGCAGCCCCTATCCACTTGAATAGTGGTTTTTCAATATGTTCTTTAAATTTTCTTTTCCCTTTTCCCAGCATTTTCATCCAGGGCTTTCCTTTCTTTTTCATCCTTACCACCCCCACTTCTGTTTTCTTGGTGATTTTAATGCCCACATTTTTTCGGGGGGGGGCTCATTGTGATCACGGGCATTCAGTTGGAGGGTTTTCTTTTCCCCCTCACCCCCCCATGTTTTAAATAGGGTTTTCTCCCACCCCTTTTGATCCCCGTACTTATCTCTCTTGCACGTCTATCATTGCTCTTCCTCCACTGCACTAGATTCACCTGGGCTTTCTACCAGATTCTGACACGATCATTTTCCGATCATTCTTATTTCCTTCCTATTCACCCCTTTCCCCTAGCCCCCGCTCAATTTGATCGGGCAAATTGGGGGTCTTTTACACCCCACTGCTTTTAGTGGGGTTCCTTCTTTTCCCTCCATTGATGAGCCCTACAATTTCTCGACATCAGTTTATACGCGTTCTCATTCTATAAAACCCCCAAATAGGCGGCATTTTCAGAAGTGCGTGCCTTGGTGGTCTCCCGCTTGTGCTGTGCAGTACGTTTGAATCTGCATGGGGGAGGTACCGGGACAATAACCGCTGAGAGCTTGTTGTTTTAAAACAGAAATGTGCGATCCTCGCCCGGAACCGTGAAACTAAACGCCTTGTTGGCAGGGCTATGTTTCACCCCTCACTTTCTTTTCATGATGCATCTGGAAAAAAAATGGGAAATTTATGGGAAATACCTTTCCCGACCCGCTCCTGTTCTAGGGCACTGGGGTTATATAAAAAACCCTCTGACGTTGCCCTTTAACTTGGCAACATTGGGCCGTAATTCCCCAGGGTTCCATCTATGCCCTCGTTTCTTTTCCCAAAAATTGCCAGAGGTTGTACCCTTGGACTTTTTTTCTTCGGAAAGAACAGATAAAGTGCCTTTTACCTTCAAAATGGAGGAAAAGCTCTCAGCTTGCGTCTCGGGAGCTGGGCCCGATGACATTCATATTTGTTTGTTACAACATTTAATCGGTCAGCCCCTTTTAGTTTTTTACACCCCTTCAAATTTTTTTGGGGGACAAGGAGTTCTTCCCAGCTGTGGGAAAACTGCCATTTTCTCCCTTCCGCAAACCCGGGGACTAAGGACATGTGCCCCCACTACGCCCCCTGCTTTACAATGCGTTTGCAAAGTGTGGAACGCTGTTTTTTCGACGTTTTAAGTGGGATTTAGGGCTCAAACAGTCTCTCCGTAGTCAATATGGCTTTCGTAAAAGGCTTTACCCTAGACCCCTTACTAGCTTGGGTACGTATTTGTAATGCCTTTGCGAATTAAACACTCATTTTTGCATATTTTTTTACCTTTAAAGGCATATGACACAATTGGAGTAAAATATTTTGGGGCCCCCGGCCCCTTCCTTAGGCCCCGAGGCAACTACCTCCTTCCTTAGAACTTTTTAACTGACAGACATTTTCCCTTTGGTCAAAAATGTTCTTTCCCCGGACTTCGTCCAAGCTGAAGGTGTCCCCCCCGGGGGTGTTTAAGCACAACACTTTTTCCCTTTCTTAAATGATTTGGCTTGTTCTTCCCAATATTTGGTCACACTCATGTTGATGACTTCGTATTGCTTTTTGCAGGCGCTGACGTCCCTTATTTTCAGTTTCTCTCCAGATGCGGTCGACCCTGTTTCCAATTTGGGGCCCCCCGGGTTTAAAAATTTTCAAAATACCAAAACTCACCAAAATTTTCTTTCATAGAGCCTGTTATCCCATCATCCCTTTTTTTCTCTAGGTCCCCATCCCCGAACGTGATACGTCAGGGTTTTTGGCCCTTTTCTTTGACCCTCGGTTAACCCGGAACCTCAAAATTACCTCTTGAAGGGAACTTGTCAGCCCGGGTAAAAATTCTTAAAACCCTTGCTAAACTTTTCCCGGGGGGGGATCGGAACTCTGCTTCGCTACATTCAGCCCCCGTTTTTCGAAAAATCGATTGGTGACCAGATTTTTTCCGCGCCTCTCCTGGACTCTCTCAGCCTTAACTCTATCCTCACAAGGCTTACTTGTGCCTTGGGCTTTTTTGCCCTTTCCCTGTTGAAGCCTCTATACAGAAGCAAATGTTCCTCCCTTTTCTGATGCGTGATGCCCTTGCCCCTTTGTTTAATTTCGTCTCACGATTTAACAATCCTTCCTTTTTTGAATGGTCACCCTATTAGTAGACTTTTTTTTTCGTTCGGGCCCCCCCTGTTTGCTCCGTCCCTTTTCTTTGCCTACTTTACTCTTGTCTTTTCCTTCGTTACCCCTTTATATTTCATGTAGCATCTCCTTTCCTACCCCCCCGGGAAGTTCCAGCTGTTGGGTCGTTCTTTTTCACTCCCTTGCTCGAAACTCAACTGCCCACGGTGGCTTCCGCTTCTTTTTTTGATCACTTCCACTCTCATTCCAGCCCCCGTGTACACGATGGCCCCAAGTCTTAGACGGCGTCGGATTCGCAGCGTGTTTCCGGGGCGCGTCGTACGAGGGGATTTACTATCTTAGCTAGCATTTTTACTGCTGAACTGTATGCCATTTTGCAGCACTTATTTTATCGCATCTATCCCGTTCTCATTTTTTAGTTCAGATCCCTTATGCTCACGGCTATACGAAAATTTGGGTACATCTCATCCCCAGTTTCCGTATCCAATTTGGCTACGCCGTATCTTACCAAAAATAAAGATTTTTTTTTGTTGGGTCCGGTCAGCGACGTACAGGGCAAAGAACAGCGACACGTGCGCGGTCAGCATATATGACCTACCAAACCATCGAGGTGTTCCATTTCTGGACTATTTTTGCTGCAAAAGCTCCCCTTCGCACCCCTTGGCAACAAGTTGGAACTCTGTGGGGGAAAAACTTTATTTTATTTTAAACCCAGCAAAGGTTCTGGCCGCTTCTTGTCATCATGCCCAGGGTTTGGGGGACCCCTCTCCCCCCTTCGCATTGGCCCCCCCGTCTTCTCATGGGTATTCATGGGAGGCACCCTGTTTTCCCTCTGTGAGCATGTCAAATTCCAGTATCGATTAGCCCCAAATTTGTTAGCTGCCCTCTCTATCAACGACACGCGAATTTACCTCCAAAGGTCTTTGTTCCCTACTCTCCTTTACCCCTTCCCCTTTTTGCTGATGACCCTCCTTTTAAACCTGACTCTCCATTGACTTCTTGCAACGACTGATTTACTCCCAAAATCTGATGAACTTTTCGCACTCCCCCCGCCCTTTCTGGTTTTGTCTCTGTGCCTTTACCCTTTCCCCCATCCCCTGCCCCCCCTGTTATCCTAAAATTTGCTCACCATCTCCCCCTTTTTCCCCCTGATGCCCTCGCTTCCTTCCCCCCTGCAGCGCGTATAGTCCTTGTGGGTTAGCGCTTTTTTGTTATAAAAATAATCCGTTCCCTAAATTAAGCCTATACCTTTCCCTCCCCTCCCCCACAGGCACTGTTTTCCTATGGGGTTTTGCGTTCCCCATTACAAAAAATTATAAAAACAGTTTAAAGCCGCCCCTAGTTGGGCAGCAAACGCCCCCATTTCCCTTTACGTGCCATGTTTTCCCCAAAAGTGGGAAACTTTTTTTCCCTTAAATGTTTCTTTCATTTTGTGCAGTTACTTTGCCAAATTTCTGTTTTCTAACCATAGGTCCTGAGAAGAAAAAGATGATGATGTCCATGGAATTAAAGCATGAAATCATAGATAAACACAAGCGAGATGTGCGGGTTGTGGACTTGGCCAGGCAGTACGAGCGTAGTACTTCTACCATATGTATGATACTAAAGCAGGAGTCGATAAAGGTTATAGCGCCAGCCAAGAGTGTAGATTGTAGCAAGTAAGTTAAGCAATTAAGCAATAGAAAAGGACGAAACGAAACTAACTCCTCCAGTGTTGTTGTTGTTGTTTATAGGGCTACTGACAGTACACGCCACTCTGCCTATCTTTTCCACCTTCAACCTCCGCCACCATCTCTTCTCCAAGGTAAATACGTATGTACATACACTTTATAAAACCAGAGTATTTCTTTACATTCTCCTCTATGTTTTATCATGTTTTTATACAATATTTCTTATTTATAAATTGTTTCAGTGTTTTCCTTATGAAACTAGTGATCTAGTGCAGTTAGCCTCATAAATACTCCATTTTCTCTTAAAAGAGCATGTGAAGATATGGTCAGAGCGGGAGCAGGGATGGCTGCCACCATTCATCACATGATGACATATTTTATTCATTCTGGAGTATATATCATGTTTCTATGTTATTTATATTGTTTATTATGTCATATTAGATCAATTGTGATAGATAAATAAGCTGTAGAGTTGATATTAGCGTTATATTGAAGTATTTTGTTCTGCCTCCTGAAAGCAGGAATTCCACTGGAACGGATTAATGGCATTTCAGTCAATTTAAATAAGGAAAATTTATTTGATATACCAGCAACTTTAGTTACGAGTTAGGTCACAGAATGGATTAAACTTGTAAGTTGAGGTTCTACTGTACTTGTATTCAGCATCAAAAATGTATGGGCTATACCTTGTTGTGAAACATGCTTCTTTCTGTGGAGCTTTTGCTTATATACAATGTACTGATTAATAAGGACATAAATCAGGATATTTTTTTTTTTGTTATAGGATGGATTTGCCTTAGATATCTTGTACTTCAAATTACAGAGCCTCCATTAATAATGCCAGTGGATTTTGGTGACTTTGAAGTGTATGAGGGGGATTCTGTCCAAGCAAGTTGTATGGCACGTAAAGGTGACTTGCCAATGACCTTCTTGTGGCGTTTTAGAGGTTCCCATGTAAACCCATCAGCAGAAATACAAATTGTGAATCTTGGAGCAAGAAACAGTTTACTTTCCATTAGTGGTGTGAGGGCACATCATCAGGGGATATATGTATGTGAAGTTACGAATGCTGCCGGAATTGCACAATATGCCATGGAACTCAGAGTTAATGGTATTGCCTTGTCAGTAGGTTATTAGCTTGCACCTAGAAAGTTCTAGAAATTTAGTCAGTTTTTTTTGCAGACTGTATCCTGTTTGTAATACCAGATTTATACACTTTATCATTTCTCTGTAAATTATATTGCATTTTTGAGGTTTTCATTTACATTCCCTTTGCTTTTAATTTCAGAATCACCTCAAGTTTTGCCCATTGACTTTGGCTCTGATAAATTTTTCGAAGGAGATCTCGCTCAGGCTAACTGCGTTTTGCGCAAAGGCGACTTACCTGTAACATTCCATATGGATTTTCAATGATAAGCCTCTTGTGGCCTCTGATAGCAATAGAAATTTTGAATATTGGTGGAAGAACTAGTCTATTGACAATAAATCCCATTCAAGGTTATCATCAGGGAAATTTTACTTGCATTGCCAAAAATATGGCAGGAACAGCCACTGCAGAAGCATCAATGATTGTTAATGGTATACAAGTCAACTTAAAGGAATATATTGAATGAATGGTACTTCTCTGCTTTTTCCATTGACTAAGGCTTTATTACATTTTTTTAGGATATTTTGGATGTTGTTTCTCTCTGTTCCTTTGGGATAGTATAATACTTTTGGAATCCTAACCAAAATTGCAAAAAACATTTTTTACAGAACCTCCACAAGTAACACCTATAGACTTTGGGGAACCTACATTTTATGAAGGAGATTTGGCTCAGGCCACCTGTGTGCTTCGAACGGGAGATCGTCCGTGACCTTCACATGGATGTTTGATGGGATGGAATTGAGCCAGACAGATGACACTCAGGTCCTTAATGTTGGTGGCAAAACAAGTATACTTACTCTTGATCCTGTGCGAGCCCATCATCAAGGAACATTCAGTTGCAGGGCCACTAATGCAGCTGGCATGACACAAGTAGAAGCCAAGTTAATTGTTAATGGTATAGCAAGTCATTCTAGAGGTCGTTTTGATTGGGTACTGAACTAATACATCAGCTTGGTCTTAAAGGTTTCACTATTACCATAATAGGATTGATGCTACTCCCTGTTCCTCGTGCTGTATTGTGAAAACAGATGTAAAACAGTTCTTCAGAATGAAATTTTTCTATTTTTTCTTACAGAATCTCCTGAACTATTACCTATTGACTTTGGCTTGGAGGCATTTTATGAGGGTGATTTAGCACAAGCCAGCTGTAGGCTTCGAAAGGGTGATCGCCAATTACAATTAAATGGTATACAAAGGCATGCAATTTAAAAAACACTGAGGATACTCAAATTAAACATAGGAGCCACGACCAAACATCTTGACACTGATCCGGTTCGGCACAT
>NC_069405.1:18561202-18577344 GCF_026875155.1 Cherax quadricarinatus | reverse complement strand
AAGACTTAAGGAATCTCTGCCCTACTCACGGGGCCGAACTAAACGGATCTGCAGCGAGGAAGAAGAATCCAAGGCAGCCCTGGTTGAAATGTGGGAGTTTTTTCGTGAAAGAGGATACCCAGACTGGACTTTGAAAAATGCAACAGAGAAGCTGCAGACACGAGATAGAGACACAATTCTACAGACGGCACAACGAAGAGAGGATGACAGACCGATCCTGACATCGATCTTTGACAAGTCCTGGGTCCAGGTCTTCGGAAAGAGATAAATGATCTCTGGACATGGATACAAGAAGAATTCGAGGATGGTATAAACCTTGGTAATAAATACCGACAAGTTGGTTTAGAAAGACACGTAAGCAAACACTATAACATATTTATTAGAAAACGTTTCGGTCCTGGGACCTTGATCACTTCTGACATACAGAGGTAGAAAGACTTATATATATATAGGCGGAGAGTGAGTGTGACGCACGTGACCTGAAGAATGTCACAAGAACATAAGAATGGAGGAACACTGTAGAAGGCCTACTGGCCCATGCGAGGCAGGTCCTTATCAAAACAACCTCTGTCTATGATGAGGACCAGTAGACGATGAAATCATGTGACTCCTGTGTTGTTGGGTTGGTGCTGCCTTAAGTATCATGTATGCCAATGCTTTTGAAATTTTGTAGTTTCCAGTGTTGCGTTCTATAGTGTCGGTGACGGTGATTAGTGAGGCTTCTAGGCACCGTCGGCGTCTGAGGTCTGGTTCGGTGAGAACGAGTTGTGCCTCGTTCCAGTTCATCAAATGCCCGTTGAGTCTCTGTGGAGGACACAGGCGTACCTTACATCGTCTCTGTTAGAGGCATTTCGATGCTCATTCAGGCGGACTGCAAGATCTCTGCCTGTCTCGCCTACATATTTCTTGGGACAGAACCCACAGGGGATCGTGTAGACGCCTGCTGTAGAAGTTAGAGGTGTGGGGCTGCGTTTAGTAGTGAGGTCTTTGATAGAGGATGTGTTTATGGTGGAAAACGTTGATGTTACTCATAGCAAGTGCCCGGCGAGTATTCGTGGCAACATCGCCACATGGGAGTACTATGAACTGTTTAGGGGGCTGTTCCATGGGCGGTTTGTTGAGGATAGCTTGTGCCTTGAGTCTGCAATCTCGGATGAAGAAAGATGGGAACTGAAGACGTGTAAAGGCTTGTGTTATGTAAGTGCATTCTTCTTCTAGAAAACAAGGGCTGGAGATGCGAAGAGCTCTCAAGAAGAAGCCAATGAGGACTCCTCTCTTAGTGCGGGTATCTTGGTGTGAATAAAAGTGTATAAGATCGTCCTTGTTGGTAGGTTTTCTATACACTTTGAAGAGAAGTTTGTCACTGTCGGGAGATCTGCACAGTAGAACGATGCAACACATACCAGCCTGTATCGGAATCATGTGCTACTTCAAAGTACCCAGACTTTCCTTCAAAAGGCTCGTAGCATCTTACGAAAATCAGAACAAGGCAAAAAACTACTTAAACTTTTACCAGGTCAACCGAAACCAGCACGCCTGTATGGCCTTCTAAGACGCACAAACCTGGCATCCCACTACGCCTATCACTTCGGCATAGGGAGTGCACCACACAGACTAGCCGGCCACCTTGCCAAATACCTTTCAGCGCTTCTGGGGCACTTATCAGTCAAGCCAACCTCAAACATTCAGGTTGACCTTCTCTCCCGAAGTTTCCAACTGAATGTCAAAAACAAAGCATGGTTCCTTCGATGTCACAGCCCTCTTTACCAAACGTCCTACTGACGCTGCAATCAAACATTCTGAGACAGAGGCTCACTGGAAAACCACGACCCTTGACCTTTCTAGATTTCATCAATCTAGTGGAAACTGTGTGTTAATTTCAACTTCTTTCAAGTTCAGTGACAACTGTTACAAACAATGCTTTGGGATGGCAATGGGCAGCCCGCTCAGTGCTGTGCTTGCCAACCTCTTCATGGAAAATTGGAGACAGAGAAAAGAAATTCAGCACCCCTCATTCCAACACCGTTACTGGCAAGATACGTTGATGAATAAATTGGTTTTCTACCCAAGACGTCTCAATATCCATGCCCTTTCAACAGGAAGTAATGGGGTGGGGGGGGGTCAATGCAGGTTGTACATCAATAAAGTTTACACTTGACTCGAAAATGTTGGCAACTTCCTTTACTCGACGTTCTACTGTGCAGGATCTCCCGACAGTGGACAAACTTCTCTTCAAAGTGTATAGAAAACTACCAACAAGGACGATCTTATACACTATTTATTCACACCATGATTACCCGCACTAAGAGAGGAGTCCTCATTGGCTTCATTCTTTTGAGAGCTCTTCGCATTCCACAGCCTTGTTTCTAGAAGAAAGAATGCACTTACATAACACAGACCTTTACACGTCTTCAGTTCCCATCTTTTTCATCCGAGATTGCAGATTCAAGGCACAGCTAATCTCAACAAAAACGCCATGAACAGCCCCTAAAACAGTTCATAGTATCCCATGTGCGACTGTTCGCACGAATACTCGCGGCGCACTTGCTTCATGAGTAACATCAAAGTTTCCACCATAAACACTTCCTCTATCAAAGACTCACTACTACGCAGCCCCACACCTCTATACTTCTACAGCTGGCGTTACACGATCCCTGTGGGTGCTGTCCCAAGAATATGTAGGCGAGACAGGCAGAGATCTTGCAGTCCGCCTGAATGAGCTTCGAAATGCCTCTAACAGAGACGATGTAAAGGTACGCTGTGTCTCCACAGAGACTCAACGGGGCATTTGATGAACTGGAAGAGGCACAACTCGCATTCTCACCCGAAACCAGACCTCAGACGCCGGCGGTGCCTAGAAAGGCCTCACTAATCACCGTACGCCACGATAGAACGCAACACTGAAACTACAAAATTTCAAAAACATTGGCCCATACATATACTTAAGCCCCCCCCCCCCAGCCACACCCAACAAACACAGGAGTCACATGTTTTCAATCGTCTTGTTCAGTCCTCATCATAGACAGAGGTTGTTTTGATTAGGACCTGCTACGCATGGGACATGTAGGCCTTCTACAGTTTTAGTTCCTCCCATTTCTTTTGTTTTGTGACTTCTTCAGGTCACGTGCGTCACTTCTCTCTCTCAGCCTATAAATATATAATGTCTTTCTACCTCTGTATGTTAGAAGTGATCAATGTCCCAGGACCGAAACGTTTTCTAATAAATATGTTATGTGTTTGCTTACGTGTCTTTCTAACCGAATTCGAGGATGCATCGTGGATAGATTCTTCCCAGATGATCCACCGATGACTAGGCCTGGGAGAGGGACTTGTCCCTACAAGATGGGACTGACTAGGGCAGAATCCCAACGACGATGAGATCGAGGACAGAAGAAGCTAGAAAAACCCTACCTAACTACGGAGATTGACACGTGGACATACAACGTAAGCAGGTCCTGAATTCTTTGAGGCGGTGTGACGAAAGGAACCACTGCCTGGACCCAACGACTTGCGACACCAATTAAAGCAAATTGTCTCATCTACTGACCGCCTTTTCGTTTTTTTTTTTCGGCACTTGTCACCAAACCACTAACCTTATTCCGGACGCAGTAGAGGCGACAGGATGCCCGTTTGCAGCAAGACTTCTTCAGTAAGATGGAGAAATTGCTAGGATGCCGACATGCGATCCAGATTTCGTCCGGTTGCCTTCCGGCACTCACAGCAAAAAACCTAACCATTTCCGGGCACAGGAGGGACAGACGGAGAGTTGACAACATTGAAGAAACAGCTGTAACCTAGATTGTAAACTACCAGGATAACCATTTGGTCTCTGGTGTATTTCTGCTATTTCTTTGCGTAGTCTCACATGGAGGACTGAGACCAAATTTGTATAAAACCTTTTTAAATAGACAGATATAATACCTAGGATAACCATATGTTATTTGTGTTATGGAAACCCCTTGGGTTATAAACTGGGTAACCATATGTTTACAAACATGTACGTTCTACCGAAGACCCTCAAAAAGCCTGGATATCGAATAGGTACCTTCAATAAACCAGGCAGTCTTGTCGGGTGTGCCGGCACCAACACCGACCAACCAGGTAGATAAAGTAATGACAGCAGTTCTTATGCGTTGTAAAAGCTGCTCCTGACAGAGTCAAAGACAAAAACCCCACTTTCCTGCAGATCTTAGAAGATACGAAAGCCAGCTGGGGGAGGCCCCACAGACATGAAGTTTGATATCCCTGGATATTGAGTCCCTCTACCTTCGATACCACAGCAGGGAAAGCAGCAGAGATCATAGGGATTTCTATTGGGGAAACCTGGACTCCATAGAGAGGAGTTATACTGTTGGGTATCAAGAAACCACCAGCAGAAACATATCAGAGATTGCCTCCAACATGTTTTCTGAAGGACACTATCTAAAGTTCGACGGCAGGAATACAGGCCAAAAGACGGGCACGGCCATAGGAGCTCTCTGTCTTGTGCAGTAGCCTGAAATCTTTGTACACTGTATACTAGAACGAGACAGATTAACATGCCCCCCATCAATAATCTGTACAAAAGATACATAGATGACATCTTTTGCTAGTACGAGGTAAACGAGGGTACGATTCGCCAATGGTTGGCTGGGCCAATGCGGCCCACCCTGCTCTGAGATTCACAACGAATCTAGTTATTACTGAACTGCCTTTCTTAGACACACGGGTTTACCTAAATGCAGAAAGGAAGCATCACCCACCCCCCCTATATAGCCCGGAACGCCCACAGACCTGCACTGGACTTCCTCCCACCCCAGAAGACCTTTAAGGAATCTTGCCCTAATCACTGGGGACTCAGAAACTAAACGGATCTGCAGCGAGGAAGAATGAATCACAAGGCAGCCTGGTTGAAATGTGGGAGTTTTATCGTGAAAGAGGTACCAGACTGGACTTTGAAAAATGCAACTCAGAGAAGCCTGCAGACACGAGATAGAAGGAGGAAACACAACTTCTACAGACGGCACAACGAAGAGAGGATGACAGACCGATCCTGACATCGATCTTTGACAGTCCTGGGCTCCAGGTCTTCGGAAGAGATTATATGATCTTGGCATGGATACAAAGAAGAATTCGAGGATTTGCATCGTGGGATAGATTTCTTCCCACGTTGATCCACGATGATAGCCTGGGGAAGGGACTTGTCCCTACAAGAGAACATAAGGAATCATAAGAACGAAGGAACACTGCAGAAGGCCTAATGGCCATGCGAGGCAGGTTCCAACGTCTTACTACCGGCTTAACCAATGCACCCAAACCTAGACAGGTCAGGTAACATTGACTTAGGTAGGAACACGGCAACCGACCTGTTAGCACAAGCTATAGGTCTAACTCACACCCACCCAAATCTACTCAATGTATTTATCCAACATATTTTAAAGCTACACAACGTTTCTGGCTCGATACGGTACTTGGGGTTTGTTCCCACTCATCCACATACTCTATTACCAAACCCAGTACGTTCATGTATCCTTCCTGAATCTGAATTTTTCCACTTAAATCACATTGCTGCGAGTCCTGTCTAGGTAGATCATTTTCGCACACTATTTACATTCCCTTTATTTATTCCTGTCTTCCACTTAGACCTCAATCATATCCCCCCTAATTTACGTCTTTCTAGAGAGTGCAGTTTCGGGCCCTTAGTCTATCCTCATAGGGAAGGTTTTCTGATTAAATGGATCATCTTTGTCTCATGCCTTTGTACATTTTCCAGTGAATTTATATCCATTCTGCGTGATACGGTGACCAAAAACTGTGCGAGCATAATCTAAATGAGGCCTAAACCAAGGATGTATGAGTTTGAAGAACAACTGAGGAATCCTTTATTTATGCTTCTTGATATGAAGACAAGGATTCTATTAGCTTTATTGCGACTCTTATGCATGTTTGTGTCTTGGTTTCAGATTACTGCTAACCAGAACTCCTAAATCTTTTTCGCAATCCGTTAAAATATTAAGATCTACATGATTTAGTTTAGATGTGGATGGTTATTGTCCTGTCCAACTTTTAGAATCTTTGCATTAGTCTATATTAAATGATCTGCCACTTCTCGACCACTGCATCAGTCTATTCAAATCGTCTGGAGTGCTCGAATGTCTCGTCAGAAAGCCTTCCGACGGCCTATTTGGTGTCATCGGCAAACTTTGCCGATGACGCTTTTATGCCCCTCATCTATGTCGTTTTATGTAGATTACGTGAACGCCAGGGGGCCCCCAACACTGACCCCCCCTGTGGTGACACGCCTCCCGTGACATTTCCCACTCTGATTTTTCCCCATTTATGCAAACTCTAGCTGCCCTATTGTCAACATGCTTTTCCAGGAAAAATTTATCCTCCTATTCCATGTGCTTAATTTTCCTCAATAGTCTCTGATGTGGGACCATGTCAAAGCCTACTGAAGTCATATACACAATATCATATTCATTACCATGATCTACCTCCTCAAATACCTTAGTGAAAAAAGTTAATAAATTCGTAGCCAGGAACGCCCTTTGTAAAACCATGCTGAGATTCGGTTTTGATTAATTTATGCTTTTCAAGTGGCTACGAAACTGCCCTCGGCAATTATTGCTTCAATAATTTTTCCCCACTATGGTGGTTAGGCTTATGTGTTAATAGTTCGGAGCTAAGGAACCCATCGTCACCTGTTTTGAAATAGGTATCACATTTGCCCATTTTACATTATCTGGCACCATGGCCAGTTTGTAGTGATATGTGAAAAGATTTGCCAAAGGTGTGCTAAGCTCCTCTTGTACATTACCTTGAGAACCCTTGCATACAGTTCATCAGGCCTGGGGAATTGTTAGGTTTTTAATTTATCTATTTGCCTAAGGACACCATGTACTTGTGACCCTAATAGTGCAACAAGAAAGATGGACTGACTAGGGCAGAATTCCCAAGGGCCGATGAGATCGAGGACAGAAGATGCTAGAAAAAAAACCTACCTAACTACAGAGGAATGAGTGGACAACAACGTAAGCAGGTCCTGAAAACTTTGAGCAGGTGTGACGAAAGGCAACATGACTGGACCAAGCATTCACCCCCTTTAAGCATTTGTATCATCTACTGACGCTTTCGGCATTCTCACCAAACCCTAACCTTATTCCGGACGCAGTAGAGGCGTCAGGGGATGACACGTTTGCAGCAGACTTTCAGTAAGAGAGAAATTGCCTAGGATGGCCGGACATGCGATCAGATTTCTTCTGTTGCATTCCGGCATCTTCACAGCAAAATAAAACCCATTTCCCGGGCACAGGAGGACTGACGGAGAGTTTGACAAACATTGACAGAAAAGCTGTAACCTAGATGTAAAACAGACCCAGGATAACCTTTTGATGTCTCTGGCGTCTTTCTGCTATTTCTTGGGTTGTCTCAATGGAGACTTGGACAAATTTTTATAAAAACCTTTTGTAACTAGACAGATATAATAACTAGGATAACCTTATGTTATTGTTGTTTATGTAAACCCTTGGGTATACTACCTGGGTGGTAACCATATGTTTTCCCAAACATGTACTTTTTACCCGAAGACCCACCCAAAAGTTGGATATCGAACTAGGTACCTTCAACACCAGGGCAGTCCTTGTCGGGCTGGGCAGAGCCAACTCGACGGTAGAATTAAAGTAATGACTCGCAGTCCTTTTTGCGTGTTAAAGCTGCTCCTGACAGGAATCAAGACACAACCCAACTTCCTGCGATCTTAGGAAGATACGAAAGCCAGCTGGGGGAGGCCCCACAGGATCTTGATTGTTTGTATCCTGGATATTGAGTCCCTCTACCCTCGATTCAACAGCAGGATGCAGGAAGAGTCATATGCGGTGAGTTCTATTGGGAAAACACTGGACTCCATCAGGAAGGGATTTATTACGTTGGGTATCACAAGAAAACCACCAGCAGGAAACATCATCAGAAGATTGCTCAACATGTTATGAGGACACTATCTAAATTCGACGGGCAAGACTTACAGGCAAAAAGAGGGCACGGCCTTAGGAGCTTCTGTCAGTGTCGGGCAGTAGCTTGAAATCTTTGTACACTGTATACTAGAAACGAGACAGATTTACAACTGCCCCCTCAATATTCCTGTACAAAAGATTCATTGATGACATCTTTTGCTAGTCGAGGTAACGAGGGTACTGATTTCGCAACTGGTTGGTGGGCCAATGCGGCCCACCTGCTCTGAGATTCACACACGAATTAGTATTACTGAACTGCCTTTCTTAGACACCCCCCCCCCAATAAACGGGGGTTTACCTTATTGCAGTAGAGGACTACACACACAACTAACTTATAAGGCCGGAAACGCTCCACCAGTACCTGCAATGGATTTCCTCCCACCCCGACGACTTAAGGAATCTATGCCCTACTCACTGGGCTTCTCAGAACCTAAACGGATCTGCAGCGAGGATGAAGAATACCCAAAGGCAGCCCTGGGTTGAAATGGGGGTGTTTTTTTTCACGTGAATGAGGATACCCAGGACTGGACATTTGATAATGCAACAGAGAAGCTGCAGACACGAGATTAGAGCACAACTTTTAACAGGACGGCACAACGAAGAGAGGATGACAGACCGATCCTGTCATCGATCTTTGACAAGTCCTGGGCTCCAGCGTCGTCGGAAAGAGTAAATGTTCTCGGACATGGATACAAAGAAGAATTCGAGGATTGGGATAACCTTGGTTATAAAATACCGACAGTTGGTTTAGAAAGACACGTAAGCAAACACTATAACATATTTATTAGAAAACGTTTCGGTCTGGGACATTTGATCACTTCTGACATACAGAGGTAGAAAGACATTATATTTTTATAGGCGGAGGTTGAGATGTGACGCACGTGACCTGAAGAGTGTCAAGAGAACATAAGAATGGAGGAACACTGTAGAAGGCCTACAGGCCCATGCGAGGCAGGTCCTGATCAAAACAACCTCTGTCTATGATGAGGACCAGTAGACGATGAAATCATGTGGGACTCCTGTGTTGTTGGTGTTGGTGCTGCTTATGTATCATGTATGCCAATGCTTTTGAAATTTTGTTAGTTTCAGTGTTGCGTTCTATAGTGTCGTGAGGTGATTAGTGAGGCTTCTAGCACCTTCGGCGTCTGAGGTTGGTTCGGTTGAGAAACGAGTTGTGCCTCGTTCCCGTTCATCAATTGCCCCGTGAGTCTCTGTGGAGGACACAGGCGTTACCGTACATCGTTCGCTGTTAGATGCATTTCGATGCTCATTCAGGCGGACGGCAAGATCTCTGCCTGTCTCGCCTACTATTTCTTGGGACCAGAACCACAGGGGATTCGTGTAGACGCCTGCTGTAGAAGTTAGAGGTGTGGGCTGCGTTTAGTAGTGAGGTCTTTTTGATTGAGGATGTGTTTATGGTGGAAACGTTGATGTTACTCATAGCAAGTGCCCGTGCGAGTATTCGTGGCTAAATCGCCCACATGGAGTACTATGAATCTGTTTATGTGGGCTGTTCTGGGCGTTTGTTGAGGATAGCTGGTGCCTTGAGGTCGCAATCTCGATGAGAAAAGATGGGAACTATGGACGTGTAATAGGATTGTGTTATGTTAGTGCATTCTTTTCTAGATAACAAGGGCTGGAGATGCGAAGAGTCTCAAGAAGAAGCCAATGAGGACTCCTCTCTTGTGCGGGTATTCTTGGTGTGAATAAAAGTGTATAAGAATGTCCTTGTTGGTTAGGTTTTCTATACACTTTGAGAGAAGAGAAGCTTTGTCACTGTCGAGGAGTCTGCACAGTCGGACGAACGATGCCAACACATCCAGCCTGTTTCGGAATCTGTGCTACTTCAAAGTTATCCCAGACTTTTCCATCAAAAGGCTCGTAGCATCTTACGAAAATCAGAACAAGGCAAAAAAAACTACTTAAACTTTTACCAGGTCCCACCCGCCCACCCCAGCACGCTGTATGGTTTCCTAAGACGCACAAACTGGCATCCCACTACGGCCTATCACTTCGGGCATAGGGAGTGCTACCAACAGACTTAGCCGGCCACCTTGCAAATACCTTTCAGCGCTTCTGGGCACTATCAGTCAAAGCCACCTCAAACATTCAGGTGACCTCTCTCCGAATTTCCACCTGAATGTCAAAAACAAAAGCATGGCTTCCTTCGATGTCACAGCCCTCTTTACCAACGTTTCCTACTGACGCAGCAATCACATTCTGAGACAGAGGCTCACTGAAACCACGACCTCCCTTTACACATCTTCTAGATTTCATCAATCTAGTGGAACTGTGTGTTATTTTAATTCTTTCAAGTATCAGGGGTGGACCATTTACTTGTTACAAACAATGCTTTGGGATGGCAATGGGCAGCCGCTCGTGCTGTGCTTGCCAACCTCTTTCATGGAAAACTTGGAGACAGATAAGAAATTTCAGCACCCGTATTCCCATACACGTTATCCTGGCTAAAGATTCGTTGATGATATATTTGTTTTGTTTTCTACCCAAGACGTTATATCCTGGCCCTTCTCAACAAGATCAATGCAGTTGAAACATCAATAAAGTTTACACTTGCATCCCGAAAATGCTGGTGCCCAAATTCCTTTTCCTCGACGTTCTACTGTGCAGATACCGCATATCCCCATCCTCATCCAAGTGTATTATGAAACCTACCAACAATGACGATCTTATACAATTTTATTCACACCAAGATACCCGCACTATGAGAGGGGGGATCGTCCTCATTGGCTTTTCTTGAGAGCTCTTCGCTTCCAGCCCGTGTTTTCTAGAAGAAGAATGCACTTACATAACACAAGCCTTTTTACACGTCTCAGTTCCATCTTTCTTCATCCGAGCATTGCAGACTCAAGGACAAAGCTCTATCCTCAACAAACCGCCCATGACAGCCCACTAAAACAGTTCATAGTACTCCCATGTGGCGATTGTGCCACGAATACTCGCCGGGCACTTGCTATGATTAACATCTACGTTTCACATAAACAATTCATTATCAAAGACCTCACTAACTCAACGACAGCCCACACCTTAACTTCTACAGCAGCCGTCTACACGATCCCCCTGTGGGTTCTGTCCAAGAAATATGTAGGCGAGACAGGCAGAGATCTTGCAGTCCGCCGAATGAGCATCGAAATGCTCCTAACAGAGACGATGTAAGGTAGGCCTGTGTCTCGACAGAAGACTCAACGGGCATTTGATGAACTGAACGAGGCACAACTCGTTCTCACCGAACCAGACCCTCAGACGCCGGCGCCGGTGCCTCGAGCCTCACTAATACCGTCCACCCGACACTATAGTACGCAACACTGGAAACTACAAAATTTCAAAAACTATTGGCCATTACATGATACTTTAAGCAGCACCAACCCAACAAACAGGGAGTCCACATGATTTCATCGTCTACTGGTCCTCATCATAGACGAGGTTGTTGAGATAAGGGGACCTGCCTCGCATGGGCAAGTAGGGCCCTCTACGTGTTCTCCATTCTTTGTTCTTGTGACATTCTTCAGGTCAGGCGGTCACATCTCACTCTCGGCCTATATATATATATGTCTTTTACTCTGTAGTGTTCGAAGTGATCAATGGTCCCAGGGTCCGAAACGTTTTTAATAAATATGTTATAGTGTTTGCTGACGTGTTTTCTAAACCGAATTCGTGGTGCATCGTGGATAGATTTCTTCCCAGATGATCCACGATGATAGCCTGGGAGCTGGTGAGAGGGACTTGTCCCTACAAGATGCGATGACTTAGGAGAATTCCCAGACCGATGGAGATGAGGGAAGATAGAAGCTAGAAAAAACCCTACCTAACTACGAGAATTTATGTGGACAACAACGTAAGCAGGTCCTGAAAACTTTGAGCGGTGTGACGAAAAGGAACACCACTGCATGGGACCATCGACTGCGACACCATTAAGCAAATTGTCTTCACTACTGCCGCTTTCGGCATTCTCACAAGCCCTAACCTTATTGGACGCAGTAGAGGCGAAAGGATGCCCGTTTGCAGCAAGAAACTTCTTCAGTAAGATGGAGAAATTGCCTAGGATGGCCGGACATGCGATTCAGAATTTCTTCCTGTTGCTTCGGCATTCACAGCAAAAACTAACCATTTCCCGGGCAACAGGAGGACAGACGGAGGTTGACACATTGAAGAAACAGCTGTAACCTAGATTGTAAATAATACCCAGGATTAACCATTTGTTTCTGGTGTATTTCTTTTCCTGCTATTTCTTGCGTAGTCTCACAATGGAGGCTGGACTAAATTTTTATAAAACCTTTTTTAACCTGAGACAGATTATACATCGGATAACCATATGTTATTTGATGTTATGAAAACCCCTTGGGTATACTACCTGGCGGTAACCATTGTTCCCAATCATGTTACTTTCTACCGAAGACCCACATAGCCTGGATATCGAACTAGGTACTTCAAAACCAGGCCAGTCTGTCGGGCTGTGCAGCACCAACACGACCGGTAGATAAAGTATGGACAGCATTCCTTATGCGTTGTTAAAGCTGCTCCCTGATCAGTGTCAAAGACACAACCCACTTCCTGCAGATCTTAGAAATATACGGAAAGCCAGCCTGGGGGAGGCCCCACAGAGGCTTGAAGTTTGTATCCTGGATAATTGAGTCCCTCTACCCTTCGATACACAGAAGGAAGCAGCAGAGATCTAGCAGGATTTCTATTGGGAAAACCTGGACTCCATCAAGTGAGGCGTTATTACTGTTGGGTATTCAGAAACCAACCAGCAGAAACATCAGCAGGAGATTGCCTCCAACTGTTATGAAGGACCTATTACTAAAGTTCGACGGGCAAGACTTACAGGCAAAAGACGGAGCACGGCCATAGGAGCTTCTGTCAGTAGTGGCAGTAGGCTGAAAATCTTTGTACCCTGTTTATAACTTAAGAACGAGACAGATTACCACACTCCCCCTCAATAAAACCTGTACAAAAGATACATAGATGAATCTTTTTGCTAGTGCGACTGGTAACCGGGGTACGATTCGCCAACTGGTTGGTGGGCCAATGTCGGCCCACCTGCTCTGAGATTCAACACGAATCTAGTATTACTGACCTGCTTTCTTAGGACACCACGGGTTTACCTAATGCGGGAAGAAGAGACTAACACCAAAAACCTACTATAAGCCGGAAACGCCCTCCTGTACCTGCACTGGCTTCTCCCACACAGAAGCTTAAGAATCTCTGCCTACTCACTGGGACTCAGAACTAAACGGATCTGCAGCGAGGAAGAAGAATCCAAGGCAGCCCTGGTTGAAATGTGGGAGTTTTATCGTGAAAGAGGATACCCAGACTGGACTTTGAAAAATGCAACAGAGAAGCTGCAGACACGAGATAGAGCACAACTTCTACAGACGGCACAACGAAGAGAGGATGACAGACCGATCCTGACATCGATCTTTGACAAGTCCTGGGCTCCAGGTCTTCGGAAAGAGATAAATGATCTCTGGACATGGATACAAGAAGAATTCGAGGATGCATCGTGGATAGATTTCTTCCCAGATGATCCACCGATGATAGCCTGGGAGAGGGACTTGTCCCTACAAGAACATAAGAACATAAGAACGAAGGAACACTGCAGAAGGCCTACTGGCCCATGCGAGGCAGGTCCAAGTCTCCTACCGGCTTAAGCCAATGCACCCAACCTAGACAGGTCAGGTCACATTGACTTAAGGGAGGAACACGGCAACCGACCTGTTAGCACAAGCTATCAGGTCTAACTCACACCCACCCACATCTACTCATGTATTTATCCAACCTATTTTTAAAGCTACACAACGTTCTGGCCTCTATAACGGTACTTGGGAGTTTGTTCCACTCATCCACAACTCTATTACCAAACCAGTACTTTCCTATATCCTTCCTGAATCTGAATTTTTCCAACTTAAAACCATTGCTGCGAGTCCTGTCTAGGCTAGATATTTTCAGCACACTATTTACATCCCCTTTATTTATTCCTGTCTTCCACTTATACACCTCAATCATATCCCCCCTAATTCTACGTCTTTCTAGAGAGTGCAGTTTCAGGGCCCTTAGTCTATCCTCATAGGGAAGGTTTCTGATACATGGGATCATCTTTGTCATCCTCCTTTGTACATTTTCCAGAGAATTTATATCCATTCTGTAATACGGTGACCAAAACTGTGCAGCATAATCTAAATGAGGCCTAACCAAGGATGTATAGAGTTGAAGAACAACCTGAGGACTCCTATTATTTATGCTTCTTGATATGAAGCCAAGGATTCTATTAGCTTTATTGCGAACACTTATGCACTGTTGTCTTGGTTTCAGATTACTGCTAACCAGAACTCCTAAATCTTTTTCGCAATCCGTAATATTAAGATCTACATTATTTAGTTTATATGTGGCATGGTTATTGTCCTGTCCAACATTTAGAACTTTGCATTTGTCTATATTAAACTGCATCTGCCACTTCTCCGACCACTGCATCAGTCTATTCAAATCTTCCTGGAGTGCTCGAATGTCCTCGTCAGAATGAATTCGACGGCCTATTTTGGTGTCATCGGCAAACTTGCCGATGTCGCTCTTTATGCCCTCATCTATGTCGTTTATGTAGATTGTGAACAGCAGGGGGCCCAACACTGACCCTGTGGAACACCGCTCGTGACACTTCCCACTCTGATTTCTCCCCATTTATGCAAACTCTCTGCTGCCTATTTGTCAACCATGCCTCTATCCAGGAAAAAATTTCTCCTCCTATTCCATGTGCTTTAATTTTCCTCAATAGTCTCTGATGTGGGACCCTGTCAAAAGCCTTACTGAAGTCCATATACACAATATCATATTCATTACCATGATCTACCTCCTCAAATACCTTAGTGAAAAAAGTTAATAAATTCGTAAGGCAGGAACGCCCTTTGTAAAACCATGCTGAGATTCGTTGATTAATTTATGCTTTTCAAGGTGGCTACGAACTGCCTCGGCAATTATTGCTTCCATAAATTTTCCCACTATGGAGGTTAGGCTTATTGGTCTATAGTTCGAAGCTAAGGACCTGTCACCTGTTTTGAAAATAGGTATCACATTTGCCATTTTCCACTTATCTGGCACCATGCCAGTTTGTAGTGATATGTTGAAAAGATTAGCCAAAGGTGTGCTAAGCTCCTCTTTACATTCCTTTAGAACCCTTGCATACAGTTCATCAGGGCCTGGGGATTTGTTAGGTTTTAATTTATCTATTTGCCTAAGGACCATGTCACTTGTGACCCTAATAGTGCACAAGATGGACTGACTAGGGCAGAATTCCCAAGACCGATGAGATCGAGGACAGAAGAAGCTAGAAAAAACCCTACCTAACCTACGAGAATGAGTGGACAACAACGTAAGCAGGTCCTGAAAACTTTGAGCGGTGTGACGAAAGGAACACTGCACTGGACCCAACGACTGCGACACCATTAAGCAACTTGTCTCATCTACTGACGCTTTCGGCACTTCTCACCAAACCCTAACCTTATTCCGGACGCAGTAGAGGCGACAGGATGCCCGTTTGCAGCAAGACTTCTTCAGTAAGATGGAGAAATTGCCTAGGATGGCCGACATGCGATCCAGATTTCTTCCTGTTGCTTCGGCACTTCACAGCAAAACCTAACCCATTTCCCGGGCACAGGAGGACTGACGGAGAGTTTGACAACATTGAAGAAACAGCTGTAACCTAGATTGTAAAACTACCCAGGATAACCATTTGTTCTCTGGTGTATTTCTGCTATTTCTTGCGTAGTCTCACATGGAGACTGGACAAATTTTTATAAAACCTTTTTTAACCTAGACAGATATACTACCTAGGATAACCATATGTTATTTGTTGTTATGAAACCCCTTGGGTATACTACCTGGGGTAACCATATGTTTCCCAAACATGTACTTTCTACCGAAGACCCACAAAAGCCTGGATATCGAACTAGGTACCTTCAAAACCAGGCCAGTCTTGTCGGGCTGTGCAGCACCAACACGACCGGTAGATAAAGTAATGACAGCAGTCCTTATGCCGTTGTTAAAGCTGCTCCCTGACAGAATCAAAGACACAACCCACTTCCTGCAGATCTTAGAAGATACGAAAGCCAGCCTGGGGGAGGCCCCACAGGACTTGATGTT
>NC_069405.1:18538179-18560702 GCF_026875155.1 Cherax quadricarinatus | reverse complement strand
CTGTCTAGGTTAAAAAAGGTTTTATAAAAATTTGCCCCGCCCTCCATGTGGACACGCAAGAATAGCAGAAATACACCAGAAAACAAATGGTTATCCGGGTAGTTTTACAATCTAGGTTACAGCTGTTTCTTTCAATGTTGTCAAACTCTCCGTCTGTCCTCCTGTGCCCGGGAAATGGGTTAGGTTTTGCTGTGAAGTGCCGGAAGCAACAGGAAGAAATCTGGATCGCATGTCGGCCATCCTAGGCAATTTCTCCATCTTACTGAAGAAGTCTTGCTGCAAACGGGCATCCTGTCGCCTCTACTGCGTCCGGAATAAGGTTAGGGTTTGGTGAGAAGTGCCGAAAGCGTCAGTAGATGAGACAAGTTGCTTAATGGTGTCGCAGTCGTTGGGTCCAGTGCAGTGTTCCTTTCGTCACACCGCTCAAAGTTTTCAGGACCTGCTTACGTTGTTGTCCACTCATTCTCGTAGGTTAGGTAGGGTTTTTTTCTAGCTTCTTCTGTCCTCGATCTCATCGGTCTTGGGAATTCTGCCCTAGTCAGTCCATCTTGTAGGGACAAGTCCCTCTCCCAGGCTATCATCGGTGGATCATCTGGGAAGAAATCTATCCACGATGCATCCTCGAATTCGGTTTAGAAAGACACGTAAGCAAACACTATAACATATTTATTAGAAAACGTTTCGGTCCTGGGACCTTGATCACTTCTAACATACAGAGGTAGAAAGACATTATATATATATAGGCGGAGAGTGAGATGTGACGCACGTGACCTGAAGAATGTCACAAGAACATAAGAATGGAGGAACACTGTAGAAGGCCTACTGGCCCATGCGAGGCAGGTCCTTATCAAAACAACCTCTGTCTATGATGAGGACCAGTAGACGATGAAATCATGTGACTCCTGTGTTGTTGGGTTGGTGCTGCTTAAGTATCATGTATGCCAATGTTTTTGAAATTTTGTAGTTTCCAGTGTTGCGTTCTATAGTGTCGGTGACGGTGATTAGTGAGGCTTCTAGGCACCGTCGGCGTCTGAGGTCTGGTTCGGTGAGAACGAGTTGTGCCTCGTTCCAGTTCATCAAATGCCCCGTTGAGTCTCTGTGGAGGACACAGGCGTACCTTACATCGTCTCTGTTAGAGGCATTTCGATGCTCATTCAGGCGGACTGCAAGATCTCTGCCTGTCTCGCCTACATATTTCTTGGGACAGAACCCACAGGGGATCGTGTAGACGCCTGCTGTAGAAGTTAGAGGTGTGGGGCTGCGTTTAGTAGTGAGGTCTTTGATAGAGGATGTGTTTATGGTGGAAACGTTGATGTTACTCATAGCAAGTGCCTGGCGAGTATTTCGTGGCAACATCGCCACATGGGAGTACTATGAACTGTTTAGGGGGCTGTTCCATGGGCGGTTTGTTGAGGATAGCTTGTGCCTTGAGTCTGCAATCTCGGATGAAGAAAGATGGGAACTGAAGACGTGTAAAGGCTTGTGTTATGTAAGTGCATTCTTCTTCTAGAAAACAGGGCTGGAGATGCGAAGAGCTCTCAAGAAGAAGCCAATGAGGACTCCTCTCTTAGTGCGGGTATCTTGGTGTGAATAAAAGTGTATAAGATCGTCCTTGTTGGTAGGTTTTCTATACACTTTGAAGAGAAGTTTGTCACTGTCGGGAGATCTGCACAGTAGAACGTCGAGGAAAGGAAGTTTGCCATCATTTTCGAGTTCAAGTGTAAACTTTATTGATGGTTCAACTGCATTGATCTTGTTGAGAAGGGCCTGGATATTGAGACGTCTTGGGTAGAAAACCAATATATCATCAACGTATCTTAGCCAGGTAACGGTGTTGGGAATGAGGGTGCTGAATTTCTCTGTCTCCAAGTTTTCCATGAAGAGGTTGGCAAGCACAGCACTGAGCGGGCTGCCCATTGCCATCCCAAAGCATTGTTTGTAACAGTTGTCCTGATACTTGAAGAAGTTGAAATTAACACACAGTTCCACTAGATTGATGAAATCTAGAAGAGGTAAAGGGAGGTCGTGGTTTTCAGTGAGCCTCTGTCTCAGAATGTTGATTGCAGCGTCAGTAGGAACGTTGGTAAAGAGGGCTGTGACATCGAAGGAAGCCATGCTTTTGTTTTTGACATTCAGGTTGGAAATTCGGGAGAGAAGGTCACCTGAATGTTTGAGGTGGGCTTGACTGATAGTGCCCAGAAGCGCTGAAAGGTATTTGGCAAGGTGGCCGGCTAGTCTGTGTGGTGCACTCCCTATGCCCGAAGTGATAGGCCGTAGTGGGATGCCAGGTTTGTGCGTCTTAGGAAGGCCATACAGGCGTGCTGGTTTCGGTTGACCTGGTAAAAGTTTAAGTAGTTTTTTGCCTTGTTCTGATTTTCGTAAGATGCTACGAGCCTTTTGAAGGAAAGTCTGGGTACTTTGAAGTAGCACTGATTCCGATACAGGCTGGTATGTGTTGGCATCGTTCTACTGTGCAGATCTCCCGACAGTGACAAACTTCTCTTCAAAGTGTATAGAAAACCTACCAACAAGGACGATCTTATACACTTTTATTCACACCAAGATACCCGCACTAAGAGAGGAGTCCTCATTGGCTTCTTCTTGAGAGCTCTTCGCATCTCCAGCCCTTGTTTTCTAGAAGAAGAATGCACTTACATAACACAAGCCTTTACACGTCTTCAGTTCCCATCTTTCTTCATCCGAGATTGCAGACTCAAGGCACAAGCTATCCTCAACAAACCGCCCATGGAACAGCCCCCTAAACAGTTCATAGTACTCCCATGTGGCGATGTTGCCACGAATACTCGCCGGGCACTTGCTATGAGTAACATCAACGTTTCCACCATAAACACATCCTCTATCAAAGACCTCACTACTAAACGCAAACCCCACCACCTCTAACTTCTACAGCAGGCGTCTACACGATCCCCTGTGGGTTCTGTCCCAAGAAATATGTAGGCGAGACAGGCAGAGATCTTGCAGTCCGCCTGAATGAGCATCGAAATGCCTCTAACAGAGACGATGTAAGGTACGCCTGTGTCCTCCACAGAGACTCAACGGGGCATTTGATGAACTGGAACGAGGCACAACTCGTTCTCACCGAACCAGACCTCAGACGCCGACGGTGCCTAGAAGCCTCACTAATCACCGTCACCGACACTATAGAACGCAACACTGGAAACTACAAAATTTCAAAAGCATTGGCATACATGATACTTAAGCAGCACCAACCCAACAACACAGGAGTCACATGATTTCATCGTCTACTGGTCCTCATCATAGACAGAGGTTGTTTTGATAAGGACCTGCCTCGCATGGGCCAGTAGGCCTTCTACAGTGTTCCTCCATTCTTATGTTCTTGTGACATTCTTCAGGTCACGTGCGTCACATCTCACTCTCCGCCTATATATATATAATGTCTTTCTACCTCTGTATGTCAGAAGTGATCAAGGTCCCAGGACCGAAACGTTTTCTAATAAATATGTTATAGTGTTTGCTTACGTGTCTTTCTAAACCAACTTGTCGGTATTTATTACCAAGGTTTATACCATCCTCGAATTCTTCTTGTATCCATGTCCAGAGATCATTTATCTCTTTCCGAAGACCTGGAGCCCAGGACTTGTCAAAGATCGATGTCAGGATCGGTCTGTCATCCTCTCTTCGTTGTGCCGTCTGTAGAAGTTGTGCTCTATCTCGTGTCTGCAGCTTCTCTGTTGCATTTTTCAAAGTCCAGTCTGGGTATCCTATTTCTCGAAAAATTCTCAACACATTCAACAGGATGCCTTGATTTTCTTCCTCGCTGCAGATCCGTTTAGTTTGAGTCCAGTGAGTTAGGGCAGAGAGTTTCCTTTAAGTCTTTGGGGTGGGAGGAAGTAGTGCAGGTACTGGTGGGCGGTTTCCGGGCTTATAGTAGGTTTTGGTGTGTCGTCTTCTTTCTGCATAAGGAAAACCCGTGTGGTTAAGAAAGGCTGTTCAGTAATACTAGATTCGTGTGTGAATATCAGAGCAGGGTGGGGCCGCATTGGCCCAGCCACCAGTTGGAGAAATCGTACTCGTTACCTCGTATAGGCAAAAGATGTCATTATGTATCTTTTGTACATGATTATTGAGGGGGCAGTGTGTAATTCTGTCTCGTTCGAGTATGCAGTGTACAAAGAATTCAGCTACTGCAACTGGACAGGAAGCTCCTATGGCCGTGCCCGTCTTTTGCCTGTAGTTTGCCGTCGAACATTAGGTAGTGTCCTTCATAACATGTTTGGTGGGCAATCTCTGATGATGTTTCTGCTGGGTGGATTCCTTGATACCCAACAGTAATAAACTCTCTCTGATGGAGTCCAGGTTTTCCCAATAGAAATCCGCTATGATCTTTGGCTGCTTCCTGCTGTGTATCGAAGGGTAGAGGGACCAATTATCCAGGGATACAAACATCAAGCCTGTGGGGCCTCCCCCTGGCTGGCTTTCGGTATCTTCTAAGTATCTGAGAGAAGTGGTTGTGTCTTTGATTCTGTCAGGGAGCAGCTTTAACAACGCATAAGGACTGCTGTCATTACTTTATACTACGAGTGTGTTGGTGCTGCACAGCGACAAGACTGGCATGGTTTGAAATGGTTACCTAGTTCGATATCCAGCTTTTGTGGGTCTTCGGTAGAAGTAATGTTTGGGAAACATATGGTTACCACAGGTAGTTTACCAAGGTGTTACATAACAACACATACATATGGTTATCCTAGGTTGTATATCTGTTTAGGTTAAAAAGGTTTTAATAAAAATTTGTAGTCTCCATGTGAGACTTCGCAAGATATAGCAGAAATACACCAGGGGAACAATTGGTTAACCTGGGTAGTTTTACAATCTAGGTTACAGCTGTTCTTCAATGTTGGTCAAAACTCTCGTCAGTCCTCCTGTGCCCGGGAAATGGGTTAGGTTTTTGCTGTGACAAGTGCCGGTTAGGCTAACAGGATGAAAATTGGATCGCATGTCGGCCATCCTAGCAATTTCTCCATCTTACGAAGAAGTTTGCTGGCAAACGGGGCATCCTGTTGCTTTCTACTTGCGTCTGAATAAGGTTAGGGTTTGGTGAGAGAAGTGCCAGAAAGCCGTAGTCAGTTGAGACAGTTGCTTAATGGTTGTCGCAAGTCGTTGGGTCCAGTGCTGTGTCTCTTTATCGTCACACCGCTCAAAGTTTTCAGGGACCTGCTTCGTTGATGGTCCACTCATTCTCGTAGGTTAGGTAGGGTTTTTTCTAGCTAATTCTGTATCTCGATTCATCGGTCTTGGGAATTCTGCCTAGTCAGTCCATCTATGTGCACTATTAGGGTCACAAGTGACATGGTCCTTAGGCACATAGATAAATTATAACCTAACAAATCCCCAGGCCCTGATGAACTGTATGCAAGGGTTCTAAAGGAATGTAAAAGGAGCTTAGCAACCTTTGGCTAATCTTTTCAAAATATCACTACAAACTGGCATGGTGCCAGAATAAGTGGAAAATGGCAAATGTGATACCTATTTTCAAACAGGTGACAGGTCCTTAGCTTCGAATATAGACAAGAAGCCTAACCTCCATAGTGGGATGAATTTTATTTGGAAGCAATTATTGCCGAGGCAGGTTCGTAGCCACCTGAAAGCAATAAATTAATAACGAATCTCAGCATGGTTTTACAAAGGGCGTTCTTCCTTACGAATTTATTAACTTTTTTCACTAAGGTATTGAGGAGGTAGCTATGAGTAATGAATATCGATATTGTGTATATTGACTTCAGTAAGGCTTTTGTCAGGGTCCAACGCATCAGAGAATATTGAGGAAAATTAATGCACTTGGAATAGGAGGAGAATTTTTTATGTGATAGAGGCATGGTTGACAAATAGGCAGCCGGAGAGTTTGCATAAATGGGGAGAAATCAGAGTGGGGAAGTGTCTCGAGCGGTGTTGTTCCAGGGGTCAGTGTTGGGCCCTTGCTGTTCTCAATTTCATAAACGGAAATAGATGAGGGCCATAAAGGGCGAAATCTGGCAAGGTTGCGATGTCACCAATAGCCGTCCGAATCATTCTGACCGAGACATTCGAGCACTCCAGGAAGATTTGAATAGTCTGATGCAGTGGTCGGAGATGTGGCAGAATGCCGTTTAATATAGACAATGCAAAGTTCTAATTGGTGAGACAGGACATAACCATGCCACATATAAAACTAATAATGTAGATCTTAATATTACGGATTGACGAAAAGATTTAGGAGTTCTGGTTAGCAGTATAAAAAAAATTTACCTGAAACAAGCAACAGTGCATAAGTGTTCGCAATAATGCTGATAGAATCTTGGCTTCATATCAAGAAGATAAATAATAGGAGTCCTAGTGTTCTTCAACCTCTATCATTCTTGGTTAGGCCTCATTTAGATTATGCTGCACAGGTTTTGTCCCGTATTACAGAATGGGGATATAAATTCTCTGGTAAAATGTACAAAGGGTGGATGACAAAGATGATCCATGTATCAGAAAACCTTCCCTATGAGGATAGACTATGGGCATTGAAACTGCACTCTCTAGAAAGGACGTAGAATTAGGGGGGATATGATTGAGGTGTATAAGTGGAAGACAGGAATAAATAAGGGGATGTTAAATAGTGTGCTGAAAATATCTAGCTAGACAGGATCGCAGCAATGGTTTTAAGTGGAAAAAAATTCAGATTCAGAAGGATATAGGGAAAGTACTGGTGTGGATATAGAGTTGCGGATGAGTGGAACAAATCCCAAGTAGTTATAGAGGCCAGAACGTTGTGTGCTTTTAAAAAAGGTTGGATAAATAATGAGTAGATGTGGGTGGTGTGAGTTTAGACTGATAGCTTTTGTGCTAAAAGGGGCGGTTGCCGTGTTCCTCCTTAAGTCTATGTGACCTGACCTGTTCAGGTTGGGAGCATTGGCTTAAGCGGTAGGAGAATGGACTGCTCGATGGGCAGTAGGCTTCTGCAGTGTTCCTTCGTTCTGTATGTTTCTTTTGTTCTTCTGTAGGTGAACAAGTCCTCTCCCAGGCTATTCATCGGGTGGATCATGGGAAGATAATCTATCCAGCTGCATCCTCGGAATTTCTTCTTGGTATCCATGTCAGAGATCATTTATCTCTTTCGAAGACCTTGGATCCCAGGCTTGTCAAGATCGATGTCAGGATCGGTCTGTCATCCTCTCTTCGTTTGTGCCGTCTGTAGAAGTGTGCTTCTATCTCGTGTCTGCAGCTTTATTGTTGCATTTTTCCAATCCAGTCTGGGTATCGCTCTTTCACGAAAAATCCACATTTCAACCAGGGCTCTGCTTGGATTTTCTGCCTCGCTGGCAGAATCCGTTTTGTTCTGTGTCCCAGTGAGTGGGCAGAGATTCCTTAAGTTTCTGGGGTGGGAGGAAGTCAGTGCAGGTACTGGTGGGCGTTTCGGGCTTATAGTAGGTTTTGGTGTGTAGTCTTCTTTCTGCTTAAGGTAAACCCGTGTGTCTAAGAAAGGCAGGTCTAGTATTATAGCTTCGTGTGGTGAATCTCAGAGCAGGGTGGGCCGCATTGGCCCCCAGCCAACCAGTTGGCGAATAGTTACCCTCGTTACCTCGTACTAGGCAAAAAGTGTATCTATGTATCTTGTGTACAGGAATTATTGAGGGGGCAGTGTGTAATCTGTCTCGTTCTAGTATTCAGTGTACAAAGATTTCAGCTACTCTGCCACCACTGACAGAAGTCTATGGCCGTGCCGTCTTTTGCCTGTAAGTCTTGCCGTCGAACTTTAGGATAGTGTCTTCATAACTTGTTGGAGGCCATCTTGATGATGTTTCTGCTGGGTGGTTTCGTGATACCAACAGTAATAACTCCTCTCTGTTGGGTCCAGGTTGTCCCATAGAAATCCGCTATTGATCTCTGCTGCTTCCTGCTGTGGTATCGAAGGTAGAGGGACCTCATATCCAGGGATACTAACTTCAAGTCCTGTGGGGCCTCCCAGGCTGGCTTTCGTATCTTCTAAGATTGCAGGAAGTGGGTTTGTGTCTTTGACTCTGTCTAGGGAGCAGCTTTAACAACGGCATAAGGACTGTTGTCATTACTTTATCTACGGTCGTGTTGGTGCTGCACAGCCCGACATGACTGGCCTGGTTTTTGAAGGTACTAGTCGATATCAGGCTTTGGTGGGTATTCGTAGAAAGTACTGTTTGGGAAACATATGGTTACCCAGGTTGTATACCCAAGGGGTTTTCATAACAACAAAGAACATATGGTTATCCTAGGTCAGATATATCTGTCTAGGTTAAAAAAGTTTTTAAAAATTTGTCCCGTCCTCCATGTGTGACTACGCAAGAAATTAGCCAGAAATACACCAGAGAAAAAATGGTTATCCGGGTAGTTTCTTTACATTAGGTTACAGCTGTTTCTTCAATGTTGTCAAACTCTCCGTCTGTCTCCTGTGCGGGAAATGGGTTAGGTTTTGCTGGAAGTGCCGGAAGCAAACAGGAAGAAATCGGGATCGCATGTCGGCATCCTAGGCATATTTCTCCATCTTATGAGAAGTCTTGCTGCACGGGCATCCTGTCGCTCTCTGCGTCCGGAATAAGGTTAGGGTTTGGTGAGAAGTTGCGAAAAGCGTCAGTGAATGAGGACAAGTTGCTTAATGGTGTTTCGCAGTAGTTGGGTCCTGTGCTGTGTTTCCTTTCGTCAACCGCTCAAAGTTTCAGACCTGCTTACGTGTTGTTCCAATCATTCTCGTAGGTTAGGTAGGGTTTTTTTTATAGAAAAACTATCTGTCCTCGTTCTCCATCGGTCTTGGGGAATTCTGCCCTTTTACAGTCCATCTTGTAGGACAAGTCCATCTCCCAGGGCTATCATCGGTGGATCTATGGGAAGAAATTCTTATCACGATGAGCCACGAATTAGGTTAGAAAGACACGTAAGGAACACTATAACATATGATTAGAAACGTTTCGGTCTGGGACCTTGAGCACTTCTAACATACAGAGGTAGAAGACTTTTTTATATATATAGGGGAGGATGAGATGTGACGCACGTGAGCTGAAGAATGTCACAAGAACATTAGAATGGATGGAAACACTGTAGAAGGCCTACTGGCCCATGCGAGGCAGGTCCTTATCAAATCACCTCTGTCATGATGAGGACCAGTAGACCGATGAAAATCATGTGACTCTGTGTTGTTGGGTTGGTGTGCTTAAGTATATTGTATGCAATGTTTTTGAAATTTTGTAAGTTCCAGTGTTGCGTTCTATAGTGTCGGTTGACTGTGATTAGTGAGGCTTTAGCACGTCGGCGTCGAGGTCTGTTCGGTGAGTAGAGTTTGCATCGTTCCAGTTCATCAAAATGCCCCGTTGAGTCTCTGTGGAAGGACACAGGCGTTCCTTACATGTCTCTGTTAGAGGCATTTCGATGCTCAATTAGGCGGACTGCAAGATCATGCCTGTCTCGACCTAATATTTTTGGGACCAGAAACACCACCGGGGATTTTTTTCGGTGTAATGTAGACGCCTGCTGTAGTAGTTAGAGGTGTGGGGCTGCGTTTTAGTTAGTGAGGGTCTTTGATTAGAGGATGTGATTTATGGTTGGAAACGTTGATGTTACTCATCGCAAGTGCCCGGCGAGTATTCGTGGCAACATCGCCACATGGGAGTACTTTGAACTGTTTAGGGGGCTGTTCCATGGGGGTTTGTTGAGGATAGCTGTGCCTTTGAGTCTGCAATCTCGGATGAGAAAGTGGGAACTGAATGACGTGTAAAGGCTCTTGTGTAATGTAAGTGCATTCTTCTTCTAGAAAAACAAGGGTACTGGAGATGCGAAGAGCTACTCATGAAGATGCCAATGGAGGACTCCTCTCTTAGTTGCGGGTATTTTTGTGTGTAATAAAGTGTATAAGTCGGTCTTGTTGGTAGGTTTTCGATACACTTTGAAGAGAGTTGTCACTTTCGGGAGATCTGCACATAGACGTCGATGGAAAGGAGTTTGCCATCATTTTTTCGAGGTAAAGTGAACCTTTATTGATGGTTTCAATGCATTGTTCTTGTTGTGGAAGGGCATGGATATTGAGACGTCTTGGGTAGAAAAACCATATTTCATTCAACGTATTTATGCCAGGTAACGGTGTTGGAATGAGGGTGCTGGTAGTTCTCTGTCTCCAAGTTTTCATGAAGAGGTTGGCAAGCACGCACTGAGCGGGCTTTGCCCATTGCCATCCAAAGCATGTTTGTAACAGTTGTCCTGATACTTGAAGAAGTTGCCAAATAAAAACACACAGTTCCACTAGATTGATGAAATCTTGAAGAGGTAAGGGAGGTCGTGGTTTTCAGTGAGCCTCTGTCTCAGCATGTTGATTGCTGCGTCAGTAGGAACGTTGGTAAAGTGGCTGTGACATCGAAGGAAGCCATGCTTTTGTTTTTGACATTTCAGGTTGGGAAATTCGGGAGAGAAGGTCACCTGATTGTTTGAAGGGTGGGGGCTTGACTGATAGTGCCCAGAAGAGCTGAAAGGTATTTGGCAAGGTGGCCGGCTAGTCTGTTGTGGTGCGCACCTATGCCCGAGTGATAAGGCCGTAGTGGGATGCCGGTTTGTGCGGCTTAGAAGGCCTTACAGGCGTTGCTGGTTTCGGTTGACCTGTAAAAGTTTAAGTAGTTTTTTGCCTTGTTTCTGATTTTCCGTAAGATGCTACGTAGCCTTTTGAAGGAAAGTCTGGGTACTTGAAAGTAGCACTGATTCCGATACAGGTGGTATGTGTTGGCATCGTTCTACTTGTGCAGATCTCCCGACAGTGACAATTCTTTCATAGTGTATAGAAACCTACCAACAAGGACGTCTTATACAATTTTATTACTCCAAGGATACCAGCACTAAGAGAGGAGTCTAATTGGCTTCTTCTTGAGAGCTCTTCGCATCTCCAGCCCTTGTTTTCTAGGAAAGAAGAATGCACTTACATAACACAGCCTTTACACGTCTCCGTTCCCATCGTTTCTCATCCGAGATTGCAGACTCAAGGACAGTTCCTCAACAAACCGCCATGGAACAAGCCCCTTAACTGTTTCATAGTACTCCCATGTGGCTATCGTTGCCACGAATGACTCGACGTGGGCACTTGCTTTGAGTAACATCAAATCGTTTCCACCATTAACCACATCCTTATCATAGACCTCTTACTATTAAGCAGCCCCTCACCTCTAATTCTACAGCAGGCGTCTACACGATCCCCTGTGGGTTTTTCTGTCCTCAAGAAATATGTAGGCGATTCTGGCAGAGATCTTACAGTCCGCCCGAATTGAGCATCGAAATGCCTCTAACAGAGACGATGTAAGGTCGCCTGGGTCCTCCACAGAGGACTAAACGGGGGCATTGATGAAACTGGAACGAGGCACAACTCGTTCTCACCGATCCGACCTCTGACGCCGACGGTGTAGAAGCTCACTAAATACGTCACCGACACTATAGAACGCAACATGGAAACACTACAAAATTTCAAAAGCATTGGCATAATGATTACTTAAGCAGCACACTCAACCCATCATACACAGGCGGTCAATGATTTCTTCGTTCTACTGGTCCTCATCATAGACAGAGGTGGTTTTGATAAGGACCTGCTCGCATGGGCCAGTAGGCCTTCTACAGTGTTCCTCCAATTCTTATGTTCTTGTGACAGTCTTAGGTCACGTGCGTCACATCTCACTCTCCGCTATATATATATAATGTCTTTCTACCTCTGTATGTCAGATAGTGATCAGGTCCAGGACCGAAACGTTTTCTAATAATATGTAATAGTGTTTTGCTTAGTGCTTTCTAACCAACTTGTCGGTATTTATTACTAAGGTTTTTACCATCCTGATTCTTCATTTTGTATCATGTCCAGAGTCATTTAATCTCTTTCCGTTAGACCTGGAGCCCAGGACTTGTCAAAGATCGATGTCAGGATCGGTTCTGTCTCCTCTCTTCGTGTGCCGTCTGTAGTAGTTTTGCTCTATCTCGTGTCTGCAGCTTCATCTGTTGCATTTTTCAACGTCAGTCTGGGGTATCCTCTTTCACGAAAAAAACTCCCACATTTCAACCAGGGCTGCCTTGGATCTTCTTGCCTCGCTGCAGATCCGTTTAGTTTGGTACCCAGTGAGTAGGGCAGAGCTTTCTTAGTCTTCTGGGGTGGGAGGAGTCCAGTGCAGGTACTGGTGGGCGTTTCCGGGCTTATAGTAGGTTTTGGTGTGTAGTCTTCTTTCAGCATTAAGGTTAAAAACCGTGTGTCTAAGAAAGCGTTCAGTAATATAGATCGTTGTGTGAATCTAGAGCAGGGGTGGGCCGCATTGGGCCCAGCAACAGTTGGCGAATCGTACCCTCGTTTACTGCGTACTAGCAAAAACGATGTCATTATGTATCTTTTGTACAGGAATTATTGAGGGGCAGTGTGTAATTGTCTCGTTCTAGTTATACAGTGTACAAGATTTCAGTACTGCCACACTGCAGAAGTCCTATGGGCCGTGCCCGTCTTTTGCTGTGGTCTTTGCCGTCGAACTTTAGGATGTGTACTTCATAAACATGGTTGGAGGGCAATCTTGATGATTGTTTGGCTGGGTGGTTTCTTGATTCCCAACAGTAATAACTCTCTCTGATGGAGTCAGGTTTTCCCAATCGAAATCCGCTATGATCTCTGCTGTTCCCTGCTGTGGTATCGAAAGGGTAGAGGGGACTCAATATTCCAGGATACAAACATCAAGTCCTGTGGGGCCTCCCCCAGGCTGGCTTTCGTATCTTCTAAGATCTGCAGGAAGTGGGTTAGTCTTTGATTCTGTCAGGGAGAGCTTTAACAACGGCATAAGGACTGCTGTCATTACTTTAATTACCGTGTGTTGGTGCTGCACAGCCCGACAAGTCTGGCTGGTTTTGTAGGTACTAGTTCGATATCCAGCTTTTGTGGGTCTTCGGTGGAAAGTTACTTTGTTTGGGAAACTTATGGTTTAACCCCAGGTCGTATACACAAGGGGTTTCATAACAATCAATAACTATGGTTATCTAGGTAGTATATCTGTATAGGTTACTAAAGGTTTTATAAAAATATTTGTCCAGTCACCATGTGAGACTACGCATGAAATAGCAGAAATACACCAGAGAACAAATGGTTATCCTGGGTAGTTTTACAATCTAGGTTATGCTGTTTCTTCAATGTTGTAAACTCTCGCTGTCTCTGTTTGGGGAAATGGGTTAGGTTTTGCTGTGACGTGCGGAAGCAAACAGGAAGGAAAACTGGATAGCATGTCGGCCATCCTAGGCTAATTTCTCCATTTACTGAAGATGTCTTGCTGCAACGGGCTCTGTCGCCTCTACTGCGTCCGGAATTAAGGTTAGGGTTTTGGTGAGAGTGCCCCGAATGCGCAGTTGATGAGAACAAGTGGCTTATTGTTTGTCGCAGTCGATTGGGTCCAGTGCAGTGTTCCTTCGTCACACCGATCATGTTTTTCAGGACCTGTTACGTAGTTGTTCCATCATTCTCGTAGGTTAGGTTGGGTTTTTTCTAGCTTCTTCTGTCCTCGATCTCATCGGTCTTGGGGAATTTGCCCTAGTCAGTCCATGTGCACTTTTGGGTCACAAGTGACATGGTCCTTAGGCAAAAGATAATTTTAAAACCTAACAAATCCAGGCCCTTGATGAACTGTATGAAGGGTTCTAAAGGAATGTAAAGAGGAGCTTAGACACACCTTTGCTAATCTTTTCAACATCATCACTTCAATCTGGCATGGTGCCAGTTAAGTGTAGGAAAATGGCAAAATGTGATACCTATTTTCAAAACAGGTGACAGGTCTTAGCTTCGAACTATAGGACCAATAAGCCTTACCTCCATAGTGGGAAAAATTTATGGAAGCAAATAATTGCGAGGCAAGGTCGTAGCACCTTGGAAAAGCATAAATAATTCAACGAATCTCAGATGGTTTTTACAAAGGGGCGTTCTGCCCTACGAAATTTATTAACTTTTTTTCACTAAGGTTGTGTTGAGGAGGTCGATCATGGTAACATGAATATGATATTGTGTATATGGACTTCAGTAAGCTATGACAGGGTCCCACATCAGAGACTATTGAGGAAAATTAAAGCACTTGGAATAGGAGGAGAATTTTTTCCTGGATTGAGGCTGTGTTGACAATAGGCAGCAGAGAGTTTGCATTAATGGGGAGAAATCAGAGTGGGGAAGTGTCACGAGCGGTGTTTCCACAGAGGTCATTGTTGGGCCCTGCTGTTCAAATCTACATAAACGAATTAGATGAGGGCCAAAGAGCGACATCGGCGAAGTTGCCCGATGACAACAAAAAATTGGCCGTCGAATTCATTCTGACGAGGACATTCGAGCACTCAGGAAGATTGATAGACTGATGCAGTGGTCGGAGAAGTGGCATGATGCAGTTTAATATAGACAAATGCCAAAGTTTAATGTTGGACAGGCAATACCATGCCACATTATAAAACTTAATAATGTCGATCTTAATATTACGGATTGCGAAAAAGATTTAAGGAGTTTGGTTAGCAGTAATCTGAAACCAAAGACAACAGTGCATAATGTGTTGCATATAAATGCTAATCGAATCCTTGGCTTATATCAAGAAGCCAAATAAAGGAGTCTCAGGGTTGTTCTTCAACTCTATCATCCTTGGTTAGGCCTCATTTAGATTAGTGCTGGCACTGTTTTGGTCACCGTATTACAGAATGGATATAAATTCTCTGGAAAATGTACCAAAAGGGGATGGACTAAGATTGATCCATGTCTCAGAAACCTTCCCTATGAGGATAGACTAATGGGACCTGAAACTGCACTCTCTAGTAGACGTAGAATTAGGGGGGATATGATTGAGGTGTATAACGTGGAAGACAGGAATAAATAAAGGGGATGTAAATGTGTGCTGGAAAATATCTAGCCTAGACAGGACTCGCGCAATGGTTTTAAGTTGGAAAAATTAGGATTCAGAGGATATAGGAAAGTACTGGTTTGGTAAAGAGTTTTTGTGGATGAGTGGAACAAACTCCCAAGTACCGTTATAGAGCCAGGCCAGAAACTTGTGTAGCCTTTAAAAAATAGGTTGGTTAAATACATGAGTTAGATGTGGGTGGGTGTGAGTTAGAACCTGATAGATTGTGCTAACAGGTCGGTTGCCGTGTTCCTCCTTAAGTCAATGTGGACACCTGACCTGTTAGGTTGGGTTTGCAGGCTTAAGCCGGTAGGAGACTTGACCGCCTCGCTTGGGCCAGTAGGCCTTCTGCAGTGTTCCTTCGTCTTATGTTTCCTTATGTTCCTAGTAGGGTCAAGTCCTTCTCCCAGGCTATCATCGGTGGATCATCTGGGAAGAAATTATCACGATGCATCTCGAAAATTTTTCTTCTTGTATCTGTCCAGAGTTCATTTTATCTCTTTCGAAGACATGGAGCCCAGGACTTGTCAAAGATCGATGTTCAGGATCGGTCTGTCTCCTCTCTTCGTTAGTGCAGTCTTAGAAGTTGTGCTCTAATAGCTCCTGTCTGCAGTTTCTGTTGCATTTTTCAAAGTCCAGTTGGGTATCCTCTTTCAGATAACATCTTCACATTTCAACCAGGGCTTTGCCATGGATTCTCTTCCTCGCTGCAGGATCCGTTAGTTGAGTCCAGTGAGTAGGGTCAGAGGATTTCTTAAGTTTCTGGGGTGGGAGGAAGTCCAGTGAAGGTATGGTGGCGTTTCCTGGCTTATTGATGTTTTGGTGTGTAGTCTTCTTTCTGCATTTAAGGTAAACCGTGTGTCTTAAGAAAGGCAGTTCAGTAAAATAGATTCGTGTGTGAATCTCAGGAGCAGGGGGCCGCATTGCCAGCCAACCAGTTGGCGGAATCGTACCCTCGTTACCTCGTACTAGGCAAAAGATGTCATCTATGTTTCTTTTGTACAGGATTATTGAGGGGGCAGTGTGTAATCTGTCTCGTTTAGTATACGTGTACAAAGAATTTCAGCTACGCCACACTGCCAGAAGCTCTATGGCCGTAGACGTCTTTTGCTGTAAGTCTGCCGTTCGAATTTGGGATAGTGTCCTTCTTAACATGTTGGAGGGCAATCTCTGATGATGTTTTCTGCTGGTGTTTCTTGTACCCAACAGTAATAACTCCTCTGATGGAGTCCAGTGTTTTCCCAAATAGAAATCCGCTTGTCTCTGCTGCTTCTGCTGTGGTATCGAAGGGTTAGTAGTGGGACTGGCTCTATCCAGGGATACAAACTTCAAGTCAGTGGGGGCCTCCCAGGTGGCTTTGAATCTTCTAAGATCTGCGGAAGTGGGTTGTGATTGGTCTTTGGACTCTGTCAGGGTGCAGCTTACCAACGGCTTAGGATGCTGTTCATAATTTAATTCTACCGGTAGTGTTAGGTGCTGCACCGCCGACAAGACTGGCTGGTTTGAAGTTACCCTAGTTCGATATCCAGGCTTTGTGGGTCTTCGGTAGAAAGTACATGTTTGGGGCAACATATGGTTACCCCTGGTAGTATACCAAGGGGTTTCATACAACAATAAATATGGTTATCCTCGGTAGTATATCTGTCTAGGTTAAAAAAAGGTTTTATAAACATTTGTCCAGTCTCCATGTGAGACTACGCAGAAATAGCAGAAATACGCCAGAGACAAATGGTTATCCAGGGATAGTTTTACAATCGAGGTTACAGCGTTTCTTTCATTGTTGTCAAACTCTCCGTCTGTCCTCCTGGGCCGGGGAAAAAATGGGTTAGGTTTTGCTGTGAAGTGCGGAAGCAACAGGAAGAAATTGGTCGCATGTCGGCCATCCTAGGCAATTTCTCATATTACTGAAGAAAGTCTTGCTGCATAACGGGCATACTGTCGCCTCTACTGCGTTCGGAATTAGGTTAGGGTTTGGTGTGAAGTGCCGAATGAGTCAGTAGATGAGACAGTTGCTTAATGTGTCGCAGTCGTTGGTCAGTGCAGTGTCCTTTCGTAACACCGCTCAAAGTTTTCAGGACTGCTTACGTTGTTGTCCATCATTCTCGTAGGTTGTTAGGTAGGGTTTTTAGTCTAGCTTTTCTGTCCTCAGATCTCATCGGTTTGGGAATTCTGCCTAGTCAGTCCATCTTGTAGGGGACCAGTCCCTCTTCCCAGGCTATCTCGGTGGTCATCTGGGAAGAAATCTATCAACGATGCATCCTCGATTCGGTTTAGAAAGAACACGTAAGCAAAACACTATAAATATTTATTAGAAACGTTTCGGTCTGGGACCTTGATCACTTCGATCAACGAGGTAGAAAGACATTATATATATATAGGCGGAGAGTGAGATGTGACGCACGTGACTGAAAGAATGTCACAAGATCATAAGAATGGGGAACACTGTAGATAGGCCTTACTGGACCATGCGAGGAAGGTCCTTACAAAACAACCTCTGTCTATGATGAGGACCAGTAGACGATGAATCATGTGCTCTGTGTTGTGTTTTTGGGGTTGGTGTGCTTAAGTATCATGTATGCCAATGTTTTTGAAATTTTTGTAGTTTTTTCCGTGTTGCGTTCTATAGTGTCGGTGACGGTGATTTGTGAGCTTATAGGCACCGTCGGCGTCTGAGGTCTGGTTTCGGTGAGAACCGAGTTGTGCCTCGTTCAGTTTTCATCAAATGCCCGTTGAGTCTCTGTGGAGGACAACAGGCGTACCTTACATCGTCTCTGTTTAGAGGCATTTCGATGCTCATTCAGGCGGACTGCAGATCTCTGCCTGTCTCGCCTACATATTTTGGGACAGAACCCCACTGGGGGATCGTTCGTAGACGCTGCTTAGAAGTTAGAGGTGGTGGGGCAGCGTTTAGTAGTGAGGTCTTTGATAGAGGATGTGTTTATGGTGGAAACGTGATGTTACTCATTAGCAAGTAGCGGCGAGTATTTCGTGGCAACAATCGCCACTTGGGAGTACTATGAACTGTTTAGGGGGCTGTTCCATGGGCTGTTTGTTGAGGATAGCTTGTGCCTTGAGTCTGCAATTCTGGGATGAAGAAAGTGGGAACTGAAGACGTGTAATGGCTTGTGTTATGTAAGTGCATTCTTCTTCTAGAAAAACACTGGGCTGGAGATTGCGAAGAGCTCTCAAGAAGAAGCCAATGAGGGACTCCTCTCTTAAGTGCGGGTATCTTGGTGTGAATAAAATGTATATGACTCGTACGTTTTGTGGTAGGGTTTTCTAAACACTTTGAAGAGGAAGTTGTCACTGTCGCGGAGTTTCTGCATCAGTAGAACGTCGAGGAAAAGGAAGTTTGCTTGGGTTTTCCCATTCATTTTCGAGATTCAAGTGTAAACTTTATTGATGTTTCAACTGCATTGATCTTGTTGAGAAAGGGCCTTGGATATGAGACGTCTATGGGTAGTACAACCATATATCATCAACGTATCTTAGCCAGGTAAAACGGTTGTTGGGATGAGGGTGCTGAAGTTCTCTGTCTCCAGTTTTCCATGAAGAGGTTGGCAAGCACAAGCACTGAAGCGGGCTGCCCATTGCCATCCCAAAGCATTGTTTGTAACAGTTGTACTGATACTTGAAGAAGTTGAAATTAACACACGTTCCACTAGATTGTTGAATTCTAGAAGAGGTAAAGGGAGGTCGTGGTTTTCAGAGAGCTCTGTCTCAGAATGTTTGATTGCAGCGCTAGTAGGAACGTTGGTAAAGGGGCTGTGACATCGAAGGAAGCCATGCTTTTGTTTTTTGACATTCAGGTTGGTTAATTCGGGAGGAGAAAGGTCACCTGAATGTTTGAGGTGGGTCTTGACTTGATAGTGCCAGAAAGCGCTGGAAAGGAATTTTGGCTAGGTGGCCGGCTTGTCTGTGTGGTGCACTCCCTATGCCGAAGTGATAGGCCGTAGTGGGAGATGTCAGGTTTGTGCGTTTAGCTAGGAAGGCCATACAGGCGTGCTGGTTTCGGTTGACTGGTAAAAGTTTAAGTAGTTTTTTGCCTTGTTCTGATTTTCGTAGATGCTACGAGACTTTGAAGGGAAAGTCTGGGTACTTGAAGTAGCATGTTTCCGTACAGGCTGGTATGTGTTGGCATCGTTCTACTGTGCAGATCTCCCGACAGTGACAAACTTCTCTTCAAAGTGTATAGAAAACCTACCAACAAGGACGATCTTATACGCGACTTTTATTACACCAAGATACCCGCACTAAGAGAGGAGTCCTCATTGGCTTCTTCTTGAGAGCTCTTCGCATTCAGCCCTGGTTTTCTAGAAAGAAGAATGCACTTAAAACACTAGCCTTTACCGTCTTCAGTTCCCATCTTTCGTTCATCCGGATTGCAGACTAAGCACAAGTATCCTCAACCAAATCGCCATGGAACAGCCCCCTAAAAGTTCGATAGTATCCATGTGGCGATGTTGCCACGGAATACTCGCCGGGCACTTGCTATGTGTAACATCAACGTTTCCACCATAAACACATCTCTATCAAAGACTCACTAATAAACGCAAGCCCCACACCTCTAACTTCTAAGCAGGCGTCTACACGATCCCTGTGGGTTCTGTCCCAAGAAAATGTCTAGGCGAGACAGCAGAGATCTTGCAGGTCCGCCTGAAATGAGCTCGAAATGCCTCTACAGAGACGATTGTAAGGGTACGCCTGTGTTCCACAGAGACTCAAGGGCATTTGATGAAACTGGAACGGAGGCACCAACTCGTTCTCACCGAACCAGCTCAGACGCCGACGGTGCTAGAAGCCTCACTAATCCACCGTTCACCGACCACTATAGAAACGCAAAACACTGGGAAACTACAAAATTGCAAAAGCATTGGCATACATGATACTTAAGCAGCACCCACCCAACAAACACGGAGTTCACTTGATTTATCGTTATGGTCCTCATCATAGACAGAGGTTGTTTTGATAATAAATATGTTTTAGTGTTGCTTACGTGTCTTTCTAAACCAACTTGTCGGTATTTATTTCAAGGTTTTATTCCATTCTCGAAGTCTTCTTGTATCCCATGTCAGAGATCATTTTATCTCTTTCCGAAGACATGGAGCCCAGGACTTGTCAAAGCTGATGTCAGAGACGGATCTGTCATCTCTCTTCGTTGTGGACCCGTCTGTAGAAGGTGTGCTCTATCTCGTGTCTGCAGCTTCTCTGTTGCATTTTTCAAAAGTCCAGTCTGGGTATCCTATTTCTCGAAAAATTCTCAACACATTCAACAGGATGCCTTGATTTTCTTCCTCGCTGCAGATCCGTTTAGTTTGAGTCCAGTGAGTTAGGGCAGAGAGTTTCCTTTAAGTCTTTGGGGTGGGAGGAAGTAGTGCAGGTACTGGTGGGCGGTTTCCGGGCTTATAGTAGGTTTTGGTGTGTCGTCTTCTTTCTGCATAAGGAAAACCCGTGTGGTTAAGAAAGGCTGTTCAGTAATACTAGATTCGTGTGTGAATATCAGAGCAGGGTGGGGCCGCATTGGCCCAGCCACCAGTTGGAGAAATCGTACTCGTTACCTCGTATAGGCAAAAGATGTCATTATGTATCTTTTGTACATGATTATTGAGGGGGCAGTGTGTAATTCTGTCTCGTTCGAGTATGCAGTGTACAAAGAATTCAGCTACTGCAACTGGACAGGAAGCTCCTATGGCCGTGCCCGTCTTTTGCCTGTAGTTTGCCGTCGAACATTAGGTAGTGTCCTTCATAACATGTTTGGTGGGCAATCTCTGATGATGTTTCTGCTGGGTGGATTCCTTGATACCCAACAGTAATAACTCCTCTCTGATGGAGTCCAGGTTTTCCCAATAGAAATCCGCTATGATCTCTGCTGCTTCCTGCTGTGGTATCGAAGGGTAGAGGGACTCAATATCCAGGGATACAAACATCAAGTCCTGTGGGGCCTCCCCCAGGCTGGCTTTCGTATCTTCTAAGATTTTGCAGGAAGTGGGGTTGTGTCTTTGATTCTGTCAGGGAGCAGCTTTAACAACGGCATAAGGACTGCTGTCATTACTTTATCTACCGGTCGTGTTGGTGCCTGCACAGCCCGACAAGACTGGCCTGGTTTTTGAAAGGGACCTAGTTCGTATCCCGGCTTTTTGGGGTCCTTCGGTAGAAAAAATACAAGTTTGGGAAACTATGGTTACCCCCCAGGTAGTATACCCAAGGGGTTTCATAACAACAATAAACATATGGTTTTTCCTAGTTGTATTTTCTGTTCAGGTTAAAAAGGTTTTTATAAAAATTTTGTCAGTCTCCATGTGAAGACTACGCAAGAAATAGCAGAAATACACCAGAGAACAATGGTTATCCTGGGTAGTTTTACAATAGGTTACAGCTGTTTCTTCAATGTTTTCAAACTCTCCGTCAGTCCTCCTGTGCCGGGAAATGGGTTAGGTTTTGCTGTGAAGTGCCGGAAGCAACAGGAAGAAATCTGGATCGCTGTCGGCCATCCTAGGCAAATTTCTCCATCTTACTGAAGAAGTCTTGCTGCAAACGGGCATCCTGTGCCTCTACTTGCGTCCGGAATAAGGTTAGGGTTTGGTGAGAAGTGCCGAAAGCGTCGTAGATGAGACAAATTGCTTAATGGTGTCGCAGGGGCGTTGGGTCCAGTGCAGTGTTCCCTTTCGTCACACCGCTCAAAGTTTTCAGGACCTGCTTACGTTGTTGTCCACTCATTTTTCCCTGGGTTTGGTAGGGTTTTTTTCTAGCTTCTTTGTCCTCGATCTCATCGGTCTTGGGAATTCGGGCCCCAGTCAGTCCATCTTGTAGGGACAAGTCCCTCTCCCCGCTATCATCGTGGGATAAACTGGAGAAGAAATCTATCCACGATGCATCCTCGAATTCTTCTTGTATCCATGTCCAGAGATCATTTTATCTCTTTCCGAAGACCTGGAGCCCAAAGGGCTTGTCAAAGATCGATGTCAGATCGGGTCTGTCATCCTCTCTTCGTTGTGCCGTCTGTAGAAGGTTGTGTCTCTATCTCGTTCTGCAGCTTCTCTGTTGCATTTTTCAAAGTCCAGTTTTGGGTATCCTCTTCACGAAAAAAACTCCCACATTTCAACCAGGGCTGCCTTGGATTCTTCTTCCTCGCTGCAGATCCCGTTTAGTTTCTGGTCCCAGTGAGTAGGGCAGAGATTCCTTAAAATCTTCTGGGGGTGGTAGGAAGTCCCTGCGGTACGGTGGGCGTTTCCGGGCTTATAGTAGGTTTTGGTGTGTAGTCTTCTTTTTTGCATTAAGGTAAACCCGTGTGTCTAAGAAAGGCAGTTCAGTAATACTAGATTCGTGTGTGAATCTCAGAGCAGGGTGGGCCGCATTGGCCCAGCCAACCGTTGGCCCAATCGTACCCTCGTTACCTCGTACTAGGGAAAAGATGTCATCTATGTATCTTTTGTACAGGATTATTGAGGGGGCAGTGTGTTAATCTGGGCTCGTTCTAGTATACAGTGTACAAAGATTTCAGCTACTGCCACACTGACTGAAGCTCCTATGCCCTGCCGTCTTTTGCCTTAAATCTTGCCGTCGGGAAATTTAGGGGTTGTCCTTCAAACAGTTGGAGGCAATCTCTGATGTGTTTTGCTGGGGGGGTTTCTTTTATAC
>NC_069405.1:18517682-18537679 GCF_026875155.1 Cherax quadricarinatus | reverse complement strand
AGACTTGCGCAAAAACGGGGGCGTTATCTTTCCTTTAAGTACCCTCGATCCCTTTAACAGTATTTATCCTTCGTCTCAGCAAAACCCCGCCATTTTGGACGTCACAGTGCACCTAATTTGTCAGCCGGGGTGTGACGCACCACTTCACACCACTGCAGCCAGGTAACTGAAAAGGGGTTTCCCCTTCGAACAGCAAGGGGTGCGGGATCACAACCGCCCCACCCCCGTGGTCGGGCAGCGAATTCATTATTTTTTTTTTTTGGGAATTTTTGTTGTGCAATTTGATGATTTTTAGGGAGTTTTTTAAATGAAATATTTCTCTGTGAATATAAAAAAAAATTTTTGTGAAAAAATTTTTTTGTCCTTTGTTTTTGTATTTTTATTTTCTTACATTTTTAATTTTCTGCTTTTAATAATAACCCAGATTTTTTTTTTGTTTTTTAAACCCAAAAATGTCTTTCAACAGAGATTCTAGTGCTGACAGTGATTTGGAGAAGACTCTTGGAAAAAAAATCCAAAATTTAATTTTTGAAAATTTACTAAAGCAGAGTTTTTAAAAATTTAAAATTAGCCCTTTTTAAGGAAAGGGGAAAAGGGGCCTGAGAAAGTTTGGGACGTAAAACATCCGGAGGAAAAAAAGTTAAAATCCTTAGGGATGAAGAAAAAGAAAGAGAGTCTCTTTTCTCAGCAAGAAACAGGTTTAAAAATGATAAATATTTAATTTGAATAAAGCCCTTTAAAGGGTTTTTTCAAAAATTTTTTGGAAAAGGGCCCCCGATCATTTTTTTTTCGATATTTGAGAAAACGTAAATGACCCGCAGGGCCAGGGGCCGTGAAAGGCCCGGGCATTGGCCAAAACCCCAGTTTTAAATTTGGGGAAAAGGGGTTTAAAAATAGTTAGTTTTTCAGCAGTGGCCAGGAAAAGTGGAAAAAGGGGGCGAAATTTGGGACAAACCGTTTAAATTGGGGGAAGGGTTTTCAAGGGTTAGTTCTCTAGGAGAGCAAATTTTTTTTTATATTATAAGAAAATTTAAAAGGGTGTAGGTTTGTTTGGGCCCTTTTCGATGTTGCCGGGATATAAAAAATACCCTAGAGGGAAAATTACCTGGGAAACTACCTGGAGGTTTTTTCCGGGGATCAAAAAGCCCCCGGGGCCCCGGCCCAAGGGCCAGGCCTCCCGGGGGTTCAGGGCCTGATAAAACCCAGGCTGTTTACTGCTGGCCGCACGTATCCAAATTACAAACCCACCCCCGGGCCAAAATCCGGCACTGATTTTAAGGGATTTCCCCCAGCTCCCTTTTTGAAGGCACCCGGGGGCCTTTTGGGTTTAAATTCCCCTTATCCCTTGGGGGAGGTTTGTTGAACATTTTTGGGGCCCCGGGAAAAACTTAGGGTGTTTTTTTATAGCGTACCAATTGGCGGAAATACTTTTAATTGGGGGGGTTTTTTTGCATCCCTCCCCGGGTCTTTTACTTTCGAAAGGGAGTAAATTTCTGTGTGCAGATTGGGGAAATCATTCCTTCCAGGATTTTAAGTGTGATTTTGATAAATCCTCTTTTCCCCTTGTTTCCAACGAGTACAAGTCAAGTGCTTAAAAAAAGTTTTCCCCCATTTATTTTCAGGTGCTTGATAAAAACCTTATTACGGGGCATTTAAAGGTTTCTCTTTTAACACTTTTGATCTGAAATTTTTTCACCTGCTTAAAAGGGAAAGTTTGTTATATCACAGAATTTTCAGCCTAAGAGGAAAAAGTGTTTTTGAAAGGTTAATCTTTTCTCTTGGAAAATCTCTCGTTTTAAACTTTTTTCATTAAAATTTCCTATCATTTTTTTGCACTGCGACGTGGAAACTGTTTTTGATCCTTAAAAGTGGATCCTCAGCCATTACAAAAACCTCCGGGGTCCCTTACATTTTTTTTTCCGCCAAATTGTAGGGCCCAGAGGGGAAGTAACTCTTTTTGATTTTTTTCTCCCCTTTTTTTCCCAAAACCCGGGTATTTGGGGAAATTTGCCCATTGAACATCATTGTTTTCCTTTGGGCCCATTCTTGCGGGTTTAAAACCTTTGTCCTAAATAGTTTCAGCCTCATGCAAAACCTGGGTTTTCGTCTGAAAAGGATGTTATTTTTCCCTGTGGATTACATCTTGCCCTATGTCTGTTATGGGGGATGAGGAACGGGAAAGGGGGGGGCCCTAGTACTGTCCCTTGGGGAACGGGCTTATTAAATAGGGCACCCTCCAAATTTAACTCTGTTGCCCAAATTACTCTTTGTTTTTCGTTTGGGTTTTGAAATTTGAAGATTCCCCACTTTTCTTTTTGTCCTTTAGAAACGTTTTTTGGGGGTGCGTTTTTTCCCCATGATCGCATTTTGGGAAAAAGGTTTTTGGGAAAGGTCCTGTGTAAAATTACATCTGCTTTCCCTTTTTTTTCTTCCTTTTAAACCAAAGGGCCATATCATAGTGACCCAAGTAGTTGGGGAGAGGCAGGAGCGACCCTGCCCTGAACCCATTTTTTCCCGGGGTTGTGCAGTTTTGGGAGTAAAGGTGTTTTGAAATCATGCTTTTAGAAACTTTTTCAAAGATTTTTTGATGTGGGACGTTAGGCTATTGGTCTATGGGTTCTTAGTTAATGTTTTTGCTGCCACCTTTAGGGGAAGGGGGGGCATACCCGTTGTTTTTGAGTGACGGGTGGAATTTAAACCCAATGTCTAAGCTCCTTCCCCATAGTGTTTGGGGAACAGGGAAGGGGGTTTCTTGCGTTCTTAAAAAAACACAGATTTCCCACGAGTCGGGGCCCCTGGGTGGGGTGCAGGGGCTTGTTGAAAAAACGGTTTTTTTCAAAGTCATCGGAGTTAGGGTAATGTGGGAAAACTGGCTTCAAGGGAGGGGTTTTTTTGGGAGGCTCATTCATGAAAAAACTTTTTGGATTTTTTCCCTTTTTTTTTCCCTCAAAATGATTAGTGGCTCACTAAACCCCAGATTTCCTAGGGTTTTCAGAAATTTCCCCTAAATTTCCTTTTTTGTATCTGTGTAATTTCCCCACCCCCTGTCAAAGGGGGCCCAATACTAGTTGTGGTTTTTGGGCCTTGTTTTTTGCAAATAAAAAGAAATATTTCGAATTTCTTTCAATTTCACTAAAAAGTTTTTAATTTCCTCCTGTCTCTCCGGGTTTCCCGGGTAAATTTTCCCTTTAATTTAAAGTTCGATTGTTTCATTCCCTGGGCGGGAAATTCAATCCGTTTTGTCGATATTCTAGCATTCCTGAGGAGGGTTTTGTGATTCTTTCATCATCTTCCCGTAAAAGGGAGTGTCTTTTTTCTCCAGTTTAAATTCGCTTTCGTTTTCTTAGGGGAAAAATGCCTAGAACAGGGTTAAACTGCCATTTAAATTTACCCTTTCCACTTTTGGCCTTTTTTAAAATTCCCCCCCAAATTTTTTAAAATTTACCGGTCCTTTTTATGTTTTTATTTTGAAAATTTTTTTGGGAAGGGCCCTAATTTTCTTTTTTGGCGGGACCCTTGGGGGAAAATCTAAATGTAGATTAATTAAATTTTTTTTTAATTTTTTTCTCTTCCGGGCCCCTTTTTGTTAGATTTCAAATTTTTTTTTTTCTTGTTCTCGGGTTTTAATTGTTTATGGGGATTTGGGTCCTGTTTGGGATTTTATTCCCCCCTAGGATTTTTTTAAAAACTTTTAAAACCCAAATTTTTTCCTTAAATTGAATAAACCCAAATAAGTTTTGGGGGGCCTAAGGGTTTTTCCGACGAACTTTTTTTAGTACTGCCTTTTTTTTTTTTCCTGGGGGGTTTTTAAAACCTTTGTGGTTTTTGGTTTTTGACCTTTTTAAAAAAACCTCTTTTGGTTTTAGAACTCCTTGGTTTTTTTTAAAAGGCCCCACCCCCCCCCCGGTTTTCTTTTCTGCCCATAAAAAATTTAAATTTTACCTTTTAAAAATTTTCTTTTGTTGGGCTCTGTAAGGTAAACTTTCATTAACCTTAAAATTTGGGGGGGTTTAAAAAGGCTGATATTACAAAAAAAATGAAAAATTTACTGTTTTTTTTTGGGGGGTTTTTTTTATTTTTATTTTGTGTTTTTTGGGGGGCCAGGGTCCACTGGCATCCACCAAAAAACCCCCGGGTGGGGTTTTTTTTTCCTTATTTCTTTTTTTTTCTGAACAAAAAAACCGAGGGGGTTTGCAAACATTTTTTTGGGGGGGGGCCCCCCTTCCCCCTTTTTAAGGATGCGGGGGGTTTTGTCTTTTTTGGGGGGCCGAGGATCCTTTTTTTTGGGGGAAAAAAGACAAAAAAACCCCCCCTTTAGACAGAGGTTTTTTTCCAACAGTTAAGGGGAAAAATAATTTGTTTTTTTTTTTTGGTTGGATAGAGTTGTTGGGAGGTGTTTTTTCTCATTTAGTAGCCCAAAGCCCAGAAAACCCATTCCCAGAACCAGTTACCATTTAGATGACTCACTACCAAAGGGACTGCTAGTTCCGAGTAGTAGTTTCTCCAAGGGGAGGCCTTGTCAGAAAAACGATTATTTGGGAAACTAGTAATGCCATTCTTTTAATTTTCCCCAATGCCGTCTGCAAAAAGATGTCTCTTTTTTGCGGCTAGTCCCTCTCCTAGAGTGTCGTAGTTGTTAGTTTTCCAGATGGTGAAAAATTTCCAAAGGTTGCATGTTTTCCCTCAAAGTAAAATTATTATTTGTTAAACCCACCCTTAAGGGTTGAAAGGGGATAGTAAGTTTCCATTTTTTTCCCTAGCAAACCTTCTGGTCCCCAGTTTTGTCTCAGACCCAAATCCCAAATCTTGTTGCCCTTTGGGTTCACTTTCCTTCCCCTGTTCAGGTAGAGGATGAGTTGTAACCCCCCAGGGGGCCCGGTGTTTTTTTTTGGCCCGGGGAGACCTAAACCCCCACTTAAATGGTTTAAATCTTTTTAAACCTTTGAGGGGGAAAAGCTTGGGCTCCCACGGGAATTTCCCAAATAAAGTTCAAGCGTTTTTTTGGCTCTTTTGAACAAACGTGAAAAAACCCATTGCCTTACCAGGTGAGAAGTTGGTAAAAAACAAAAACTTTTGCCCCAAGGGAATTTCCATTTGAACCTGGGTATTTAGACCAAAATTTCATACCTTTTTTTAAAATGTTTCATTCACAAGTTGCTGCCCGCGGAAAAATTTAAATTAAATAAAAACCCTGATAAAGGAGTTTTTTGGCCCCTAGCAATTCCCTTGGAACCCCCCTTGTTTCCTAGTCCCTTTAAAAAGGGGGTATTTGGGGCCCCCCAGAAAATTGACTTTTTAGGAAGTTAAAGCGAAAACTCCCCCCGGGATTGTTTCCCCCACCCCTTACTGGGTGTTTTTTTTAGTAACATCAAAGATAAAAAAAGCCCTATTAAACCCCTGGTTTTGTTAAAAGGGGTTTTGGCAAGCCCCCTCTTCACGAGGACACCCAAAAGAGCTAACATTCTCCACTTTTCAGGTCTTTAAATCACTTCCTCCTTATGGGGTTTGGTTTAAAGACCCTCCCCTTTCACGTTTTCAAGGGTCTTGAAATATCTTTAGAGGTCTCTTTAGGTAAATCATTTAGGGGTTTACTTAGATGACGAAAACGTCTTGTCTAAAATTGGGGAAATACACACTTGAAAAGACTTGATTTTAGTACTTGGGGCAAAAATTTTCCCCCCAATCCTAAGGTCTTTTAAATTCCTCCTTTTGGGCCCGTTTGGTTTTGGGATCCTCCCCATCATATTCTCAAGGCTCTGCCTAATTCTTTAGAGGATCAAAAGGTAATGCATTTTTGGTGTACTTAGATGCGTAATCGCCCATTTTCAAAAGGGCGGGGATCCCACACTTAAAAAGGGAATTTGATTAGTATTTGGGTTTAATTTTTGGAAGAAAGCCAATTAAAGATAAAAAACCCCCCTGTTAAATTGTCCAAATTTTTTAAAAAGAAATCAAAATTTAAAGTTTTTCCTTGGTTTTAATTTTTTTACCTTTTCCCAACTCCCTTCGAGGGGTCCTTTTTGGGGACCCAAAGAAAGTAAATTTAAAAAAAAGAAACTTCTTTAAAAATTTCCAAAACCCCAAAACGGGCTGGAAAAATGGGCCCGTAAAAAAACCTTTGGGGTTTTTACCCAGTTTAAAAAAAAAATTTCTTTAAAAATTTGCAATTTTTTTTTCCAAAAAAAGTTTTGTTTTTCCCTCTAACTGTTTCCCTTTAAAGAAAAAATCCCTTTTGTTTGACTTTTCCAATTCAAAAATAAAGACCCAATTTTCCAAACTCTAAAAGGGGAAAAAGGCAAAAAAACCCCCGGGGTTTTTTTTTCCTCCAAAATTTTTTAAAATTTCCCAGAATTTTTTCCTAACCTTAACCCCTTTTTTTACTTCCTTGAACCACTTAAAGGGCCTATTTTAAATTTTGCCCATGGCCCCGGAAACTTAGAAAAAAACCAATTAAAAAACCCCGTTTTGGCAAGTACAAAAAAAGTTTTTGGCATTTTTTTGCTAAGGCCAAAAAATTTTTTCCCTTACAAAGGGGGGCTTGAAAACTTTTTAATTTTAAAAAAAATTTTTTTTAACCCTTTAAAAAGGGGGGCAAAAAAAGTTTGGGGGCATAAAAAGGTTTAAAGGCTTTTAAAACCCCCCTTTCCCTTCTTGGGGGGAACTTTTTTTTTAAATTTCAGTACTCTTTAAATTTTCCTTTTTGGAACGGGGGGAAAACCAATGGGGCCTTTCCCCCAACTGATTTTTTTAAAAATTTCCAGGAACAAAAACCACCTCCCTTTGGAATTTTAAAAAAGGCCATATTGGAAAACCTTAAACCCTTTTTTCTAAAAAAGTTTCCAATTTTTTCCCAAAACCTTTAACACTTTTAAACCAAAGGGAAAAAAGCCCCCAAAATTTTGGGTTCGAGTTTTGCCCTTTAAAAATCGCGAAGGAAAAAAAACCAGGGTTAGTAAAAAGGAAAAATTAAACCCCCCAATTTAAAGGTTGTTTGAAAAGATTTTTAAAGAAAGGGCCTCGGAGCCCCCCAAAGCCTAAGTTTTTTCCCCCTAAAACCCCTTTTTGGCCCAATTTTTTTAAAATAAAAGGGGGGGGGGGGGGGGGGGGGGGGGGGGGGGGGGGGGGGGGGGGGGGGGGGGGGGGGTTTTTGGGGGGGCCCCCCCCCGGGGGGGGGGGGGGGGGGGGGGGGGGGGGGGGGGGGGGGGGGGGGGGGGGGGGGGGGGGGGGGGGGGGGGGGGGGGGGGGGGGGGGGGGGGGGGGGGGGGGGGGGGGGGGGGGGGGGGGGGGGGGGGGGGGGGGGGGGCGGGGGGGGGAAGGGGGGGGGGGGGGGGGGGGGGGGGGGGGGGGGGGGGGGGGGGGGGGGGGGGGGGGGGGGGGGGGGGGGGGGGGGGGGGGGGGGGGGGGGGGGGGGGGGGGGGGGGGGGGGGGGGGGGGGGGGGGGGGGGGGGGGGGGGGGGAAGTTTAAGGGCCCAAAAAGCAAACCAACCCGTTTGGGATCCTCCGGGGAGATGCCCCACCCATTCTGTTATGTCAATCTTACCCTAGCAGAGGGGGGGTTTAAAATGTAAAAAACCCTGTAAAGTTAATAATTACAGTACAATTTGTCGGAAATTCAAGAAAAATTTTTTGTGTTCACGTTCCTTCGAATTCTGAGAGTTAACAGCCTAGTTTTGAGTGCCCCGAATCTCCTTTTCTTTTTAAAATCTTTTTTTGGGTTTTTATATTTCCCCCCTAGAATCCGTAATACATAAATTTACAAAATGTTGGGAATAAATTTTTTTTTTACCCTTTTTCTATTGTGAAATTTCCCAACGTTAAAGTTTCTTTTCGTGTTTGTGCAATTTTTTAAACCTTGGGTATTGCAAAAACAGTTTCGGTTACGTAGCTTCCTTTCCCAAATTTGTTTATTAGGGTTGTTTATGTTAAAATTGTTGTGTTTTTGGACATTGTATAAAATTTCAGCCCAAGCCGTATACCTGCCATTTAGTTTGGTATTAGTTGTTTGTGGGAAAATCCGTTTGGGCGTCGCCGAGCTCTAGTATTTTTAACCAGTTCAAAACCCCAATTACCAGAAACCCCTGTCCCAGAAAGTTTGACCCACCCCCAAAACCCGCCCTTTTCCTTGAAATCACGTCTGTATTCTTATTTTTTCTGCCCAAAAAGCATTATTCAAAACACCCCCCTCACTTTGGGGCTACTGGGTTGGGTCTTACGAGAGAGAGCAAGGGGGACGGGTCACGGCTTTTTGGGGGGCTTTCCCCCACTTTCCGTAATTTACTTCTACCACCCTTTGGGGGTAATTTTTTCCCTACCCCACTTGTTCAAACCCCCAAACATGTTATGTTTTTAAATTTTTTCTGCGGGTTTTCGGGGAAACTGCCCCATAATCCTCATATCAACCCAGGACCCCCCCCGTCCGGGATTCCATCTATTTTCCCTCATTGAAGGAGACTCCTCCCCTACATCTGAAATGGGGAAATTTGGTCTTGTGCAATGTTTTTTTGGCATATTTAATTTTTTGTGTGATTTTTGGGTTAGGGCCCCCAAAGTAAAGCCCTGGACGGGGCAGTAAAGGAGGGGGTGAGACTGGGTCAGCACGGGGGGCTGGGGGCGGGCCCTGGGGCCGCACCGGGCCTGGGGGGCTTTAAATGCTTGAGGGGGGATGGGCGGGTTAGCTCTATGCCGGGGATTGGGGTTAAATGATGTTTTTGTTTCCTGCTTTTTCATGGGTGACTGGGATTTTTTCCCGGTATCTGTTTTTGGTATAGGCTTTCCCGGGCTTTTTTTGGGTTTTCATTTCCTCCTTTCTTTTTTCCCCCATTTTTTATATATTTTTGGTGGGACTCTCCAAGAGTTCTTTTTGTTTTTTTGGTTTTTTTTTAATCTTTGTTTTTATTTTCCCTTTAGTACCTTTCTGATACCTGCCCAAATTTTTTCTTTTTTTGCACAACCAAAAACCCCCTTGCTAGTTCGAGGTCTTTTTTTTTGAGGCTGTATTTTTTCTAGTGCAAGAGATATGATTTTTGGGAAAATAGAGATTGCATTTTTTTTCCCGGGTTTTCCCTCCCAAGGAAATTTTTTTTACATGTCCCACAGGTATGCTGTACTGACATCCGCCCTGTACCTAAACTACACTGTATTTATGGGAAAAATAATTTTTTTCCATTTTAAAACCTTTTTCCTTACGGGTGACAGTAATATGTAAAAATGTATTTTTAAAAACCAATTTTGGCAGCATGGGGGGTATTTGGGTTTTGTGGGTTGGGTTTTGGGGGTGGGTTTTGGGGGGGGGGTTTGTAATACTTTTGGGCCCTGAGGGGCTGCCTGGCAGAACCCCGGGACTTTATGATTTGAAATTTAACCAACTCGGGTAGTTGCACTTCTGTCACTTTTTAAATTTTTAAAAACCTTTCCCATTATTTTTAATAAAAACCCTTTGGGTGTTTTTTCTCCCTGACAATTTAGGTTCACTGGGGTATTTTCTTTTAATTTTCTGGGTTTATCCTAGTCTATTCGTTAAAAGGGGGTAACTAAAACCTTCCTGTATCATTTGTCAATGCAACCCCAAAAGGGCCCAAGTTTTTATTCAACTGCCACATTTCCTTTATTGTTTTTTATTTTTTTTTTCCTTTTGTTTTACGCTTTTTAAAAAACTAGTTTTTTAAGGGGAATATACAAATTATTCATTAAAGATCCCACTTTTTTTTTAAACTGCACTATTTGGGATCGTTGTTTCATTATTCCCCCCGCACCTAGGCCAAAAATTTTTGAGAAAAAATCAATTTTTGGTGGAATAGGGAAAATTTTTGATGTCGTGTGACAAAAATGGGGGTTTATGAGGGTGTAATTACCTATTTTGCAAAGAGGATCTTTTTAAAAATTTTTGTACCCCCTTTGCCCTTTAAAGGCCCAATTTTCTTTGGGGAAAAGGGATTTTAATTTTTTTTAAATATGCTTTAGGGTGGGGGATAGGTTTTAGCTGCCCAAAAAAATTTGGGAAAGGGTATTTATCCCCCAGTTTTTGGGAAAATTTTTTTTTTCTCTACCCAAACCAGAAGAAGAAAAGAAATTTAAATTTTTTTAAAAGCAAAAATTTTTTCCCCAGCCTCAAAATTAAAAAAGATTTTTTAAACCTACTTACCACCAAAATTTCCCGGGTTTCCCCGGGGTTTTCCCAATCTACTTTTCAGTTACCTGCTTGGGGAAAGTAGTAAGGGGTGTTTTCAGGTTCAGGAAAACGGGGAAAACAGGTAGGAAAAGCTGGGTTTTCCCCAAAGGGGAAAACGGACCCAGAGTTTTCCAATTGGGTTTTGGATTTTTAAACCCGGGCTCCCAATATTGCGGGAAAAATGCTTAGTGCCGGGGCTGCGGGCCAGGGGGTCATCAGGTAAGTACCCCCATTACACTACAACCCAGAAACTGAAGTTTTCCTCGGGAGAAAGCCCGGGTGATCCAGCGTTTTGCCCCTCGGATGAAGGTTTTTTTTTTTAAAAGGTCCACAGGGGCCCTTGAAATCAACGAAAAAGGTGGGGAAAGAAAGGTTTTAGGGTTTTTAAAGGGAAGGGGGGGTTGTACTTTTACCTTTTTTACAAAGGTGAAATTCCCATTGTCGGGAAAGTTGCTACCGGGGGTTGGACATTTTTCTAAAAAAAAGTTTGGGCGGGTTTCCCCCAAACCGGACCCCAGTTAAAGGGGCTGTGAGTGGGTCGGGTCCCAAAGGCTGGATCCTGGCCAAAAATTTTTTTGAAAAGGTATGTTTCTTAAATGAGATTTTTTTAAAATTTATGTTTTTTTCAATTTCCTTTAACCCAAATACAAACCTAGAAAAAAAATGCGTTTTCTATGGGTTTTAAAAAGAAAGGAGACTTTGAAAAAAATTTTTATTTGATTTTTTTTATTATAACGTACAAAATGGGCTATTTTTTAAAAACTCTAAACCCTTTCCTACTCTCGGCCCTTTTTTGGGCTTGCCCGTTATAGTGGGCGAAAAAACAAAATTTTCCCCAAATTTGCCCCAGGAAAAATTTCTGAAACCCATTCTTGGGGCCCCGTTTACCTTGGCCCTTTTTTTTCCAGGGTTTTGAAATTTTTTTGGGAAACTTTCCCACCATGTTCTTTCCACTAACTACCCCACATTTTTCGGGGAAAAAAAGCCCTAAATGTTAAAACCCAAAAAAAGTGGTTTTTAGTAAATTTTTTACTTCCATCATTTGGGCAAAAAAGTTTTCTACGTTGAAGACGAGGGGCCTAGAAATCGTCTTATTTTTTGGGGATTTAAAGGGTCCCGGGACAAGGTCAGGGGTTTTTCCCCTTTTGCTAGGGAGATTTTGCCTAGGGGAATTTGGGCTTAAAAAAAAGTTTCGGTAAAAAAATGAAAATCCGGGCCGGGTCATCCTTTTTTTCCTCCCCCAACCACTTTCTGACTCAAAGGGGAACCGAAGTTGTGCATCAGGAAGGGGTTGGGAAACCTTCTCCCTGTGGAACTAAAGGGAAAACCCAAGGGGAAAATTTTTTGGGTTTTTTAATTGCCCCCTTTTTTTTTTTTTTGGGACAAGCCCTTTTGAAACTGGAGGTGCCATGCGGGAAAAAACTTTTTTGTTAGTATGGTCTTTTTGGCTCTCGTCATGTCTTTGGCCCCAGGGAAAAAAGGCATTCTTTTTTTTTTTCCTGTTTTAACCATTGGGGGAAGGTCAGTAGCATAATTGTTTTCCCCAAACATATGTGGTGGAGCCCCGTTTTTTATCCTGGTCACCAATCTTGCTTCCCAAAAAAGTGGTTTTTAAAGTTTTTTTAAAAACCCTAAAAAGGGTTTTAAGGGGCCCTTTTGTGATGGGAAAGGTCACCCACCCAAAAAATGTAACAGAAGTTTTTCCCGCCCCTTTCCCCACAAAAATACGGGCATTTTGAAAGAAGAAAAAAAAAACAATTAAAGATAAAACCCGAAAATGTTTTTATTAATTTATCCCTTTTTAATACAGAGAAAGGGCAACTAAGCAGAATTTTTTGGGGAAAACCAAATTAGTAAAGGAAAAATAAAATTTAAAAGTTTTCACTTTAAAATCAGTTTGTTGTCAGTGAATATTTATTATAAGTTTAAAAAAAATGTTTGGCTAAGAAAAAAACCCCACCTTTTTTCACCTCAAATATAAACTTGACATCACAAACCCCCCCTTCTATGACTGCTGGAAAAAAATGAAGGTCAGTGGGAAATGTGGAAAGTTTGGGAAGAAACACACTGCCCCCAAACCGGGGGGGAACCTGGTTTTTTTAAAACGTACTGCATATTTTAAAAAATAGAGTTAAAAAAACAATTTTTAAGCCTTTTTTAAAATTTTATTACCATTGACCTAAAAAATTTTTTGGAAATTTCTACTATTTTTCGGAAGCGTTTTGGTGTGACCAGTGTTATCTATTTTTGGGAATTTTTTGACCTTTAGTTAGGTAATAATGTTTGGGCCCCTTTTTGAAAAAAAAGAACCTTTGTTTAGGAGGGACCCAGAATCAAAAATTTTTTGGAAAAAAAAACTAGGGCCAAATGTTTCCTGAGCTGCTTCCCCGTGTTTTATGTGGGGTAGGCAGGGGGGAGAAAAGGAAAATTTGTGCCTTCCCTTAACTTTCCCTTTACTGTTTTTGCGTTTGGGGCCCGGGAAAACCTGATTTCCCTTTATCCGGCCTGCAGGAGACTCGGGGCAGTAATGAACCGGGCCAGGGGGGAACCCCCGCATGGGGGAAGGGGGAAATCTGGTGCTGGTATGGGAGTGAATTTCCCTGACTCGCAGCAGTTGGGTTTAGTCCCAGGGGGTTTTGGGGGATACCCCGAAAAATTTTTCGGGTGTTGGCCGTTTCAGAGGAATGTTTTTCCTAAATTTAAAAAAATGTTATTTTGCAGGAAAACATGCGACCAAGTGTTTTAAAGTCAGAGTCTTTGGGGATTAAATTTTGAAAAATTTTTTGAGATCTCCAAAAGGGAAAGAACATTTGAGTATTGAGGGAGGGGGAAAATGGGGGGTTTTTGAGAAATTTCCCCGGGGAAAAAATTTTTGTTTTTTAAAAATCAAATTTTTAAACAAATTTTTTCATGGAGTTTTAGGGGGAAATTGAGTTTTAAAAATAAAATTTTCCGGGTGTCTATCAACCCCAGAATCAGGGGTACGGGGAGATTTTTCCCCCAGGACGATGTGCATGTTTTTTTTGTACCCAGTACCCGTTGGACAGGATACGGTATTTTCCCTTCTTTCTTTTTCCCGTGCGGGAAAACACTGGAAAACATTAAATTAATTTGGGTGGGTGAGGATGGGTTTCTGCTTTTTCCCCCCCGGAAATGTTATCAGTTTCAGAGGGGCCATTTGGGGTTTATCGGGGGGGATGGCACCCCTGAACCAGCCTGCCATTTGGGCCCCGGAAAGACAATGTGGGACCGCACGGTGGCACTACATACTTGGGGGCTTGGGAAAAGGAAAGGGGTTTTGGGAAATTTGAGCCCATTCCTTGGGGCTGTTTTTATTGCAAGGTTCAGTGATGGGACAGGATGGTAGATTTAGGTTTTCTGACGAAAATGATAAAATCCCAAAAACCCATCAGAAAAAAACTGAGGGGTAATGGGGGGCATGTTTATGGTTTCAAAAAACCCTATCAGAAATCTGGATTAGCCCCTTTTTACTTTAGAAGTTTTAAAAATTTTGGGAAAAAATGTAGGTGTTTTTTATTAAACCCAAAAGGGGCTATTTAAGGAAGGGCCAAAAAATGTTCCAAAAAACTTTGGGAAAATGTTTTTTTTTTTCCCCGTAAAAAGGGTTTGGGGAGTTGGTTTTGCCACCCTGGGGCTTTGAAATTTGGGTTTTTTTTGTTTGTTAAAAGAGGACAAAATTGAATTTCCCCCACAGGTAAATGTTAGGAAAAAATAAAGGGAGTTCAACCCTTTTTCAAACCTATCCCCCCACCCCTCCATTATATCACCCTTTCCCACCCACCTTTATATGTCTTTCCCCCATATTTTCCCCACTCTAAAATTTACCCCCATATCTTCCCCCCTCTAATTTTTTTTCTCTTTCTTATTTTCCTTACCCCCGGGCTCTCGCCATAAACCTTCTTACCTCTGTCTCTCCCCCCCGTTCTCCCCAAATTTTTTCGTTTCTTCCTTTTCCCCTTTTCCTCCTTATTCAAACTCGCCTTTTTGTCTCCAACCTTGGCCTCTACCTGTATTTCGTCTCTCCCCCTCCTCTCCCCCTCTTCTTGTCCTCCTCCACCCCCTATCTCCTTTTCTTCTTCCCCCTTTAAAGTCAATTTTCCCTTTTAATAAAGGGATCAGATATGTTGGGGATCCCAACAGTCTGTCCCGGTCAGAGAAACAAGCCGTGATTAGTGGGGGAGGATCGAAACCCCTTTACCGCCCCCTGGACTGAAAAAACTTACCCGGGGTTTTTGTGCTTATGAATTCCCAAAAAAAATTTAAAAATAATAATCCGAATTTAAGGGAATTTTTTGGGGGCCATTTAGGACGTTACGTAAAAGGTTTCTCTTTTAAATTGTTTACCCCTATTTTTTGGGTCCAACAGTTAAATTTGTGGACAGGGCCCTGGAGCCCGGTTGTATTTTCCTCCCCTTTTTTAAATTTGGGGGGAGAAAGGGTTTTTTGGACTAACAGTGGACGTGTGGGAGGGTCTTCATCAGGTGAAAATGGTGGTGGTGAGGCAAAGGGGAAAAGGGTGCCCTGGGTAGGCGCTGGGGAAGGGGGCACGGTGGAAAATAGGGAAGGGGCGATAAATTTCCACAACCAAAATACTTTTTTTTTATTCCCTTTTAAACGTACTGGTTTCTTTAACGTTGTGTTACCATATTCGAAAAGGGCAGTTTTCAAGTGGGGGGCAACATTTAGCTGGGGATAGAGTTTAAAAAATCTGGTTAGAAATGAAGGCTGCAGTGGAGCAATGGGGGGAAACCCCTTTAAGCCCCCGGGGTTTCAAAAGGGGTTTCCCTTGCAACAGGTTTTAGTTACAAGGGCTTTGGAAAATTTAAACCCTCTTTAGGATGGTCATCCCCCCTTTCAGGAGAAAAAGGAAATTTTTTTTCGAAAAAAAAGTCCAACGGGCCCAAAAAGGGGCTTCAAGAGTTTTGTTTCCAAAGAGCAGGAACTAATTAAATGTTTGGGAACCTCCGCCTTCGCATGGTTTATCCCCCACATAGGGGAAAAAAGAAATTTTTTTTTTAAAAAATATCCCCTAAAAAAAATTTTGGGAAAAAAAAAAATTTATTTTACATGGAAAAGGAGGGGGGGGGGAAAGGGGGAAAAATTTGGACATATTATATAACCCCAAGGGGGAAATTTCATATAACAATTTGGGAGTTGCAGTTGAGATGAGGTATCGAGGGGGCAGCAGCAAGGGGAAATGCAGGAAAGGATGGTTAGGGGGAAGGGAAAAAAAAGAGAGAAAAATTTTCTTATGGAAAAATTGTGTGTGCGAAAAAATTTATTTTATATATATATATATATTTTATAAAATATATATAATTTTTTATATATAAATATATATATTAAAATTTATATTTTTTATATATTTATAAATTTTTTTTTTTTGTGGTTTCGAATATTTTTTATAAATTTCTAAATATATCAGATGGTAATCATATTTTCCTCTTAAATTTGGGATTTTCAAATTTCGGGGTGAATGTGCATTTAGGGAATGGGTGTGTAAAATTTTGGGTTTTTATTTGGGGATTTTACCTCAAAAGGGCCCCATCGGTTTTAAAAAACATGTATTCATGTCCACCAATTCCTCGTCCCACATTATTTAAATCCCAAAAATCTATGAAGAAGTACCCTTTCCCGACATTCGCTTTCCTCTCACTTCAGTCCTCTGCCCCAAACAAGTTCTCTATAAGGTTTGTAAACAAGTTCCTTTTGGGTTTTTTTTCTTACAATACTTTTAAGTTTCTTTAGGGGTTTTCCCCTTTGGGGGGTTTCCCAAGAGTTCCCCCAAGTAAACCCCTCCTCGTTTAAAAACTATGTTTATACTTTCACATGGATTTGAAACCCCATTTTTTTAATTAAGTTTTGTTAGTTTAGGTATTTAATTTTGACCCATAAAATAGTTTGCTAACGCAGAAAAAAAATTTGGCAACCACTATGTGCTGCTCATAAAAATAAATTTTAAAATTTCAAACTGTTCAAAAATTTGTTTTAACCGCCACCCCTTTCACATTTTTTCCAAAGTTTTCCTGTTTTTCTTTCGGTTAAGAGGGGGGCTGGCACAAAGGGAAACCCTGGGGAAGGGATTTTTCCCCCAAATTTATTTTCGAAATTTCCTAAACCTCCCCGTAAATTTTTTTCCCCTAAAAAAAAGAATTCAAAGGGTTTTGAGAAAAATTTCCTGGGTGGGCTAAAAATTGGGGGTGGCCCTTTTTCTAAAGTGTCAAATGGACACAATAGATTTAAACATCTCATTTTGGGCAAAAGAGATGCATATATAGGCGTGCAGAAGAGGGAAAGGGGAAATTTAAAAAAATCAGTATATTAATTAAAGAGAGAAAAAAATGGGGTTAAAAAAAAGCAAAAAGGGGGTTTTTACTAAGGTCGCAAGGGAAATTTGAAGCAACCCAAAAAAAGGGTTTTTTTCGGTATACAGAAGTAAGATTAAAAGAAAAAGATAGGCCCACTTTTAAAAGTTTAAATCAGGTAGGGTCAATTTTACAATGAAAAAAGGAAAAAGGGGTAAAAATTTTTAATTCTTACTTCCTCTCAAAATTTTTTCTCGGAAGATTAAAAGCAAAAATTTCCCGAATAATAAAAATTTTGTAGAATTGGGGCTTATTAAACTATGCAATTTGCGGTAACTATTGACATGGGCCTCCCGAAAATAGGGGAAAAATTTAAAAAAAACAAAATCCCCAGGGGCCCCTTTTTAATTGTTTGGGAAGGGTTTTTTAAAAGGGAAAATAAAGCAACTTAGCAAAAATTTGGGGTAATCCCTTTTAACATAAAACACTACAAAAATGGCATAGTGCCTCAAAGGGGGAAAATTGGGGAAATGTTAAAACCTATTTACAAGGGAGGTGACAGGTCCTTTTCTTCGAACTGTAGACCCAAAAACCCCTTTTCCTCCTTAGTGGGGAAAAATTTTTGGGAAACAATAAATTTCCTAGGCAATTAGTAGCCCTTTTTTTTAGGCATAAAATTTTATAAAAGAATCTCAACCGGTTTTTCAAAAAGGGGGTTCCTGTCTTAAGAAATTTTCTAACCTTTTTTTTACTAAGGTTTTTTTGAGGAGGTAGATCATGGGAATGAAAAACGATATTTTTGTATATGGACATCAGAGACTTTTGAGGAAAAATTAAGGCCCCCTCGGAATTGGAGGGGGAATTTTTTTTTTCCTGGGTAGAGGCATGGTTTTACAAATTTGGCACAAAAAAGGGTTTGCACAAAAAGGGGAGGAATTTGATGGGGGGACGTTTACAAGCGGTGGGTTTCCCCGGGGGCAGTTTTGGGGGCCCCCTTTTTTCACCAACTACATAAACGACATAATAGGAAAAAAAATTTGGACAAAGCAAATTTTCTTATGCCGCTATTTATGTGGGCACCCAAAAATTTGTTAAAAACCCAAAATTTGGCCGTTTCCAATTTTATTCCTTTTTGAGTTCATTAGTGCCCCTCCAGAAAAAGATTTGAATAGACTGATGCAGTGGTCGGAGAAGTGACAGAGGCAGTTTAATAACAGACAAATGCAAAGCTCTAAATGTTGAACAGGACAATAACCATGCCACTTATAACTGAGTAGTGTAGATCTTAATACTATTTGATTGCGAAAAGGATTTAGGAGTTCTGGTTAGCAGTAATCTGACACCAAAACAGTGCATAAGTGTTCGCAATAAAGCTAACAGAACCCTTGGCTTTATATCAAGAAGTAAAATAATAAAAGTCCTCAGGTTTTTTCTTAAAACTCATATACCCTTTGGTTAGGCTCATTTAGATTATGCTGCACAGTTTGGTCACTAAATACAGAAGAATTTTAAATGCACTGGAAAACGTACAGAGGAGGAGGGACATAGCTTTTTCCCATGTATAAAGAAATCTTCCCTATGGGGATAGACTGGGGGCCCTGAATCTGCAGTCTCTGGGAAAGGCTTTAGAATTAGGGAGGATATGATTGAGGTGTATAAATGGAAAACAGGAATAAATAAAGGGGATGTAAATAACGTGCTGAAAATATCCAGCCAAGACGGACTCGCAGCAATGGTTTCAAGTTGGAAAAGTTCAGATTCAGGCAGAACATAGGAAAACAATGGTTTGGTAATAGATTTGTGGATGAGTGGAACAAACTCCCGAGTACCCTCATAGAAGCTAAGACCTTGTGTAGTTTTAAAAATAGGTTGGATAAATACATGAGTGGGTGTGGGTGGGTGTGAGTTGGACCTGACTAGCTTTGGCTACCCGGTCTGGTGCCGTGCTCCTTCCTTAAGTGGAAGTGACCTGATAGGTGGTCATTGTTCTAAGCCGGGGTTGGCATGGAAATGCTTCGCATGGGGCCCGTAGACAGGTGCAGCGTGGGCCCTTTTTTCTTATGGTTTATGTTTTTATGAAAGACGAGAACAATGTGCCAGCGGGGTGGAGCATGTGAATGTGAATGTGAATGTGAGTGTGAATGTGAAAAGTAAGCTTTGAGAGTAAGGGTTAGTCTCTGAATGGGTGAGGTTATGTTTTTCTGGTGCATAGCGCGGGTCGTAGAATTGTTTGTGTTGGAAGGTGGGTGGAAGATAATTTGAGTGTGGGAGTGGTTTATGGTTGATAGTTATAAGTACTGCATATAGTATTCTATAAGTAGGGTCAGTGCTGTATGACCCTGGTGGTTTAGCGCTTATTTTTTAATTATAATAATAATGTATGTACAGGTTAATAATCGTTTACGTAAAGAGTTCTCCATATTTTTCACATTGGTTAAGAAGATCCCAGAACGGGAGTCGAAAATATAGACCAATTAATCCCCCGATTTTGGGTCTATATTTAGCCCATTATTGGGCTTTTGATAAGTGTTCAGATATTCACTTTGTTGGGCCCCTATTTCTTGCTTTTCCCTTTAAATTATGAAATATATATGAATGTCACATTTTCAGATAAAACTTTGTAAAAATCAATTTTTGGGGGGCAGCCGTGAGACTTTTACCATATATTTCGCCTCTAGCAGTCAAACAACGTCCGGTTTATCTCCCAGTTACGTGTAATTACCTGTTTTGCAGTGACTTCATCGGACTCCCAGAGATAGAGCTATTTCATGGCGTCCTTTCTTCATTTAATTTGGCAAAAAACTTTCACAAATATTTGAGTGGTTGTAGCATTTACTGCAACACTGATTAGTAAATATTACAGTGGTTGTTAAAATTTACTGCAATTTTTCACTAGAAAAATAATGCGGTAGTTGTCAAATTTATTGCAACTTTCATAAGTAAATATCGGGGTAGTTGTAGCATTTACTCCCCTCAAGAAAGGTTCCTTGATGTTGGTGAGGGCTCTTGATTTAGGGAATTGGATCTGGGGCCCAGTTCCCCAAATTAAGCCTGAATGCCTTCCACACCCCCCCCAGGGGGCTGTATAATCCTCCGGGTTTTAGCGCTTCCCCTTGATTGTAAATAATAAATGTAGCATTTACTGCTACTTCCAGTATTTTTGCTACTAATTATTAGTTTTCACTAAATATTTGTTAATGATGGCTTGCTAGCGTTTTATATAATTCTGATTTTTATCTCCATTGTTGGTTTTAAAAAAAAAATCTTGCGTACATTTCTTTGCATCATTTTATGTTTCATTCTCATTTTTTCCTGTCATTTCTTTTCAAAAATGATATTTCTAGTGTTTTCAACCTCAAACATATCTATTTTTAATCTTTAAAAACCATTTATAAAACATCTTTAGAGGTTCTCTAGTCTATCTTCATATTTTATATAAACGTCACACCAATGATGAATATTCCAATTTGATGTGACGAATATCGTATTTTTTTAAATATATT
>NC_069405.1:18510182-18512682 GCF_026875155.1 Cherax quadricarinatus | reverse complement strand
CTCTAGCACCAACCCAGCACGAACACTCTACCCCCAAACCCAGCACCAACACCCTACCCCCAAACCCCAGCATCAACACTCTACCACCAACCCAGCACCAACACCCTACCACCAACCCCAGCACCAACACCTCTACACCAACCCAGCCCAACACTCTACCACCAACCCAGCACCAACGCCCCCCCACTAACCCAGCACCAACACTCTACCACCAACCCAGCACCAACGCCCTACCACAAACCCAGCCCAACACTCTACCACCAACCCAAAACACCAGCACTCTACCACCAACCCAGCCCAAACTACCCCAAAACCAGCCCCAACACCCTACCACTAACTCAGCACCAACACTCTAACCACCAACCCAACACCAACACTCTACCACCAACCCAACCCCAAAAATACTACCAGCACAGCATCAACACTGTACCCCAAATCCATCACCAACATGTACCACCAACACAACGTTAACACTGTATCACCAAGCCAACACTGTACCACCACGAAAAAAACAACAGCACTACACCTTCATAACACACCCATTTTGCACCAACACTCTATATATAACCACCCATTTTGCACCAACACTCTACTATGTACCAACATTGCAAAAACACTACACCCAACAAAGCCCACCAACACTGCACTAACTCTGCACCAAAAAAACTGTTCCAACATAGTACACTGCAACCCTACGCTGCACCCCACACTGCCAACAACGCAGCACCAGCACAACGCCAACCCAGGAGTAACACCACATCACTGCCTCAACATGTACCAAATACTGCATCAACATTGCACTGACTCAGCGCCAAGAACACTGCACCATAGCACCGACACTACACGACTATGCCAGGGCCAATAATACTTCTCCAGCATCGCACCAACACTGCATTTCTCACCAACACAAACCCCTGCACCAATACTACTTGAACATGTACCAACACTGCAACAACACCACCAATAGTCTGGCGGGACCGACAAACTGTGGAAAAAGGACACTTGTGCTCAGTTCAGGACATTTATTAAGGGAACGTTTCGCCACGAGCGGCTTCATCAGTACTGAATTATAATCTGTTTGAACTGAAAAAATTCAAACAGAATATTTGGATCTAATTGCGGAGAAAAATGAAGAAAATGGAGACTTCTTGAGCAAGCCTTTTAGTAGAAGAACGTTTCGCTCTGTCCAAAGCTTCATGAAGTCATGTCTAAGCTCTGAGCGAAGAGTTGGTCTACTACATGCTCTATGAGCTTTATCATATCTCTTCTTTAAGCTATGTATGGATCCCGCCTCCACTACAATACTTTCCAGATTGTTCCACTTCCTGCCAGCTCTGTGACTGAAGAAATACTTCTAACATCTCTGCGACTCATCTGAGTCACAGAGATATTCTGTCTTTATCCACTTTTCAATTCCCTCAGTATTTCTATGTTGTTATTATGTGTCCCCTATCTCTCCTGTCCTCCAGTGTCGTCAGGTTTGATTTCCTTAAAACCTCTCTTCGTTGGACATGCCTTTAGTTGGGGGGGCTAGTCTTGTTCCCAAAACCTTTGCATTTTTTCCCTAATTTCTAAATGTTCTTGACCAGTGTGGGTTCCATACTGGAGCTGCATACTGTGTGTGTGGGTTAATGTGTGTGTTGTGTGTGTGTGTGGGAGGGGAGTGGATTGGTTAATGTGTGTGTGTGTGTGTGTGGGGGGGAGTGGATTGGTTAATGTGTGTGTGTGTGTGGGAGGGGAGTGGATTGGTTAATGTGTGTGTATGTGTGGGGTGTGTGCGCGTGTGTACTCACCTATATGTGTGTGTTTGTGGATGTATATATGTTTAATAACCTAAAAAAAAAGAGTTTTTTGTTTGCGGACATAAGAAAACATTCAGTATTGACCAAAGTTAGGCAGCCTTGAATTATTAGCGCTCGTTCGTATGAAATTAAGGAGAGTTCAGAGAAAATACGGCGGATAATTATTGCTGTTTTAAAGTTAAAAAATACCCAAATGGGTTTTGGTATCGTTAATATAACTGCAATCTTGGCGTTTTCTAAAACTCGTTTCGTTTTTTGCCTAACTAATTGCGAGGGCAAGCGGGCAATTCGCAGAACCGGCATGATCACCGTGTAATCAGGAAATGGCCTTCCTCCACGTGTAATTAATTTTCCCAAACAGTCCAAAGAAATTCTAATTTAACTTGTATTAGGCAAGCTTCCAAAGGCAATTAATTTCTTAAATCGCTGTTTTTTCCTTCGTCTATGTGGACATATAATTAGGAATATCTGTTCGTGTCTCGCTCTGCGTGACACGTTTTCCCAAAGCGTTTTTGCATTAGTGTAATGGGCCGAACCTCGGCCGGGAAGTCGGCATACCGAAATTATCAATTTAATGGACGGGGCGTTTTCATGCCTGTATGAGACACGTCCTTGAGTGTTGCGTCTGGCACTTCCGCCTGGGGTCTATGTTGTTTTTTTAACCTTTATTTCATAAGTGTCACTAAAAATTTAATTAC